>WEZZ01012266.1:0-51400 GCA_013400585.1 Chloropsis cyanopogon | reverse complement strand
TTTTTTTTTTTTTTTTTTTTAAGCTGTTTTTTTTTTTTTAAAAAAAAAAAAAAAGGCAGCAAGGAAGGGTTTTGTTATTGCAGTGTCTTACACAGGGCAAATTAAATCACTTACCTGCATCACAAAACAGCTTTATGTTAAAGTGATTGGCCTCTGTTGGTTTTGGGAAAAAGGAAATACACAAATATTGAAAGCCACTTCATGTCTACTAGTGATGATCTGTTTGTTTTGGGAAAAAAGAAATACACAAATATTTTAAGCCACTTCATGTGTACTAGTGATGCTAACACCAAGTATTCTCAGTACAAAGAGCAAACAATTAAGTATTTGAAAACAGAAATCAAAGTGAGAGTACATCGAGGGTATTTTGGTTTTTTAGTGTTTCTTTTTGGCCAGAATTAGTGGGCTCGTTGGTAGCTTTTTGTTCTTAGGTGAGGGTGCTGCACCTTAAACTTTCATGGCATGAAAGAGAAACTGGCTCAGTTTCAGCAGTGAAATGCTTAGGGAAAAAAATTCAATGTTTGTAAAGGCTTGGTTGATGTTCTGTGTGGATGTTACCTGGAAGTACTGNGAAATACACAAATATTTTAAGCCACTTCATGTGTACTAGTGATGCTAACACCAAGTATTCTCAGTACAAAGAGCAAACAATTAAGTATTTGAAAACAGAAATCAAAGTGAGAGTACATCGAGGGTATTTTGGTTTTTTAGTGTTTCTTTTTGGCCAGAATTAGTGGGCTCGTTGGTAGCTTTTTGTTCTTAGGTGAGGGTGCTGCACCTTAAACTTTCATGGCATGAAAGAGAAACTGGCTCAGTTTCAGCAGTGAAATGCTTAGGGAAAAAAATTCAATGTTTGTAAAGGCTTGGTTGATGTTCTGTGTGGATGTTACCTGGAAGTACTGAGGTTTGTTTTTTTTTTTGGTTTTTTTTTTTTTTGAGGCTCACATGGAAAACATGGCTGAGTTGACTGAAGAGCATTTTTGGAGGCAGTTCATGGGAGCTTAGAGCTATTCCCTGATCCACCTTGTAGCCCTGCTGGATACACATCAGTCAGGGCCAGCAGGACATGTGGAACTGCAGAGAGCAGGATGTACATGGATTGAAACGTGGCACAGAAATGTCCTGGTGCCCCTGGGCTGCTGGAACTGCAGAGAGCAGGATGTACCTGGATTGAAATGTGGCACAGAAATGTCCTGGTGCCCCTGGGCTGCTGGAACCCTGTGAGCTGGAGCTGCCTGCAAGGCCAGCTGCAGGTGTGCTCCTCAACTGTGACAGGAAATTCCTGCAGCAGTAAATTTAGGGTCTGAAATTTGAAATTCTCCAAGATGTTTGAGCTCCTTAGTACTTTTCTTTCTCCCCTTATATGATGGTTTTCATCTTTTTGATGGGTCTGTTTGGGTTGAACTGCACCTTTGCTAAATGTATGTTTTTTTCCCGTTTTTAAATTATGTCTCCTCCTTCTCATTTTAGTTCTTTTGTTGCAAAGATAAGAGTGAGGAGAAGAAGGAGTCCACAGGACTTGTACCAAGCTTCAGAGCTGTAGGAAGGGGAATAGTCTATTACTCCACAAAAATACTGGAAAATTATAAAAAAAAAGACAACCCCCCCCAACAAACAAGGGGGAACACCCCCCACCCCCCCCATTATTGAGTCTCCATACCCTTGTTTTTTATCATTGCAATTACAACAGTTAATTGGCTCAGTTCTCCTTCAAGTTCTGTGCTCTTTGAAGGGTAACCTTAGCTGACTCATTGACCCTTCCTCCTGGGAGCTGGCAGCTTTGCCAGGGGAGCTCCCAGCTGCAGGTGAGCAGTGCCAACACCCCTGTTGTGCTGCAGTGTGTCTGATAAACCCCTGGCCAGCCCTGGGGAGCACGGGGAGATCCTGCATTCCTGGGCACACCCAGAGCCAGAGCTGCCAGTGCGAGCAGCCCTTGGCCAGGTGTGGAGAGATTTTGTCAGCCCCCACTGGGGTGGCACTTGGTTTGATTTCCAGCAGAAGTTTTGACCTTCAGCAAGTCATTCCTTTGTGCTGCAGGTTCCCAGTCTGTGCAACAGGCCCAGCATCGGAGTCTCAGGAGTGTTGGTGTATAATTTTCCTAGCACTCCACAATAGCAGGATGAAAGGGGGTGTGGAGCTGCAATTAACACTGGATGAGGCTGAATTGCACTTGCAACAAAGAGAACTCTTTCAGTTAGTCTACAATAAAATCATAATTATATCCCCAGTATCCTTGGCAACAGATTAAGGTCCCAAAAGGTGATTTTACAGTTCAGTATTCAGTGCCGATGCAGAGATGGAAAAGAAGGAAAAGCATAATCATTTAAACAGTTTCTGGGGTGTAAATAAGCATTATGTGAGAAACATGAAATGCATCACACTGAATACATAGAAGTGTGTTCTCTAAGGAAACAAATAATTCCTGTAGTTAGGACATGAAATTCAAAAATTTGTATGCTTGATGATTTAAATTCATACAAAAGGATGGTGCTCATTGGATATGGATTCATTTCTCAACAGGGAATTCTATCCAATTTTCATTTTAAGGAAGCCAGCCCTTGAGACACAAGGATTATCAGTTGATGAAGTGAAGATAACTTGCTTTATCAGAACTGTTTATAAGGAGGAATTGCCTGATTATAAATTCTTTTATGTGGCTATATTTTGAACTCCCTGCAGTTTTTTATGATAAAAATTCCTTTTCCTAAGCTTGATCTTTAAGGCCATATATAGGAATATAGGAAATGCACTCCCTTCCCCTAATGACCCTCTCAAGAAAGGTTAATGTTTTAATAAATGCTTGCTGTACCTCTTTTTAAATATCCTCCTGTCTCCATTTGCTTTTTACTCAGTACATTTTACTGCTGCAGTTCTCACCAGCACAATGGTGAATTTTTTTTGCCTTCCCCTTTTCTCCCTATTTTCTTTGAAATGAGAACCAATAAAAGTAATAACCTTAGAAAGCAGGGTTCTTGTGTTTATTTTCGAAGAAATGACTCTGTCATAATCTGGACACCAAGCTCTATGCATGAATTCTTAGATGTGCCATCAGTAAGAAAGATGGAAATGGGGGGAAAGTCAGCAAGGTGTGTGAAGATATTTGTGGAAATAAGATCTTGGAAATAGGACAATAATGAATAGAAGGGAAGGTTAATGTAGGCATGTGAATTCTAAATGCCTTCCAACCTGGAAACAACATTGGCTGCTGGGAATGTATTTTAACTGAAGTTTGTGTTGCTGCTGAGGCAGAGAATAAGTCATATTATAACATTAGTGGAGGTATGGCATAGTTTGAAAATGAAGCTGGGTGGGGACTGCTTTGAAGTGACGTAGGTGATGGAAATTCCTTCCTCTCCCTTTCATTTTGAGTCTACAAATGAGTGATGAGCTGTGGAATTTTGTATGTAGTGAACCATCTTATCTCTGACAGATTTGGCTGCTAAAGTTTATCAAAGTGCACTTGGTACTAAATATCGAGACCTGGTTTTGCTTTCCTTTTAAAAAAGGCCTTCAGAGGAGAGGGAGGACATAATAGGACAAACTAATTTTGTGATGATTTGTTTACTTGTAATTGCATGGTTTGGAGCAAGACTTTGTGGCTCCAAATAAGCATAAGATGTGCCTGTAAGGAAGATGCCCATTTTCCACCTTCAGGGACGCTGACTCTTCTGTTTGGTACCAACAAGCACATCTCCAGTGGAAATGCAGGCTGCTGAAATTCTGCAGGATTGGCCATCTCCTGGGTTTTCACAGAAATGTTCAGAATTTAATACCAAAGAACAGTGAAACAATATAAAAGAACTAAAGACCGTGGGGACTTGAGCTGGAATTGTGTTCACATTCTGTTCACAAGGAAGGGCCAGAAAATAGGAATTGTATTAGCCAGATCAGTTCTAGTAAGTGAATGAGTTGCTGTGTTAACTTAGTTGTATCAGGTAATTTCAAGACTTCTTTTTTCTTCTATTTGGGCAAATTATTAGTACAGTAATTTCCTTTCACTGTGAGTATAGTGAGGTTTTTCCAGTTTACTGTAACTTTTGCCTGGTTACCTGCATTGAATAGCACTTAATGCAGAATTTGGTTAATCAGTGAGTACATCCATTTCCATAACACACTGCATTTTCTAACACAGCTTCTGTTGAGGCCAGGGAAGCATCTGTTCACACACAAAACATTGGCCTGTGTGAAGGTCCAGCTGAAATCCTTCTTGTGCTGTCCTCTGCTTTTGGAGGCCTCCAGGGACAGAGGGCAGGATGGTGCAGAGTGTTTGACCCTGCACTGCCAGACCTCACTGAGATCCTGGGGAGGGCAGGCAGGGAATCAGAATATCAGAAAAACTGGATTTTTGCTGAAAGTCCATTACCTGCTTTCCACATTAGCATTAGACAGCATGGGAAGAACAGTGAGAGGAAAGGAAAAAATAGCTTAGCTCTGTAGAACTGCAGACTGTTACTATAGATAGGCTGAGAGATTAAAGAGCTGTCTTGGCACATTGCAATTCAAAGACCAGCAGCCTCAACTGCCTTCCTGTCCTGAGGAATTTTTCTTAAGAATTTTATACTTCAGATATGAAATTATAATGTGGGTTAAATCACTGCATTTTGTCTTGATTTTCCTCAATACTTTCCTTTTATCCTTTTGTTCTATCATTATCCCTTTTCTATCTCTTGGCTTGGCTCTTAATTCTCCCACACGTGGTTGCTGGAGTAATTTGAGAAGCAAAGCCCAGAACTGGTTGGTTGGGGGATCTGTACAGAATAGAAAGCACAGCAGGAGATTCCAGAGCTCAGATGGGGAAGTCCCTGGGGTTGGTGGTAGCTGATGCTGGGCTGACCAGCACTGCCCTCAGAGTCTCTATGCTAATTCCACAACATCTGCAAGTCATGGTGGCTTTCAGGGAGCTCTGGGAGGCTTCAGCAAAGAAGGATGTGATGGAAAAACAGTGGGCTGCAATACTTTGCATTTGGAAGAAAACTGTAGCTTGATGTATTAATCAGTTTATTGTTCAGATGTGTTAGGTAAAGGAAAACCAAACAAACCCCTGTAATTTGACTTCATCTAGGAGCACCGTAATACTGATGAGAACCTGTTTTAATAAAGAGGAGAAGAGAAGAATTTGTGTTGCTCTGAAGTACAAGGGCAATCAGTGGCTGGTGGTGAACCAGCAATTCCATTGTGGAGGGGAGCTTTTACTTTATTTCCTGTTCTGGAACTTCTGTGGTAATTCTGCTGGACTTGCTCGTGGTTACCTGTAGCATTTCTAAGGATTGTTGGAGTGTGACAGAACTGAAATCTTCTCGTTTACATTGCTCTGTGTGTGCTCAGGACTGAGCCTGCTGACGAGGAAAGGGAGATTGCACCTTGGTTAGGATGAACTGGACCAAACCTGGGTTGCATGCAGTGTTAGTTTACTGTCTAAGTTTGGAAGTCTTTGGTGTTGTGCTGCTTCATTATGAGGAGAGTATCCCAGGGTCAGACAGCTGGATTGTATTAAAGAAGTAGAAAAAACTCCCTGGGAGGGGAAAAAGTTGTGTACTTAGCCATGTCAGTGAGCATACTGTATCAGAGTGATGCTATAGAACAGGGAGAAAGTGGGGCAGTCTGTGTGAGGAGCACAAACAGCATGGCTGTCTAACAGCTCCTATTTTTGCAGCCATTAATATCATTTCAGTTCCTGTGTACTGTGTATTTTAAGCCAGGCAGCCTTCATGTGCACAAAATGTTAGTGCTGTCTGTGAATGTTGACAGGGAGCCTGGGAGTGTTGAAATGTCTGCCCAGTGTGTTTTCCTGGGGCTCTGCAAGTCTGGCCTGTGCTCAGCAAGGAGTAAAGGCGGCTGCAGGAAGGGGTGTGTGGTGGAGATGAGTTCCTGAACACCTCTGTACCCTCCCTGGCAGTTCCCTTGCACCTGAGCCTCTTTGGGACACTGTTCAGTGTCATGCCCACGGTGCTTGGCTGTTCTTGTGTGCCTGGGTGAAAACTCACCCCCAAACCAGCTTCAGTGGTGCTGCTGGAATGGTGCTGCTCTTCAGCTGCTGCCCAGAGCTAGGAGGGTGAGTGGGTATACAGGAAGATCTGGAGACTCTAGATTATTTTATAGAGAATCTGAGTGGGATTTCATAGACTCACTCTTAAAAGATTCCCAGTTAATGGTCGATTTTCTTGTTCCTTTTATCATAAAATCAGAGTGGTTTGGGTTGGAAGGGATGTAAGAGATTGTCTTGTCCCACTCTTGTCCCCTGCTATGGCAGGGACACCTTCCACCATCCCAGGCTGCTCCCAGCCCTGTCCAGCCTTGGAAACTTCCAGGGATCCAGGGGCACCTATAATTTCTCTGGGCACTCTGTGCCAGGGCCTCACTGTCCTCAGAGTGAATTTCCATCTAATCTCTGATCTAAACCTGCCCTTTTTCCCTTTGAAGTCACTGCCCCTTGTCCTGGCACTGTGTGCCACTGTAGGAAGCCCCTCTCTTTAAGCCCCTGAAGGCACTGGAAGAGGCTCCAAGGACATTCTCTTCTCCAGACTGAGCAAGTCCCACTCTCTCAGCCTGGTTCTGCATGAGGAATTATGGTGTCTTGCCTGCTCTGGAGGCTGTATGGGTCTTTAGTAAGATTTTTTACTAGGCTCCTGTTTTTATGCCTGTGTTATTTACTTAGGTGGGTTTTTTTTATTATTACTTTCTCTACTACAATGAATTTACTATTCTATTTTCAGGCTATAGGGTAGTCTCTTCCCTGGTTTTAGAAGTGTATGGAAAAGAAAACTCTGAAATGCTTTTTCAAAATATAAGAAGCTGAACTTCTCTGGTTCATGAATCAGATAATTACAAGCATGACTTTTATCAGACCTTAGTGCTTGTTTTTATTTCTGTAGCCTTAAGAGCTTCAGTTAATCATTTTCAATAGACTGAAAAATACTTTCCATGAAAGCTAATAAATTTGGAAGTGTATCCTGTAAATCCTCTAACTGATCCTGCAAACAGATGTTTAGGATAAATATTGCTCATCTAAAAGCAGATACGGCTAATGGATATTAAGAACAGCATAAAATTGCTGGAAACTTTTTGCATCTTGAGAGAATCAGTGTTAATAAGTCAGATCAGTCACTTTTATTAAGGCAATACAAAAAAGCATATGTCTTCCTGCTTTGCCAGCTGTCATAAAATTTTGGAGGAAAAGGTTGCTTCCAAGCTTTCCAAAGGGAATATTTCACAGAAGTATTTTGACCTTTATAGCTTACAAAACCAATTGACTTCCTTTTCCCATGAACTATTTTCTGGCTGAGATTCTTCCACAGCAAAGCTTCAGTTGTGAGGAAAAATACCAGCTCCAAAGAAAATAACTGGGTTGCCTTCTAGTGGTAGTAGATACCAGAAATTCCTTTGAAGGGTACCATATTGTTCCAAATCTAGTATGTCCTCCCCCCAATATTTCTTGATATTCAATAATGATATGTGCATGTTTATGATACTTTAATTTTAAGAACGACAAGGCAGATTGTACTTGTCACATACAGTTTTTGTGGACAGCATGATAAGAAAGGCAAAATAAAAATAACCACCGACCAAAAAACCACAACAAAACCACAACAAAACCCCCAAAACCAAAACAACAGCGCCTTGGGGCCAGCTCAATTCACAGCTGTTCTTTATCTTTCTCTGTTTGTGTTTTCAATCACTATCCTTATCTCTGTAATCAAACTGGATTTGCTGTTCCTGTTCTCCATGTAGGAGTTACCCGAGGAAAAAAACCACATAAATGGAAGTTGGTGTTTGTCATTCAGTGTTCACCTTAATTCAGTTTGATTCTAGATTTCTGTGAAAGATGGAGTAGGTCCCTTGCATGATTTTATTTCTCACTGACATCTCTGATTTCTTCAGAGGTGCTGCTCTGAATATCTACAGAGAACTAAGGTTAAAAACTTTGCTTCCCAAAAATGTTCAGCCAGCTGGCAATAATAAATTAAATACACAAACTGGAGGTAGGATTAACCTAACCAAAAAGTTCGTTTAAAATATGAGCTTGAAAGGACTGAAATCATTATTGACTAGGAATCCTCCAGGGACATTAGCAATGTGTTTGATAGTTGCCAGGGAAACACAGCCTGCCAGTGCCAGTGTGCATTGCACAGAACGAGTACCTGGAGTAATTCTGGCAGTGACTGATCCCCTTCAGCAAACCTGCTGCTCGTGCCTCTGCAGGAATTGCAGATTCCTCTGCAGCCAGCTGCAGGAGCATCCACTGACCATGCTGGACCAGTAATTCTTACATTTGGTGTGGCAGATAGATTGAAAACCAAAGCAGGAGATCGGGTTTGTCTGCTTGAATTAGTGTGTGCCTGGCTGGCCAGTCTGGATGAACACAGGGCATTGAGGGGAATGTAGAGGTGAACACAGACTCAAAAATTGGATTGTGCTTATGGCCCACATTGATGTAATACCGAAATAGTGCATTCAACCCAGAACAGCACCTGAAGGTTCTGCAGTGCTCAGTGTCCATCAGCATGCAGAATCTGAGGTCCTACAGCAAATGCTACACTTTGTTTATTCTTCCTTAGGTGAAATGCAAGTGCTGAGAAAAAGGAATTTGCTGTTCAGATGTAGCACAAGTCAAGTGATGAACTTGTGATGAACTTAGGGACTATCCCCAATCAGTTTGAAATACAAAAATTTATACATTAGAAACAGCATGAGATAGCAGATGGCAGTGGAAGTTGTAAGAGTTGTCCAAGCACAGCTGCCAAAATAAGGGACCTGAGTCCTTGAAGTGGTTTACTAAGGTCTAAAAGAAGAGAAAATACCTGTAAGAATATTGGAATTTCCAACAATGTCTTCCTCAGTGCTGGAAATGGTTCAAGCAAACTTAATCTGCAAATCTATTTGTGAGCAAAGTGAATGTTTTAGACTCCAATTGATACCAGAAGCTTTTATGTTGTTACAGCACACTCGAATCAGCCTTGAGGAGCCTCGTGTGGGGACAAGGAGCAGCTTGGAGTACAGGTTACAGTTGGGGAAATGGCTCTCTGAAAGCTTCAATTTCACAGTGAAACTGCTGTAACTCTAAAAGCAGTCAAGGACAGAAAATCTCCCACTGACGCCTTGTGAAAGTCACTGTTGGAAGTGCTTGAGTGAGCATCAGCCCAGGATTTTGGGATTTGTGGGGTGAATCCTAGAAGTTACCTCAGTATTACTTCTAGGGAGACAAAACACAGTTAGCAAGTGCCATCAACCTGTGTGTAGCCACTTGTCTGGAGGCTGAATTACAAATTCAAATAAAAAAGTTTAAACTCTCCTGGGAAATATCAAGAAGACTGAATAATACTTATTTCTTGCCAAATATGCATTTCCACAAATTTCCACATTGCCTACAGAATTGATTTTTCTCTGTTAAGGAGATTGTTTTATAATTTAGCAGTACATAATTCTTGGTTCAGTTTGACGTTGGCATTTGGATCATTTTTCAGTGGGTCGTACTAAGAAATGAAAGCTAATGACTTCATACAATAGTGGCTGAAATAATCCCCAGAAATGTCTCTTTACATTGTAAATTGATGCACGTTGTTGTCATTATCTTACATAAATGATTGTGGGGCTTTGCTGCACTTCCTAAGCTCATCTCTGTTTTATACAATAAATCATAAGGAAATTCTAGTGAAGACCTGGCTGCTCTGTGATCTGCATGAAATATGCCTGTATCCATTATCTGGGTACAGTTTGGGAATTGATCACAGCTCTTGCTCACTGCCCTGTTCCTGGGATATTTGGCAGCCAAAGTGTCATTTCTAAGGTGGAGAAGGAAGTGACTGAGAAAGATTTGAATTAAATATGAGCCCCATCTTTAAGGAGGAGGAGACAGGCGGAGACTGGAATGGTACAAAGCCTTTCCTGGGGCACAGAGTTGAGCTGGAACTAAATTATTTGGAAAGCCATAACTTTGTCTGAAGTTATCAAATTGAACTGGGTTAACTTAAGCATCCTGTGTGGGATTTGATGTTTTTATAAAGACACCTAAGATAAAATATACCATAATTTGGGACTTGTAACTGTGGGTTGTAAGGAGATGTTGCACAACAATTTACTTTTATCCAGTGCTTGTGGCCTCTAAGCAAGGCCTTGGCTCCTCTGGAGTCTCCCACCCTTGCTTCCAAGCAGTGAGATTGTTCAGCCAAGCAAAGCTCTGCTCCGTGGAGGAGTGGGAAGTAAGAACACAGCAATTGGGAAGCCTGCAGCATATGAGCAATCTCCCCCTTCAGCAGTGTTCTTGAGCTTGAAGGTAGCAAGCTGTGAGGAGAGGACAGCAGCAATGGGCAGCTGTCAGTTCTGCAGTTTAGCCACAGTGATTCTTATCAGAAGACAGAAAACAGTACATCAAGAGCAAACAGAAAACAAACAGCTCCACCATCTGCTGTGGTGGGAGCAGCCATATGGAGTGGAGTTCAAAGGGGGCTGTGTTCTGGTTTTAACTCTTTGCTGCATCCCTGGTGTACTCCATCACTCTCATCTCAGCTCCAGACTGATCAGTGCCTGGCTCTGCCTGGGCTGGAGCTGATTTTATCAACGGTGGCAGAAGGAACAATTCAGTGGAGTGCACGATATCCAGGCTCCAGCTATTCTCACCCAGTGCAAGTCAGGTGTGGCAGGGAGGTACAAAAATGTGATTTCTAGGGATGGACGGCAGGTGCTGCAGCTGTGCTTCCAAATGCTGTGTGTGAGCACACCCAGCCCAGGAGGAGAGGGGTGAGCAGAGGAGTGGCTTTCTAAACTGGCAGCTCTGACCGTGGGGAACACACAAAAGACAAGATGATAACTTAGACTTATCTAAGTTTTGGACTTTAGTTTTAGACTTACTGATCCTTTACTTTGTGCTTTGTTCACTTTTTCATTTCAGCTGCATTCTCCATGGCAGAGGAGTGACCTTCCAGTGGGGATGGGGTGTGGCTGAGCTGTAGCCAGGGGTGGCTTGGGAACCCTGGGTCCCTCATCTGCCTTGTCTTAACTCAAATCTATCCCCAAGTCATGGCAAAGAATGGTATTCCAACTTCCATTATTATTGGGTTTTTTCCACCCATTCTTCTAATTTTCTGATATAGCAGGTACTGGCTGTTTGCTTGTGCTTGTAAAAATTCATGGCTTACTCTGTAAAATATATTGAAATCGACCATTTGGTGTAAAAAAAGCTTAAAAGAGAAAGTTGAAGGGATTAATCCCTTTAGTGTGTTGGGGTTTTATTTAGTTGCTAGAACTGGAAAGGGTTTGGCTTCAAATTAGATCAGGAATTAAGATAAATGTGGATGGAATTTGATCTGTAAAAACAAATCTTGCCTGTAAACATTAGCCGTGCGTTTCACTGTTATGCATTTTGGGGTTGTTGGGAATCAAGCTAATGAAGATCAGATTTATAAATCCAAAGGGTTTGGAGGCAGCCTTACCCCAGTGACACCGTGAGTGTGCCCATAACTGGATTTGGTGTGCAGCAAAGAGCACATCCTCGTGCTCAGGGGTCCCTTTCTCCCTGGATTGCAGATCTGTCACTGACTGAAGTTGCAGTAGTCAGGAAGGTGCATCCAAAACTGCAGGTCTGATCTGCTCAGCTCACTTTTGGCATCCCCCATTGTCATGGGAGCCTTTTGCCTACGTAGGAGTGAGGGGAATGCCGCAAATAAATGTTTTGGATACGTGGGATGGAATTTCTTTTCCATCAGAAAGGTAATTTGTGAGCAGGACAACAACTGACTGCCCAGGGCAGTTCTTGGGCTGTGAGGAAGCCAATTTTAATCCACTGGAATGCTTTAGCCATGGTAGTTTATTTGGGAGGGAGTTGAATTTTAGGATTTTTAGGTCTTCTCTTGGGTTCTGGTTTTGGGGATTTGGATTAGTCTTTGTTTTAAACACTAATGAACAACAAGAGCTTTCTTTATTCTGTTCAACACAGAACTGATTTGCTGACATCTCTCTTATTTCAGGGTTGTGTTTTCTCCTGACTGAAAAAACCCAACTGGTTTGTCCATGGAATACAGACTTATTAATTGTAGCTTTCTTTTATGAAAGTATCATGGTTTTGCATCTACTGATTTTAGAACAGATGCTTCTGTCTCTCTCTGCCTCCTTTTCTCATGGAAAACCCAACAAAATTAGTTTTAAAAGCTTGTGTTGAAGTGCTACACTGAATTAGTTAATGTGCAGAAAAACTCAAATATCTTGGTAATGAACTTGAAATATCAAGGGAATTTTAGACAAATGTAATCAAACAGTGCATCAGGACTGTTTTACTAACTAATGGTAATTAAAATTTCCCCCTTTGCCTGCTTCCCTATGTTCAAAACATAATTGATTGTATTAAAGTTCCTCAGAACTAAATACTTCAACCCTGGGGTTAACCATGTTTGTGGATACTTTATCATATCCACAGAAACAAGGGAAGCAAAACAAGACAGGATGGCAGCCTCTGTGTGAAATGGAAAATAATGCTGTTGTGCAACAATTAATTCTCTGTCCAGGGATGCCTCAAACTGATCAGTTAAAGGCTTCAGATAAATTGAACTAAATAAACTAATAAAAAAATAATTACATAACAAACAGAATGCTACCCAGGTACAAAAATAATTCAGATTTTTTTTTAAAATTCCAAATTAATTTTTGCAGGCTAATGAGTGGTGTGTGCTAATACAAGAGAGGGATGTTATGGAGCTTCAAACTGAGGCCAAGAAACCCGTGGATTTAAAACTGGAAAGAATAACTGCATTACTTTAGGAGCCTAGAAGCATTTTGTCATAACGAGAACAGTTATGACTTCAAATATGAGTTATTCCTTCCTTTCAGCAGCTTTGCCTAAAGAGGCTGATGCGTGTAATGTAAAAAAATCTGGTTTTTGTAAAGCCAGAGCTGTAATCCAGCAATCCCTTGCCCTCAGTTCTGTGTTGGGATTTATCAAGCCTGACTGTGTTTTAATTCTGCACTCTCAATTTATGCATTTCCAGCAAGATTCTTGGAAGCTGGGTCTTAGTCTTTGTAAAACTGTTCAATATTATGGTTATGAAGGATGTAACACCAGCTCATATTGAATCCTCTCTTCTCATATATTCTTCTCTATTCTTCCCTGCTCAGAATAATTCTCTTTTGTAAGCTTTTCTTTGGTCACTTGACTGCATCTGATGGGCTTTGCAGCCTCTTGGTTTCCTCTAAAAATTAGAAATGCCCAGCAATAAGGTATTTTCCTTATTATAACAACATCAGACTAACTGGCTGCAAAAATATCCTAATAATGAAGCATTTTAAAATGGGTTTCATTGTGCTGGAACGCTGTATGATGGGCTAACGTCCTCTGCAGTGTGTGGTGGAATAATTTGGTTGTTGGGTTTCTAATAGGCAACAAACGTAGAAATTCTTTGTTTTAAATTAATATTATTACACATTTTACTACGATTTTCAGTTCTTTTAATTCTTATGTGAGAGAGTATCTGTGCTTATTATTAATACATTGCATTGGTCTGTTGTGTTAAACCTCATATTTGGAAAACTGAGCTCATCTTTACAAAGCTGGAGTTGCAGTGAGTGGCTCTGCTTCCACTTTGGTTACGGCTCAGGTTTAGGCAGTGATTGGGCCAGGCTGGGGTTATGATTGAGCTCTGGTTTAGGCCGGGTTTAGGCGGTGCTGGAGCTGTGGCTGAGTTCATTTAAGCTCTGTTTTAACCCAGGTCTANTCCAAATTAATTTTTGCAGGCTAATGAGTGGTGTGTGCTAATACAAGAGAGGGATGTTATGGAGCTTCAAACTGAGGCCAAGAAACCCGTGGATTTAAAACTGGAAAGAATAACTGCATTACTTTAGGAGCCTAGAAGCATTTTGTCATAACGAGAACAGTTATGACTTCAAATATGAGTTATTCCTTCCTTTCAGCAGCTTTGCCTAAAGAGGCTGATGCGTGTAATGTAAAAAAATCTGGTTTTTGTAAAGCCAGAGCTGTAATCCAGCAATCCCTTGCCCTCAGTTCTGTGTTGGGATTTATCAAGCCTGACTGTGTTTTAATTCTGCACTCTCAATTTATGCATTTCCAGCAAGATTCTTGGAAGCTGGGTCTTAGTCTTTGTAAAACTGTTCAATATTATGGTTATGAAGGATGTAACACCAGCTCATATTGAATCCTCTCTTCTCATATATTCTTCTCTATTCTTCCCTGCTCAGAATAATTCTCTTTTGTAAGCTTTTCTTTGGTCACTTGACTGCATCTGATGGGCTTTGCAGCCTCTTGGTTTCCTCTAAAAATTAGAAATGCCCAGCAATAAGGTATTTTCCTTATTATAACAACATCAGACTAACTGGCTGCAAAAATATCCTAATAATGAAGCATTTTAAAATGGGTTTCATTGTGCTGGAACGCTGTATGATGGGCTAACGTCCTCTGCAGTGTGTGGTGGAATAATTTGGTTGTTGGGTTTCTAATAGGCAACAAACGTAGAAATTCTTTGTTTTAAATTAATATTATTGCACATTTCACTACGATTTTTTCAGTCTTTTTCATTCTTCTCATGTGAGAGGGTATTTGTACTTGCTATTAATACATTGTGTTGGTCTGTTGTGTTAAACCTCATATTTGGAAAATTGAGCTCATCTTTACAAAGCTGGAGTTGCAGTGAGTGGCTCTGCTTCCACTTTGGTTACGGCTCAGGTTTAGGCAGTGATTGGGCCAGGCTGGGGTTATGATTGAGCTCTGGTTTAGGCCGGGTTTAGGCGGTGCTGGAGCTGTGGCTGAGTTCATTTAAGCTCTGTTTTAACCCAGGTCTAGGNTGCAGCCTCTTGGTTTCCTCTAAAAATTAGAAATGCCCAGCAATAAGGTATTTTCCTTATTATAACAACATCAGACTAACTGGCTGCAAAAATATCCTAATAATGAAGCATTTTAAAATGGGTTTCATTGTGCTGGAACGCTGTATGATGGGCTAACGTCCTCTGCAGTGTGTGGTGGAATAATTTGGTTGTTGGGTTTCTAATAGGCAACAAACGTAGAAATTCTTTGTTTTAAATTAATATTATTGCACATTTCACTACGATTTTTTCAGTCTTTTTCATTCTTCTCATGTGAGAGGGTATTTGTACTTGCTATTAATACATTGTGTTGGTCTGTTGTGTTAAACCTCATATTTGGAAAATTGAGCTCATCTTTACAAAGCTGGAGTTGCAGTGAGTGGCTCTGCTTCCACTTTGGTTACGGCTCAGGTTTAGGCAGTGATTGGGCCAGGCTGGGGTTATGATTGAGCTCTGTTTTAACCCGGGTCTAGGCGGTGCTNTGTGGCGGAGGTTCATTTAGGCTTTATTTAAACTCTGGTTTTGGCGGTGATGGAGCTGTGGCTGAGGTTATTTAAGCTCTGGTTTAGGCCGGGTCTAGGCGGTGCCGGAGCCGCGGCTCAGGCTCGCTGCCCGTGCCTCGGGGGCCATCTATCGGCCGCGCTCGGTCACTGCACCGCCCGCTGTGCCGAGCCGCTCCTGCGCGGGCTCCTTNTCTTTGTTTTAAATTAATATTATTACACATTTTACTACGATTTTCAGTTCTTTTAATTCTTATGTGAGAGAGTATCTGTGCTTATTATTAATACATTGCATTGGTCTGTTGTGTTAAACCTCATATTTGGAAAACTGAGCTCATCTTTACAAAGCTGGAGTTGCAGTGAGTGGCTCTGCTTCCACTTTGGTTATGGCTCAGGTTTAGGCAGTGATTGGGCCAGGCTGGGGTTATGATTGAGCTCTGTTTTAACCCGGGTCTAGGCGGTGCTGGAGCTGTGGCTGAGTTCATTTAAGCTCTGGTTTAGGCCGGGTCTAGGCGGTGCTGGAGCTGTGGCTGAGGTTATTTAAGCTCTGGTTTAGGCCGGGTCTAGGTGGTGATGGAGCTGTGGCTGAGGTTATTTAAGCTCTGGTTTAGGCCGGGTCTAGGCGGTGATGGAGCTGTGGCTGAGGTTATTTAAACTCTGGTTTTGGCGGTGATGGAGCTGTGGCTGAGGTTATTTAAGCTCTGGTTTAGGCCGGGTCTAGGCGGTGCCGGAGCCGCGGCTCAGGCTCGCTGCCCGTGCCTCGGGGGCCATCTATCGGCCGCGCTCGGTCACTGCACCGCCCGCTGTGCCGAGCCGCTCCTGCGCGGGCTCCTTCTCCTGCCTCCTCTTCCTCCTCCTCCTCCTCCTCCTCCTCTCCTCCAGCCTGGTTCCAGCCACTCCCGGGATGCTGAAACCAGCGCGCTCCTGTTGCCGTGCCGCCTGTCCTGCTCAGGGCTGCGCCGCTCTCAGGATCCCACCCAAGGCTGGGTGGTGACAGGGTGGGGACAGCAAGGGCGGGTGCCTCGGACAGTGATCACCTCCAGCACTTCGGAATTCACCCCCGAGCAGGTGGCAGATCCTGCAGACCTCATAAAATGTTTGGAAAGTGTGCTGCTGCTCTGGCAGTTCAGAGGGACAGAAATCACTGCCGTGTGCTGGTCCCGGGCTAAGGAGCCCTGTGCATCACTGTTCAGGACTCCAGGGGATGAGGGTGTCCCTGGATCTGCCAAAACCACAACAGCCGCAGTGGCTGCTCCATCCCTGGCTGCCGGCACTGCAGCTGCACCAAGGAACGATCCCGGGCCAGCACCAGGCACCCTGTGCACAAGGAGAAGTGTTGGAAGTGGAAGTCGGTTTAGTAAGGGATTAAAGAAGGGTGAGCAAGGGGCAGGGAAGAGCCAGAGCTGGCCCATCTGACCCAAGGGACATTCTGTCCTGCGTGGCATCCTGCTCGGTGCCTGAGCTGCCTGGGCATCCCCCAGTGCGTGCTGAACAATTGCAGTGTGCACCACTTCTTTTCTATATTCTAATTATTTTAGCGTTAATTTCCTTTCTGTTTCTGTCCTGGTAAATTGTCTTTGTCTCAAGACACAAATTTTGGTTGTTTTCCCCCTCCTCTCTCCCCCATCTCACTGGGGGGGAGCAAATGGCTGGGAGGTGTTCAGCTCCCTGAAACCACAACAATGACAAAGTAACTTGCTTCTTTACAGTAGGTAGATGCACAGTGTGCTCCATCAAAATTGCACACTCTTAAAAATTCATTCCCTTTCATTTTCAGACTTCAGTGGGTGTTAGAGAAGGTGGGAGCTGTTATTCTGCACAGTGGGAACCTCTTGGAAATGCAGACGAAGTGGAACAGTTTAGGGCTGGCTGGGTTAGCTGCAAACCCCCGTGCAGGTGGAAATGTAATCTCGCCTCTGGTACCTCCTGCTGACTCTTTCCTTTATTTCCTTCTTGTCTGCCCCTCTCTGCTTCCAAAGTACACATTGGCTAAGGTGAAACAAATATTTCCCCACAGCTGACCTGAATGGAGGGATCCACGTGGTTTTTTGGGTTCAGTCTCTGCAAGTGGCTTCTGTGAAATGAAAAGGCTCTGTAATGCTGTCACAGATCATGTCCTGTAGCTACAAGGCAAGGTGTTCGCCAGAAAAAGGAATTTAAATGAAAGAAGAATGGTGCTTATACTGCTAAATATATGACAGAAAATTTAGTCTGTCTTTGGTGGTTTCTTTTGCTTTTTTTTTTTTTTTTTTTTTTTTTTTTTTAATATTGCTGTATGGCAAAAGTGAAGAGGAGGGGATTTCAACTTCCTTGTGCCAGCTGTTAGAACAAACCTTGTCAGCTTGGGAACATCGTGAATCCTCATTGGGCGTTCTGGTGATCTAAAGGTGCTTGCTCTGTTCTCCTCCTGAAATGACCTAACAAAGAGCTGCCAGGAAGGGCATTGTTTCATTTTATTTCACATTCCTTTGCTTTGAAGGTAGCGTGTTGCAATATGTTTGTTGTTTTAGTGCTCCTGTGTGTGGAAGAATTGCAGGTCTTGAAAGCTGAATGCTTTACAAAAAATACATTAAAAGTAAATGCGATTTTTTTTAGTATTATTTTTAATTGATGCATATTATTACTGCCACAGTTGTCCTGCTAAAGCTGATGAAGTTAAAACCAGCATAAATGACTGATTGCTCATCAGAGCACCTTGTAAGGCCATTTGCCATGGTTTGATCCTGAACTTTGGCTCAAGCTGCTGGAATTTCGCTGTTGGTGATGGAATGACACAATCCTGGGGCTGAAGTGACCCGAATCCCTTCTCTGATGGAGCTTTTGTCCTCACCTGTTGCCGAGGCCCTGAGTCAGCTTTTGGTTTTGGACTGCTGTGAAGTCCCTCCTGCTTCCTCTCCGAGCACAAACCTCTCCTGGCTCCATCTTTGCTCTGGGAATGAGCACAGCCCTCTCCTGGCTCTCAGAGCACCCAGCCCCATCCCTGCTCTGCAGGCACAAGGACAGGTTGGGGAATTCCAAATAAGTTCTCTAATAAAAGCAAAGGAAGAATCCCCCACAAAGTAAAACTTGTTCTCTGTGACTCTCAGTTTAGGCAAGAATTAATAAGATGAAGCTGCATGGCTCATCAATGTTAGATTTCTTTTGGATTTGTTCCTGAAATTGGAGGCTGTAAAAGAATTTTCAGGACTGGTTGTAAAGGCTTGAACGTGCTCTCTCCAAAATGATTGAAATGCTGTTCAGTCTCCATTACTTTTGTTCATTTGAATCTGCCAAGACAGGAGCCAATTAGTGCTGCAGATGGTGCAAGCAACCAGGCAGAGCCACCAAAGGGTTCCCTGTACCTCACAAAATATCCTGATTTTCAATGGCCTCCTGGCACTGGGAGTGATGGTGTGCCTCCACAGCCAGTTTTACACCAGTGGGGAGCCCTGTGGTTCTGTTATCTTCCTGAAAATTCCCTTTTGTGCTCCTTGGAGTTAATAGGCTCATAAGGATCTCTAGAAAAGGAAGTTTCCCAAAGTTTGCAGATGTCTCATTAGTGCATTATTATAATGATCACTGGCAGAGTGTGAATAAAAGAGTTCTACTTTAAGATGATTATATCTGGTCATTTAAAACAGTGTTTACTGTTCAGTGATGTGCCATTCTAGGACTGTAATTTTCCACTTTTTTTTCAACAAGTCTTCAAATGATTTTACATTTTGATTTTCTACTTCCCTCAGCCTCTACTGCACAGATTTAAAATGGAAAATCTTTGCCTTATTGAATACTTAGTGTTATTTTTTGCTCCCTTGTAACAGTTTTAATGAGAGCCCATCCCTGTAGCTGCCACAATCTCCTACACCTCTGTTGGGATGGGGGGCTAGGCCAGCTTGCCTGGCTTAGCAAATCATCTGTTTTTATTGGGCCAGTTCAGCTCTGGTGGCTGAGAGCGATCTGATGGCTCTGAGCATCCCTCCAGGTGCTGCTTGGGGCTGGCTCTGGCACAGCCTTCCTGCAGCAGTGCTGAAGCAGCACAGCTCTGTGCTTTCTGACTGAGCAGCTGCCCAAAGCCCTGCCCAAGACCAGCTCTGCATCATTCCTGGCACTTACCTTGGCTGAGGCACACAGCACTGTGAGAGGGGGGCCATGGGGCAGTGTGTGTGTGTCTTGGAGGTGTCCTTGGGTCACTGTGTGTGTCCCTGGGGTGCCCATGGGGCAGTGTCTGTGTCTGGGGTGCCCATGGGGCGGTGTCTGTGTCCCTCGGGTGCCCATGGGGCAGTGTGTGTGTCCCTGGGGTGCCCATGGGGCAGTGTCTGTGTCTCTGTGGTGGTTTTGGGGCAGTGTCTGTGTCCCTGGGGTGCCCGTGGGGCAGTGTGTGTGTCTCTGGGGCAGTGTGTGTGTCTCTGTGGTGGTTTTGGGGCAGTGTGTGTGTCCCTGGGGTGCCCATGGGGCAGTGTGTGTGTCCCTGGGGTGCCCGTGGGGCAGTGTGTGTGTCTCTGGGGCAGTGTGTGTGTGTCTGGGGTGCCCATGGGGCAGTGTCTGTGTCCCTGGGGTGCCCGTGGGGCAGTGTCTGCGTCTCTGTTGTGTCTCTGGGGTGGCTTTGGGTCAATGTCTGTCTCTGGGGTGGCTCAGACATCAGGCAGAAGCCCTGCAGTCACCCCGGACTGCTTTGGCATCCCTGGAGCACTCCCAGTGCTCCATCTTTTTGGTGAATTTGGAGTGGTTCTGTTTCCTCCTGTTTAATTATCGCCGCTCCTGCGCAGCCGAAGCCCTGAAGTGGATTTGTGTTTCAGTGATAGAATGAGGGCAGCAGCAGAAAGCTACAGAGACTTGTTTTTTCCTCTGTGGACTTAAAATAAACGACCACATGTTTGATAGGGAAGCTGGTTCTGTCTAGAATTTAAAATCACCTGACAAGAACCTGTAGAGCTTAATTTCCTTTAAACTGTTAAATGGAAATCAGAACGTGGGGAGAGGCTGTGGAAGAGACATTAAATGAAACACTTACCAGCAGAGTACCCACAAGTTCGGGAGCTAATAGATTGTTATCTGCCACAATTTAAAATCCTGAGACCAAATGAAATTCCAAATGTGGATTCTTATTCCTGTGTGCAGCATGAGCAGTCTTTGCTAAAATGTTCTGTGCATAATTTAATGTTCATCCTTTTAACTTTGAAGGCGTGTTGCCAGAGAATTACTCATACAGTTAAAGAAAAAAACCTAAAAATCAGTGAATGTAGCCCATAAATAAGCTACACAGAATTACTTCCCTTTCCAGATTTTTCAACAAATGATAAAGGATATACTCTTCAAAAATGCATTTACCAAAAAGAATATTTTCAAATAATTTCTCATACCTACAGCTCTGGCTTTTAATGACTGTTGCAGTAAGCTTGGGAAATTGCTTTCACTCTATTTTAAGAGCATTTTTACTTAGGTGTTCTTACTGTAAATTCCTTTGGTGCCTTTGGTCCTGATCAGTGGCACTTAGTGGTTTAGGTGGAAATAATGCACTGGAGCTGGGAAGCAAGCTCAGTGAAATGAGAACTGTCACCAGTGGTGTTTGTTATTATTCATGTGATTTGAGACTCTTTATGACAAGCAGGATGTCATCACTAAACCATTCCTTGCAAATTGTTGAAGCTGTTCACTCAGTAAATTCTGTTTTTCTTAATGATAAAGGACCCATCACTGGACAGCCCGTTGTGCTTGGACTGAAAGTTAATTTGTGAACTTGTTTTTATCATTAAACAGAGAGGAGGCATTCTCAGCATTACAATTTCTTTATTTCTTTTTTTACTCTGTCTCACATTTTGCTGTTTCTCTAAAAAGGCACTTCCATTACTGATGATGTAGGTTTGGGGCTAAATTTTGTACTGCTGTTCCTAAAGCCACCTTAAACATATCCAAAAGTGAGTTTCAATGAACAATCCCCAAAATGTCAGCCTTTCCTTTTAGGGGCTGAGCAGACCCCTGATGAAAATTTCAGTGTTTGTAGGTGCTGTAGGAGTGGATTATCCTTGGAATTGGGAAGGGTTTCCCAATGTGAGAGGAGAAATCATGCTTGGAGTCAGTCTGATATCTCAAAAAACTCAACAAATAGAGATTGGAAAAGAGCTGATACTGCAAGTACTATAAAAATAATGCCTGAATAATGAATATTATTGACTTCATTGAATTTAATTTAGGTGTGAGGGAGATCTTAAGCACATGAATAAAAATACTTATGTTATGGAGAGAAAAGCAGCAAAATAGAGGAAATGGTTTCTCTGTTTCTCCCCATTAAGAACACTGAAAGAATTTAAGATTGGTGCAAAGAGACAGTAATTCAGAAACACAAAGCTTAAATAATTTCCAAAGCCTACACATTTCTCAAGTTTAGTTGTAATTCTTCCACAACCACAAAATAGAAGCCTACAGAGGCAAGATATTAAACTACCTTGGAAAATACTAAGCGATGCTCCATATAGTGGGAAGTGAAATAAAACTGCAATATAGAAATTCTGTATGGGCTGAGATTGGATGCTGCTTTCAAAAGCTGCATAAATGGAAGCCATTAGCTTCTAGTTGCATTTAAGCAGTGGGGTTATAAAACCAGAATGATATAAAATTGTAAATTATAATCAGGCAGGTAATGTTACACGTTAGAGGAAGATGGTTCAGTTTGAATACAATGTTTGAGGAGGTGTTTTAAAAAAGTATTCATGGCAAGGGTAATAAAGTATTGGACTGTTGAGATAGAAAGGCATTTTTGTCAGAGTGCAGAGATTGCCCCTGGAAGCAGACCTTGTTTTTTTCCCTAAAATTTACCTTCAGGAGCTCAAAAACACATTCATCCCACTGAAATATTGCCACTTCTTCCTTCTTCATAGAAAATCATAGTTTCTGTCATTTGTTTGTAGATAGTTCTCAGTGCTTGCTATGATTTACTTTGGAAAATCAAGGGAGATCAAAATTATACATAAATGGTCATTAATACTCAGATGACAAGCCTCTTTTTTTTTTTTTTTCTCTCCTTACCCAGTACAAGTTTTCTTCTGAGAAAATGGAGCTTCAAGCATTTGCTTCTCCCAGCATAATGGGGCATTTAAATAATGATGTGATGACACGAGCTGCTGGGGGAAAGGCAGAGTCCCTGCCAGTGACAACAGAGCTCCCTGCAGGTGCCACAGCTGGGTGGCACCTGGAGGATGAAATGGTTTTTGAAGCAGGATCTGCTTCTTCTGATTCTGCCTAGTCCTGCCCAGTGGGGTTTAGGTCAGGGACAGCTGGTGTTTAGAGAATTCTGTGTAACAATGCCCTTAGTGTACCTTTGTCACCATCCAATCAAAAATAACTAAATACCCATGGATATGTTGGAAAGAAAGAAGCATGTACGATGGTTTATCAGCCAAATGAGAGAGCTG
This sequence comes from Chloropsis cyanopogon, assembly GCA_013400585.1. NCBI lineage: Eukaryota > Metazoa > Chordata > Aves > Passeriformes > Irenidae > Chloropsis > Chloropsis cyanopogon. Next base: position 28,713 of record WEZZ01012266.1, on the reverse strand, counting down.
GGGCTGCTCAGCCTGGAGAGGAGAAGGCTCTGGGGAGACCTCAGAGCCCTTCCAGTGCCTGAGGGGCTCCAGCAGAGATGGAGAACCTTGGCCAAGGGCCTGGAGTGGCCGTAGGAGGGGGAATGGCCTTAAACTGAAGGAGGGTGGGTTTAGAGTGAGAGGTTCAGCAGAATTCCTTTCCTGGCAGGGTGGGCAGGCCCTGGCACAGGTGCCCAGAGCAGCTGTGGCTGCCCCTGGATCCCTGGCAGTGCCCAAGGCCAGGCTGGATGGGGCTGGAGCACCTGGGGCAGTGGGAGGTGTCCCTGCCATGGCAGGGGGGGAGAAGGGGCTGGTTTTTAAGTCCCTTTCCAACCCAACCCATGATTCCATGTTCAGAGCTCAGTGCAGGGACACTTGGCACTTCTCTGCTTCCCTACAGACAGCTCAGCAAGGACAGGCTGAGGGGACCAGAGCCACCAGGAGAGAGAAAATCAGATTGTCAGGTAATAGTGGGGAAAAGGGGACACAGAAGTTCAAGTTGTATCAATGATAATCATGTTTGTAGATTAATGCACTCACAACTCCAGTTATGTTCTAGTTTCCCACTAATTTTGATGCCAAGCAAATGGGATTAAATCCTTTTGTAAAAGTATCTTCACCAGGACTGACAGTGAAATGTTCCCATGTGACCAGAGTCAACTGGAAAATCATTTTGCCAATGATTCAAGTAATATTACCCAAGATAATTAATGAGGTCGGGGTAAAAGAGGTATCTGATTCTAATAAAAGGAAGTGCTGTAGTCCCATTTATTTTATTTGATGTTCATGTTTTATAAGTGCATTCTGAATATGCAGTCCATGATTCAAACACCACACTGTTTTTAAGCCATAAAATCGTACGCAAAGCCAATAAGTACAAAAAGATGAATCTTAAAATTATATTCTGATATTTGTGTTGCAAACTTGAGAACTGATAGACCTGTTAAACTGAAATATCAGCCTTTCAACAGCAAGCAGTAGTAATAAACTGAACTATTTCAGTAACTGTAAACATAATAAAAATCCTCATGATGAATCTCAGAAAAGTTCATTTGATGAAACTCATAACCAATACACTGAATCCAAAGGAATGAATAATCCTGCATTACTGATAAAACCTAGCTAGCTTTTTTTTTTTTTCAAGTGGCAAGAAATCATATTTTGCTAAAGAAGTAACAGTAAAAAGTAAAGGTCCAGAAAAATACCAAGGTCTCTGTAACTGAAGTTGACCTGAACTGCTAAAAATGCTTCCAAATTGAGGGTATATTGATGAGCCTTTTAAGACTGTGCATTTTTTCTTGTGGCAATATAAGAATTGCTTAATTATTGGTATATTTTGGTGACAGGGTCTCTTGATAACAGTGAATTATGAGATTTGTACTTCAGTTTGACCAAGCAAACCATCTGGGGCTGTTTCCTAATTATCAGATGGGGAAAGAGTGTTAATTTTAAATAGGGTTAAAATTTCAATGCCAAATTGTTTTAGTTACAATAGGGAAGAAACTTACTTGGTTTATTTAACCTAGTTAAAGTCAAAATATTGTAATCCTTTCCTGAAAACACTGGGAGAAGTTGGTGTTGGTAATTGCAAGAATGAAGTTTTCACATTTGAGACAGTGAAATGTGGCAAGGTGCAGCTGCGAAGGAAATGTGTGTGAGCACAGAGGTGCAGACCAGGACTCCTTGGCAGGACAGGAGTGCCATCCAAGTGCCACCTGTAGGCACTGAGGGTGGGACAACACAGCCAATGCTTTCCCTAGCCACACGAGATGAGTGGAAGAAGCAGATTAATCACAAGCATTTTCATTTATTTAATTCTGTTAGCACCCACTGGGGATGCACGGGTGGGCTCCAGCCAGATGCTGAATCCTGGAATCCTGAGCTTCGTGAAGCTCAAATAGCCTTGCCTCTTTTTGGTTTTGTTTTGACAGTTTTGTTTGGTTGGTTTTTTGGTTTTTTGTTTGTTTGTTTGTTTGTTTTTTTTTGGTTTTTTTTTTTTTTGGGGGGGGTTTTTTGTTGTTTTGTTTNTTTTTGTTTTTTTTTTTTTTTTTTTTCGGGGGTTTTTTTTCCTTTTTTTTTTTTTTTTTGTCTGAGGAATTTGGTCTTGGCCTGCCTTGGAAACTGAGAGTTAAGATGCCACTCTGTATTCTCTAATGAAGTAACATCTGTCCACTGATGGCAGCTCCATCAAACATTTTTGTATCAGTTTGCTTCAGTTAGGCGAGTTAAAATGGAATGTTCTTGTTTGTATTCCTTTTAGCCCTCTGTAGCAAATACTGAATGTGCCTCTGCCTTCCTGGAGAAGCTTGTTGTTGTTCTGTTAATGAGACTTCACACATTAAGTAAGAGCATGGTGGAGCTAAGATGGCACGCTGAACGTTGTTCCTGTTGCTAGGAGGTGATGGATCTGCTATCTAACGTGTTGATTTTCCTTCTGAATCTATCCAATGTATCCTGTTAAAATTTTCCTTCATTTAAGCTGTGAAATCCAATTCTTCTTAGAGACAAAAGCTGGAGCCCATTAATACTCTGAGTGAGATTGAACCCATAGTTTTATAATTGAATTAACTTAAAAAGGTAAATATTCTCGTTTTTCTGCAGTTCACAAGAGGTATTTTCCCCTACTGTAGTATGTTGTCTGCAACATAATTTAGAAGATCTGATTGCTTTGCTGCTTTTCCTGAAATGACAGATGATTTTGTGCAAGCTCTCAATTTTCCTTCCCAATTCCCCAACTTGAGGATTGTCATACCAAGCTTTATTGCCTTTGCAATGAATTTTTTCCTTGGGAGGTACTATTTTGAGCACAGATTTTCTGTAACAGTGGGAATTATTATCTGTGACTAATAACAATCTCTGTGGAGCTTGTTATACAACGAAGACTGATCATGTGCTTGAATATATTCATGTGATTGCTTGCAGCTACAAGTAGCTTAAATTTCTGTAAGTTGCTGCTTTATCAAAAATGATTTTTTTTCCCTACTGAAATACGGTAAATTATTAAACTACTACTATTTTAACTCAAGTTCAATAACACTTAGGTGAACTTGCATGCAACAGTCTAGAAAAATGTATGAATTAACAGTGGTTAGTCTGGTCCTTGAACTGGTCTAACAGAATTTTAATTAGAATTTAAATGGATCCTTCTATAGCTAACCTATGTTTCTAAAATAACATTTCTTCAGAAATGCCCCACAGATGTGCCAATAATAAGATACCAGTAGAGAAGATTTGACTTGGAATCCACTTTTACCCTTGTTTGTTCATTTTTTAAACAGCTCTTGTTTTGTATAAGTGTTCTGAGAATTAATTATCCTTCAGTGTGGAGCTCTCTAGAACATCCAGGGCTTTGCAGGAAGATCTTTCAGGATGTTCTTTCTTCTGATGTGGCTGAATTTCATATTCTAATCCCCAAAACTGGAAGGCAAGGCAATCTGCAGTAATAGAGAGTACAGGACTGGTGGTTGTGTACACATGAAGTTTATTACCTTGTTTTATGTGGATTTTTGTAGGTGACAAGATGATCTTTAAGGTCCCTTCCAAACCAGGCCATTCTGTGATTCTGTTATGCCAAATCTGTACAGTTGGTAGAGATGTCTACTTTGGATTTGCTTCTGTTAAGTCAACCCTGAGGATGCAAAATAAAAGTGTGAATGAACAACAGCAGCTTATTCCTTGATAAAAGCCACAGCTGAGGTTGCAAACCAAGTGTCAGCAGTGAGAGCCACAAGGAATTTCTGTGCTGGGCAAGTCAAAAAATGAGGATGCTGGAGGCATTCCCAGTGCTGGGGCCATGTTTGTTCCTGTGGAAACTACATGTGGGATGGGTTTGATTTATTTTTGAGGGCCTGGAATAACAAAGATGTGCTTGCTGACTGTTCAGTAACATTTACTTAGGAGGACAAGTGCCTGGGCACTGTCACCTCGTTTGGTGACACCTGATGCTGTCCTGGGAGATGGTACATGAGGTTTTGGGTGTGCTGGGGAGGGCTTGAAGGGTGGGGACTGCAAGCAGAGCAGGGAAAGTCATTAGGAAATAAGTGTTTTCAAAAACTCTGTGAGGATCTGATTGCCATCTGAGTTCTGTCACTTCAGAATATAAACACAGCATGGTGATTGGAATTGAAGTGTGTTTCAACTGTGGAGCGTGAAGCAAGGTCAAAAAGCAGAGTGATCTGAATTGTGCAAGTTAGACAATGATTTTTGAAAAATACTTTGACACAGAGCTTTCAAAAAATGGCAATTGAAGAAGAGAGATCAGGGAAGAGGCTGTACCTGTATGTTCTTAACTGTGTGAAGTTGTCAGACAGTAGAGTAACTTAATTTTAATGAAAGCCTGTCCTGTGGTTCTGTCACACTGCTGGGGAGTGTAAGGCAAAGAAAGCCCGTCAAGCCTTGGCATTTTATCCCAAACTAGGATGGTGATGATGAATTCTACCTCGTGGTTTTCCACACTTGAAAACCTTTAAGGCAGCCATGGGATAGCTATGGACCCAGCAGAGTTGTGCTGTGACTTGGTTATGAGGCATCTGCTGTGAGTCACCCTTGCTCCAGCAAAGATGAAATCTGACATCAGCTCGTGCTCCTCTGAGTGACTTTAAGATGTTATAGGCTTCTTTTCACAGGGTCAGCACTAAAATAACTATATCTGGAGTGCTGTGTTGATTTGGATGATTTTTTTTTAAATACTCCTTCAGTTGCCTTGATTGAAAAGTCACTGGGGAACGACTGACACACAATCTTGTCAAGCAAAGATAAATTTTAGTTGCATTAAAGCCAAACTGATGGCTTCAGCCTGCTCGTCCTGGCCTGCCTGGTTGAAATTTAGGAAATCTGTCTACTTTGATAGGAAAACCAAGTCTCTGACTTGCAGTGCTACCAGGAGGTGATGGCAGCAAAAACTGATTTTGGCTTTGTGGGACAGCAGATGACGGGGAAGGCCCAGGGGAATTTGTCTCCTTATCCCAAAGCCTTGTTTTTGCATAGATGCCTTGCAGAACTGTACTGGTTATGAATTTAGGAGGGAGACTGGTCTGGCACTGTTATCACTTGAGTTTCTTTTATTATGTGCTATTTTGATAAATTACTCATTGATGCCCTGAGAGTATTTTCTCTGAGCTGTGTCTGTTCTTTTGTATTGTTCTAATTATTTATTTTAACTTCCTTTTGTCTTCAAATCCTCAAAATGATAACACATGATTCATCCACATGCATTTTTAATTCTTTATCCCACGGACTGATAAATAATCATATTGTCAAGTCCTGCTTGTGTTAGTGTTTTTGAGCTGGTGGGAGTACTTTGGATAGCTCATTAAACTTAATATATAGAAAAATTTATTATAGATAAGGGGAACAATTACCAGAAACTACGTTATGAAAGGTTTGTCAAAGTTGAGTGGCTTAAATATTGATGAAGTTAAAGAGAAGGATCAATGGCACTTACTGAGCTGGATTCTGGAGCAGCAGAATACAACTTCATTTAGCATCACAGTCTCTCCCACATCCTACATAAATCATGGAACTCATTCCGATATGTTGGGTTTATGTCTAGGAAACCTCACAACATTTTCAGAAACCTGCTGAGTTTATCAAGTCAATACTTTCACCAGAGGCCTAAGACCAACAGCAGCACTCCTGATTTGTTCCACACTTGTGGGATAAACTCTTCTTACCGAGCAGTGAGTGCAGTTTGTGTGGTTTCCTGTGGGTTTTCTTTCTCCCCTTCCTCGTGTAGCCTTAAAACAGAAGTCAACCTTCCTATTTGATAAATGAGTCCTACAGCTCTGAAACACTTGGCTCAATCAATGTGCTTGTGTTTGATTCTCTCCACAGTGGTGTTTTGTGTGATTTTCCTTGTGTTTTGCAGAGGTAAACTGCAATTCTGAAAGGGAGGAATTCCCTTCCCACCTGCCCTGCCCCCAGCCCTGCAAATGCCTTAACTGGGGGGGTCAGATGAGGGCTTGTCCCTTCATCTGCTTCCTACCACTTCTGGATTTTTAGTTCATTTTTACTCACTAATACCTGATAATAAGACCTTAATCTGAAATAAAACATGCATTTACCATTGCAGGTACTCCAGTGTGTTCAGGAGTTACAGTTTTAAGACTGAGTGGTTGGGTAGCTCTGAGATGTGTCGAGTCTTCAGGTGTAATGACATAGTTCGAACTGTTTCTTATACTTGCACACCTGAGAATGAAAAGACAAAAGATAGTTTTGTACAAATATACTTGAAAAAAGTTTCAAGTTCCCAGTGTGCAGCTGGGGAGTCTGGTCTAATCCCTGTGACTGCTGTGTGGAGGGATGAGGACTGGAAAAGCAGAACACACTGGAAATGCATTTCTGCATCCTGTTCCCAGCACCACCCACCCCCCCAAAGCAAAAAAATATAACACTGTTTCCATGGAAAAATCAACATGATAGAGGACTGCTGGATAGCCAATACCATTTTTTAAAATCCAATTGGTTGCAGCTGTACTGAGAGGCAACAAATGTTTTGCTGCCTTTGCTGCCAAATAATAGATTATATTTGGAAGCACAAGACTAATGAAAAAATACAGTTCAGAAACAGAGTGATTGCCAAGCTTCAGGCATAAGAAAGGAAACTGTTAGCTTGCTTTGTAAAGCAAACCTCAAAAATTTAGGGTGTTTTTTTTTTAGATGCAGCGTAAAGTTGTATATAATGTTGTTTGCTGAGGATCCAGTTTTTCACCATGGCAGTGATGCCAAGCTGCCTGCTCTCTGCTGGCTGTAATTTATCTACCCAGCAGCAGCAGCAGCAGCAGCCATCTGCTTGGGGAATCGTGAGCCCAGGCTGGCATGGAGGAGGGCAGCAAGGTGGGAGCAGTGACTGGGAGAGGGAATTGTGCTGTGGAGGGATGGCAGGCAGGTGCTCCTGCTTCTCTGGGGGTGTCCCACGCTCCCCTGGCTGAGGTCACCTGTGTCCCTGCGGGGTGACTGTGTTTGGCACATGGAACACGCCTGGCCTAAGGTCTAGCAGAGGATCAGCAGCTCTTCCACCTGTGGTGACTTTCTCACAGGTGACCAAGTGATTCAGCTATGTAGGATCTGTAGTTTCATTATTTGACATGATTAGACATGAGAATCAAAAAAGAAAAATAGTTCTTCTCTCAGGCTCCTCATAATCAGATATGGAAGTGAAGTGTGTGCCATGAAATCTTGTTAGAGCAAACAAACAGGTTATTTACTTTTCAGTCATTTTCTCATTGTCATGACAGAAGTATTGATTTGTATCTTTTAGAGATCTATAACTGCAGACTGGAGCTCAAGTGGCACAGGTGGTTGGAAGCACTTCTTCAGTGCTTCTGTGAGAAGGGCTAAACTGAATCAATAATGCCATCTGACACGGAGGAGAGAAGAAATATCTTTACAACATCCAGCAATGCAATCTGATCCACGTTTGGGGTATTGAGCCACTCATCAAATATCTGTGCAACAAGCAGGAATTGATTTTAGTCCCTGCCCACCTGATGGGAATGTGTGTGTGCATCACTGAGGAGCATTCATGCAAACTTCTGTCTGCTGAGCTGCTGGTAAGATTTTACTAAAGCATGCTGTAGTTCACCATTTCTATTTATTTTTACAGCTTGCTGGTGATGAATGATTTAGGAATTTAAACCCTCACCTTTAGAAATCACCATCTGTTACTGATGTCTCCTTTAACATCTTAACTCAGTATAATTCAAATTGCAGTTAGCTCTGACCTAAGAACTGTGTGTTACTACACCAGCAGTATCCTTAAAAAGCCTCATGTTTGATTTTCTATTGGGAATGTGTGCATCAGGCATTGTTAGAGTGAGAAATTAACTTAAGAGGTCTGGGAGTTGGAGGTCAAAGATGCAGCTTTCTGTTGGTTCCAGACAAAGGTGGGATCAGCCCCTTTCCAGATCAGCATCTGTGGTCAAGCTGCAGCCTGTTTGGCAGCATGGTTTTAGGGGGTTTAATAAAGAAAACACACACTTTCCTCCATCACAATGAAGCACATTTTATACCAGATGTTGTTGGGTATCATGAAACACTTGTTTATATAAATAAAATATCTATTCATGGGAAAATGTGCTGCTTTCACACTTTTAAAAGCTAGTGAATACCTGGATTCTAAAGCTTATATTGCTCCTAATACAGATGGAATTACTGCAAATTGTATAAAACACCTGTAAATAGTGTAAAATAGGTACATTCAGAAGAGCAGAATGACAAACACAATTCCAAGACTTTTTTGGTTTTGCTTTTCACTTGGACACCTTTGAGTAGGGACATTGTGCTAAATTTCTCATTTTGGACACGGTACTTCCTAAACTAAAATTCAGGTGCTGAGAGCTCACCTGTTGCAGATACTTGATTTGATTTGTCAACTATTAATAGTGTATTTTGGAACCAATTTAATTCTAATTAGTGCGTGTTCACATGAATTTGAATTAGTTTAGTGATATTTTCATTTTTTCACAGATACCCTTGGCCCTGCTACTACAGGGCCTTCAGGCACAAATAGTCCTAAACATGCAGGTGTTTAGGAGACAGAATAAAACTCCTGCAGAAGTGCAGGTGTGCACAGCAGGTTCAGCAGGCCAGGTTTCTGCAGAAACTGTGTTTTTCTGCGAGTTCAGAGGGAATTGCTGCTGTGGCTCCCTGGCTGCCCTCCCTCCATGGCTCAGTGCAGCTCCAGGGCTGTGCCACGCTGTCAGGGATGCTGTGGTGATTGTCTCAGATGCCACTCTGAGAGTGGCAGGTGACACCGTGGCGCTGGCCGTGCCAGGCTGCGCGAGCCGGCTGAGCCCAGAGCGTGCTGCAGCTTCCTGGGGCTGTGCCTGCTGCAGAGGGCTCAGCTGGCAAAGGCAGGGCAGCTGCTGAGGCTGCAGGTGCTGCTGTGGGTGCACAGTCAGCAGCAGGGACATGGCTGTGGTCCCCTCAGTGCCACTCTGCTGGTGGCTGTGTCCCCACGTGCAGGGAGCACAGGCTGTGCAGCTGACTCACGGGCTGGCGTTGGCATTCTGGCACACAAACTTTGTGAAATGCTGCCAGCTCTGTCTTGCTGTGCTGCAGCTATTTGCCCAGAGCTTTGGAATTCTTTTTCCAGCGCTGGCAGGTTTGGTGGGGCTGTAACCTGCGCATCCCACAGCACGCAACTTCTTCAAACTGTGAGATGTGCAAGGTTTGAGGTGTTGCCTAAGCAAAAGATACTCTAAAACCTCATGTGAAGATTTGTTCTTTTCATTTTATGCTGGTGTTGTGATAGGCAGAGAGGGGAAAGATGTGTTGTGGAAGACCTTCCCAGCACCATCACCACCCAGGCTGTATTTTATCTTTCCTCAGGGTTTGCTGTAGGCAGCTGGTTCAGAACTGGTTTGTTGGGTGGTAAAACAGCTCTGTTTGTGTTTAATAAACAGGGACATCAGTTGTGATGTGTGACCTTACCTGTACTGCCCAGCCAGAGGGGTTGGGATGGAATGGGACCTCAAAATAAACATTCACAGAGGTCACTTGGGCTGCACTTTGGCCTCTGTTTTTTGCAGATGTTCCTGCAGGTGTTACTGGCCAGAATCTGCTCTTCAGCTCTGTATTGTGCTGCTTTTTCTGCCACTATCCCTGCCTGGCATGCAGGTCCTGAGGCTAGCATCCCTTGGGGGTGTGTGAGAAATGTTGAAAATATTCATACACAAAACGTGGGCATCACAGGTTATTTTTTTATATACTTCCCCTTTCTGTAAGGAAAAAGTCAATTTTTCTGCCCACACAGTGTTGTTTTTCTGAGCTTGCTTTCAGTTGAAAGGGACATTCTGTGGGAATTTCACTTCCATTTGTGTGTCTGCTCTCTGCAGTAACTTTATTGACCACATAAAAAATGATGATTTTTTTTATTTTCAGTAGTTCCTTCAAGAGACTCTTCTGAAGCTTGGTTTGATTTGGAGAGGGGAAAATGGGTCGAGATAAAAAACTTCCAGGTAAATAAGCATATGTTCTTGCTTGCAGTAACATTTCTCTAGAATTTCTCTAGAGAACAAATCTCTATCTGATTTGATAAAGACCTGGAGTGTTTTTTGTATTACCTGAGTTAAATAGATATTTTAAATTAATTTATTAAGCAGCTCTCATAGTTTAAACTGAGAACTTGTTTCCCTGGCAGAATGTAAGGAAATGAGGCACTCTTAATCTTTTGGGGTGAGCTGGAAATTCACCTTAGAGTTCAATGGCTTGAACCCACAGATGAGATGTGGGGATTTTTTTCACTATTAGTTCATGTTCTTTCTCTCAAGCTCTTCTCCAATTAAGCTTGTAAAAAATATTCCCCGGTACAGAAAAAAACCCCAAAGTATTCAGGCATTTGAAAAGGTTATGGCAACTGGAAACATCACCTTTTTTCTTTTTTTTTAAACAGTAAACACATCCTCCAATAGAGCTGCTCAAAGGTCTTTAACCAAATATATAATGGAAACAGATTGCCAAAGCACAGGACACACCATGAACCAGATTATTTTTTTGCCTGGGGGCTCTGAGAGATGAGTTTGGAGCCTCCTGAGAGCAAATGGCTGTGTGGATCAGCAGCAGGCAGAGCCAGGGCAGAGCAGTGCAGGGGCTGAGGGCTGTGCTAGCAGAGAGCTCTGCTCACAATGGAAATGCTCATGACAACACACCCCTGATGTGAAGAAATGTGTGTTTTAACAACTGTTTTAAGAAATCTTTCATCTCTTCAAAATTTTTGGTCTTGCGGGTCTGGTACCAGTAGCTCTGGAGATGGCTCAGCTGCTGAGCAGCAGCTAAATCTGTTCTCCTGTGCTCTCCAGGCAGACAGGAACGTCTGCCAGGCCAGCCCTGAGCCAGGCAGAAGCTGTGGCAATATGGGCAATACGGAACAGAACTTGATTTAATGTTAGCAAGCCTTTCAGGAGGTTTGTTGACTTGGTTTCTGTGCTGTGCTAAGTTAATCCGTGCAGCTTCCAGCTGATCTGCAGTGGTGAGGGCTTTTGTCTGCAAAATGCTTTCCAGACAGATTCCTAAAGCTGCCGGTAAACAGAAGCACAGGTGAAAAGTGTGACTGCTGAAGGAAAAGAGTGGGTGGAAAGGTGATTGTTAGAGCTTGGAGCCCCAGAGAAAAGATTGAACAAGCAAACAAATCGTTTTAAAAGCAGATTTGGACAACACTGGGAGAAGATATAACCAATTCCAATTTCCAAAAGGATCCCAATTTTCTTACAGATACTCAGTGAGAGGACTTGGCCAATCAAAGTTCTGGGAGCAGAAAAGTCCTTTGCTTACAAGATTAGTTTGTTATCCAAGTTACTGTGTATTGAGCGCTCTCAACCTTACACAAGGCTGAAAATTATCTTCATTAATTATGAAACAAATCTTGCTTCAGTGTTATAAGTAGTACTTCAATACTGTCACCATCTCTGGGCAGAGACCCCTACAATAGTGCAGATTAAAATGATAATAGAATAAAAGTTTGCTGTGCCAAAGCAGGGTCCTACATAAACCTCTCAGCAGCAGGGATCTGTGGTGTTTGTGTTGGTGATGTCACCTCTGAAATTTTTAACCAGTGCCACCATTTCAGAGACATATTCATGTGGTAAATGGGAACTCCTCCCTCCCTGGCCCCATCCAGCAGTTATCAGTGAACCAGATAACTCCTTGACAGTATGAGATGACTAGAAAATATGAACTACTTCTGACCCACAGGTTCATACTAATATTTCAGAAAACATCCAGAATGAACAGCATCATTTCTACAAAGGTCTGACAGGAAAATAATTGTTTATTGTGTAGAAAAATTGCATGTAGAAAATGTCTTGTGGCCTTGTTTCTTAATATGCATATAAAAACTTTCTTTTTCACTGTTTTGATTGCTTTGGGCAACATGACTAAACTAAAATTCTGCATATCACAACTGTAGCTTTTACAATGTTTGGAGGGATGGGGTGAAAAAAGTGCAAGTCAAACCTATCTGCCTTGGACAACAGGGAACAAACAGATATTACAGAAGTAATTGATAAATTGGGCTATTGATTTGGCTAAGTGACAAATGACAGCTGAGTAGGAATCACTGCAATAAATCCAGAGGGACACTGTTCAAAATACTGTCCTTACTGTGAACACTTTATCAATTCCTTGTTATTTAGATATAACACTAAATAAAACCAATCTCTATTTGTAACCTTGGATTAGAAGCATAAAGATAGTGCTGTTGTCACCATTTAATCCTGGTAATGCCCACAGAGCCAAAATCTGATGTGGCCAGAACTCTGAGATGTCTGTTCAGCTTTTTCCTGCTAGAAAGTTCCTCAAAATATGAGATAGAGCACAACAAACCTTCATCTCTGTCTTCTTCTCTTTCTCCTGCATGGTTTCAGGACAGGTCCTTGCTCCAGGCTTGGTTTCAATCATTTTTTTTTCATTTTAGAAGCAGCAGAGGCAGCTCAGAATCTGCTGTAGTCCGGGGAATTTCCCTGGTCCCTGCTGAGAGGTGTGTGCTTTACCAAAGGCACAGCCCCTTCCCGAGCTGCAGGTTCTCAGCTCCACGTTGTGACTTTCTTTTCCCAGCAGGAGAAAGCAGAAATGACAAGTTTCTGGCATCTTGTTATGCAATTGTTTCCCTGGAACAGCTGCAGCCCTGGAGGCCTGCCCCGTGTCCTTCTCTTGGAATGCAGCACAGACTCTCAGAACAAACTGTCCTGGTTTGGTCCATTCTGACACCAGTCCATCTGCTGGTCAAGAACAAGTGGATAAATATCTCATGAATGGCAGTGGTCAGGTATTGGAGGTGAATTTTAAATAAAAGGAATCTGAAAGTAACCAGGCATTGCACAAACAGCAATTGAAGATGAATCATTTTCTCTTCTAAGGGAAGACACTGTCTACAGGGAGAGCCTGGCCTCGCTGCATCATGGGCTTGAACCAGAATGGAGAGAAGAGAGAAATTCCTCGGGGTGTGCTTTGGCAGAACTAGGAAATAAATATAAAAATGTACGGGGTGGGAATACTTTCCTCTGTTACAAATGGTTTGAAACATTCTTAGGGGTTTTGGCCAACATAATACATAATCCTTTAACTATCACATCCTCAGCAAAGCACGTGCTTCAGCTTCCGTCCTGTTAGCAGGTGCTGCTCTGCTCAAAATGGATTTATTTTAGTTTGGTGTGACACTCGGGTTTGGATGCAGCACTTGGGGTCACAGGGGTGACTGTGGTGGTGCTGAAATATGGTTGGACCAGATGATCTTTAAGTTCTCTTTGAACCTTGTTGATTCCATGATTTGTAATATATAAGTGATGCATAATGACTTTGATTGTGTGCAGCAGTGCACTAAATGTCAGAATTCTGCATTCATACCAGCTGTGGGTTTACTAGCTGCCTTTTTATTTCTGGATGGATCAGATTTTTAGTGCTGTCTCGCTTAACCCATGAGTATTGTGGTCTTAGGGGGAGAGTCAGGCCCGTGAGGAGGGCTCTGGGTTGTTGGGGCTGAAGCTGCACCCCAGCAGTGATGAATCCTCACAGGTCACTGCCAAAGAGAAAACCTGTCTGAAAGCAAAGGACACCAAGCAAACAGGCAGGATGAAACCAGTGTATTTCTTTTACTCCCCAAGGAATTATCGAGAATGATGTTTTCACTCTCCAGAGTGGGAGCTCGGTGGGAAAGGAAATGTTGCAGTTTTGGAGACCAGAGTGTTTGTGTGCTGATGTCAACACAGCAAAAGGTCTCCGGTCACAACAATGAAAAATGGCACTGGCGCTGTTGTCTCAGTTCTGCATTAGCATCTTGGCTCATCATTCAGACATTTAGAGCAGAGAGTAATAGTTTTCTCCTTCAAGTTAAGGTTAAAGAGCAAATTCTTAACACAAATGTTTCATATAAAATTGATTTCATTCTGGTAAATCTGAGAATAAACAAATCCTATCTCTAGTGCAATGCCTGTAAATAATTTATTTGAAAGCATTTACACAATCAGAAAAACCAGGGCTGGAGGAGGAGGTCATCTAACCCACTGAACTGTCTCTTAAATCTTTATCTCTGCTTACAAACCTCAATGCAGTACCAGAAACTCTTTCATTAGAGTGGCGTGATGCAGTTCTTCACTAACTTACGGTGAAGAATTGCCTACTTCTAATTCACTTCCCTGGCAGCAGGGAAAAGTCACCAACTTAGTCCTGTGGGCATAGAAGTGAGATTCTCCTTTTTCTCCTTTCACCTTGCTGGGAGTTTTTGTTACATTTTGAAGTTTTTTAACAGTAATTTCAATTTAAAGACCGTAAAGACTTTTGTATCTGCTGGTATTTGACAGCTTTGAGTGATTTGTGTTGGTGATTTTGTGTATCTGTGCTCATTTCAAGCTGGCTTTCATTTTGAATTAATTATTTTGATTATTTTTATCCCATTTGGGCAGTCCAGTGCCAAACCACCTTTTTGTGAAATGATGCAACTTGGCTGCTTACGAGTGAATTATAACCACTCCTCTGGAGGTGTGCTAGGAGTGAAGATGGAAGCAATTTTAGCTGAACCAAGGGAAGATGGAAGAGATTGTGGGAGGTGTGAGTATGCTCAGGGTGTTTGCTGTGAGGGATGAAGGCACTGTAAATAGGTTAATATGTGCTGCACCCACTGTATCATCCAGCAAAAGCAGGGGGATTATGGTAGAAAGCTGCTCCATATGTATAAAGCCCCAACAAATGTTTTTTTTGTCTTTAAGACTGGTGCAAGTTGAGAACTTGCTGAGCAAAAATCTTTAGAAATGAAGGCAATAGAGCTGGCAGGAGCATCGCTGCTGGAATCAATAATAAAAGGATAATCTGTCTTTCTTTGTGGTACACAAAGCAATAATCTGTTGTTCAGATTGATTAAACACCTCAACCCTGCTTCGATTATTAATCAATCTCCAAACCAGCTTATTGTGAGTGTAATACAAAGTGCTGGAGATCATGGATAGTGGGGATGGTGATAGGAGCAGGAGGGTGGGGGCTCATCATGGGAAAAAAATGGAACTGTGGTGAGGTGGAGGGTTTGTATGGATGGGTTTTGTTGATTTACATTTGAGAGGTTTGACTGCAGAATTCTAAAACGGGGTCTAAAAGTCAAGGTGATACAAGCCATGGTGATTTTGATCTCTGATTCACAAATGGAGGAAGTGC
The DNA here is from genome assembly GCA_013400585.1 of Chloropsis cyanopogon. Taxonomy (NCBI): domain Eukaryota; kingdom Metazoa; phylum Chordata; class Aves; order Passeriformes; family Irenidae; genus Chloropsis; species Chloropsis cyanopogon. The sequence goes on along the minus strand of WEZZ01012266.1, from coordinate 13,557 downwards.
CATTGACCAGGCAGAGAAGGAATGTAAAATATGAGAGCTAAGCTTGGCTGGAAAAAGCCTGACCAGTTACCTTTTGGAAATCAGTTTTGATTGATGATGGATTATGCTGACAGTATAAATTCAATTGCATTTTCTATCTTGACTTTTTTTCCAGTTGTGTTTGAGGTTTAGATTTCAGGTTTTTTGTTTGTTGGTTTGTTTTGTTTGGCTTTGGGTTTTTTTTGGTTTTTTTGTTTTTTTTTTTTTTTAATGGCAGGATGAAATAATGAAGCTGATGATAAAAATGCCTATAAAAATTCTGGCAAATTTATTACGGAGCAACATGGCCTGATTTCTTATTTTTCTATCCATCTGGTCATTAGGCCTTTCCAACTGTCAGTGTCTAATATAATCTCCTTTAATAGCAGCATATAATTAGCTTTATGCTGATCAGAGGCATTTGGGATGGTGGTGGTAACATTCAAATCCGAGTATCAAAATCCCAAAGAAGATAACTCAAACAGACATATGTCCAAGCCAGCATTTATGACTTTTAGTCCTAAAGTCTATAACTGGTGATTTAGGCATGTGAGCTTTGAACTGTGGTATGGAAATTTATCAATTAAGCATCCTCAGGAGATCTGGCAGCAGAGTACAGATGTCTGTCCAAATGGTAATGTGGTAATATGTCACTTTTCCTCCCTCTATACAGTCCTGTTCCTGCTTCAGATATTTAATTTCTTCTTACTTGTGTAGCTTCTTATTTAGAGAAGGTAGTGAAAGTCTTGCCATTGTTCCATGAGGAACAAACTGTCTCCATTTCTGAGCTTCATCCAGAGCTCTGTGTAGACACCCACACACACAAGTATTTCACAGAAGTGCCTCCTAAACGCCTGTCACAGGACTGCAATTTCCTAGTGGGTCGTTTTGGGAGGTGATTTTGAGGTGAATTTGTGTTGCTGCACCTATCTGATGAATGTTTTGCAAATATAACATGGATGCCATCGTTAGGCAGGCCAAAGAAGGGTGCTGATGTCACTGAAACTCGGACTTCATCCCAAAAGTTCCTGTTCCTCTCAGTTCTTTGAGAGAACACTTGCTCTGAACTGCTGCTTCCAGAGGTGCTCTTGCATATGGGGTTGGACAAGTCAGGTATTTGATCATAGAAGCCCTAAGTATGGGGCAGGATTTCAAACACTACAAGAAATATATTTATTGACAAAATCTGCCAAATTCTTTGCTTCATTGGAACATACTGGAACATCAAGTTCCCTATTCTGCTCTGCAGCCAGCCAGAATAAACCAAGCAGGGCTTCAAAAAAGGAAATACACCTTGACAAGTGAAAATTACATCTCCTGCATCATGGTTCTTTAAAGCTGGAATTGTCTTTGAATTTAGGCTTTCAGTTCTTCAATAAAAGATCACAGTTCCCTTTTTGTTCTCTGGCACTGTAACCCATTTGAGGATTCTGTCAACACTCCTTTCAAAAATGCAGAAACCTGTTAAGATTTGTAGGAGAAAAAGTCTACACAAGTTACCTTTTGCTCTTAACTTGAAGTGCACAGCCAGAGCTTCCTCCAAGAAATGTTTCAGTGCTAGAAAAGGAAAAGCAGCTCTGTTCCCATATGTTCCCTGTTGGAAGTAAGCAGTGGTAAACTCTGGGGTTTATTTTTGTTTGCTCAGGGGTGATTTTGGTTGTCCACTACTCTGCTCTGACCAGAATGTGAGGGCACATCTGAACTCTGGAAGGTACCAAGAGAGTCCCAGCAGCTCCTGATGGCTGGATGTGAAGCACACTGACTTCTCCCCAAAGAGATCTGCCAAGATTCATGGCAGGATCTGTTCCTTACCTTCCTCCTTTAATTTCCTGCATCATTTAACCAGTGTTTTCTGTGGCAGAACTGCTCTGCACATCAGTGCTTCCCTTTCTGTTTGTTAATAAATAGTGGCTTCTTCTATCCTCCACGAGGATTTTTGGCAGGTGTTGGTGACCATAATCTCTGCAGGCTGCAGACACAAATGAAAGACAGCTCCCAGATGTTTTAATAAGGACCCAGAACCTGTTAATGATGCCTGGGAAGCATCATTCACATGACGCCTCCCATTTTCTCTCCCCCTTCCCAATAGATGTAGTTTAGGATTAAACTCTTTCTCTATTCTTCATATTAATGTTTTCTGGCTTTTCTCAGGAACTTATCTCCAATCAAACTTCCTTGTACTTCAAACCACCTTTGGACAAAGTGTAATTTTGGTGTATAGGGTGGGGAAAAGGGAATGCTACAGTCTAAAGTGAACTGAAAAATTACACACCAACAGAGAAGAGCAGGTAAGAATGTTTTATGCAGAGCTGAACTCTTTAAAAATAGTATTAAATATTTTGAACTGTTTTAATGTATTCACCAAGTTCTACAGACAAAGCTGTTAGAATATTGAGACCCTACAGAGATCCTAAAAGGACTTGTTTTCAAGCTGAATTTAACTGAGTTAACTCCTAATTGAATTTGGTTTTCTTTTTTAAACTCTCAACTATGAAACAAAACTTTTAAAATATGCCTGATGTTATATCTTAGAAGCCTTGAAAATATCCCAAGTTCAGCAGAGATTTTCCATGTGAACATAATTATTGGTAATTGGAGGCATGTGCCCTACAGGACTATAAGGAGAAGCTATAAATAGGATAACTCATCAAAAAAAGTCCATTCTTATTCAGCAGAACAGAAAACTTTCAGTAGTGTAGAGATGATAGGAAAAACTCTTGTGACAGAAGCATCTTCAGTGCTAGTTAGGAATGTGATGTGTTTTAGGCTTGTCCCATTAACAGTTCTTTAAGAAACAAAAAAATCCAAAAAAACCCTGAATAATGTTTCAAAACTCCATTCTTGCCTCGTTACTGCTGTTCTTGGCGTTATCTCTGATACACTCAAAGTAGTTTTACCAAACTATTAATTGAATCTTTGGGGGGAGATCAGCAGAATTTTCACTTCTCAGCAAAACCAAGTGGCTATAACTTAAGGCTATCCTAGATCACTGTAAGAATATCAGCCGTGGGAATTTCACCCTGAAGAATAAGACCTCTGTGAACCTTCATCTCGTGGCTGTCCCCTGTTCTTACATTCTGACAGTGAAAAGCACCTGGAGGAACGTGTGACAGTGTTGTGGGGGGCAGAAACAGGATTTAACCTCACTATCAGGGGAAGTGAGAAAATGCACCACTCAGAGAATGTAGTGGATGAAATCACTGTAAATATGGCTGATAAAAGCAGAAGAAAGTGGATGTAAACATTAGTGAGCTCCAGTAGATTATTGATTTCTCTTGAGTGGTTTGACAGATAAAATGGTAAAGCAAGTGTTCAACTTCAAATGCATCACTTGAATAGGAGAATGTGGCAGGGAAGGAAGGAGATGATGAATGTTACTTTGTTAGGGAGGAGAAAATGCAATTGTTCTGCATGAGTGTTCATCACTTTCCTTTTTCTGTTCTGCAGCGTTTGATAAACGTCCATTTAGCTGTAGCAGGCAAAAATGGTGTTTAAAGTCTTGGTTCATGGGTCATCTTCCAAAGCATTACATCTTAATGGTATTAACTTTTGTCTGGTTCTGTAGAGCAGTTTAATATCCGAGGCTCCCAGCAATTGTCAGGAGAGAGCAGTGAGGAATTTGGCTCTGAAGAGGAGGGTGGGATGCATCTGCATTCCCATCGGGGCTGAACAGCTGCTGGAGAGAGAGATATTCCACTGGAGATACAGGCCTTAGAGGAGAAACACATCACTCCAAACCCATTTTTCAGAGTCACAGTGGAGCTGCCCTCGGTTTCTGTGATCTTACAGGGCTGGGAGGGCTGTTGTTAAGTAGGAAGGGAGGATAGCAGACACGCTTCATGGGCAGGCAGGTATGATACCCACAGGTGTTTCAGGTGGAAAAAGAAAGGGAGTAAGCAAAAATGCTGCATGTAGATTTTTTGCCTTTAAAGAAAATGCAATCTTGCTTATTTACAAAGAATTCACTGGCTTTGTTCCTTAAAAATGTCGGTGAAAAATGAGGTGCAAATGAGAAGTAGAGAAAACTTTAGCTGGTAGATGCCAACCTTTTTAACAGCACCTTCATCCAGCCCTACAAAATGCTCAGTTAGTCTGAATCTCTTCTGGAGTCTCTAGCTTTTTGCTCTAACACACATTTATATGCACAGCACTATCCAGAAAAGTTTTTCTTTGTTTCTGAGTTAAATTACCACAGCAGATTGCCATGTGCTTTTGGAAGGTGACAGAGACAGCAGTTCTGTTTTCAAGGCAGGTTTCGTGAGAGATCTTTACTATTTATTACATCTATTCCCGGTGGAAAATTGCAATTACTATCCCACTTCCAGCAACTCTTTACCTGAATCCTGGCAGCTCTTAATTATGTGTGAAAGAAGAAGTTCCATGCAGAGGAATTTCTCAGAGTGAATTACCTGTGAGATGCATTCCAGCTTAGAATGTCTGCAGCAGGGCCATTTGTCTTGTGCTTCTCATTGGTTATTTTTGCTTCAGGAGCTGGGAGACTCTGCCTGACTTCTGATACCAGAATTTGCACTGGGAAGGAATTTCTGCTGCTGCTTTCCCAATGTTTCTCTCACTCTTTTTTTTTTTCCCCCCTTTTCTGTTAGTCAGATTTGGTTCTGTGTTTCTTTCTTTAAATGAGCCTCTTGCAGTCTGCTGCTGAGTTTACTGCTGAGTGTACTGCTCAAGGAAACACAAAGAAATAAGTAACAGGCTTTCAAATTTCTGATCAAGTTTAATGTTAAATCTTATTATTCAGCTACATAACTTTATTACCCTTCAGTTATAAATGTTTTATTTTCTGTTTAAGTATTCATTAGCAAAAATGTATTAATGTCTATACTCAGAGAAATGCACCACAATGGCAGTCGTGTTGGAGTTGATTTCCAAATTAATTTCAAGCCTGCAGAAGTTGGCATTAAAAAAATGTTCTATTCCAAGTCACACTAAATCCAAGATTTTAAGTGATGCCCAGCTTCCAGACCATGTTAATGAGTAAAGATAACTGAGCCAGGACAGATTCCTGGTCCAGAGTAGGTGTAGGGTGCTGGCAGCTCTGACATTTAATGCAGGAGAAATCTGTTGCCACACAAAAGCAAGGGAATTCCAGTGTTCTCAAAACATCCAGTTGGGCTATTGTGAAAAGATGTTAATGCATGGTCCATCTTACAAGATTTCTGTTTCTGTGGGGAGGTTGGGCTTTATTGCATTGGTATTTCCAGAGAAACTCTTTTCCCTAAAAACTTCCAGGAAGCTCTCAACGTTTTACCACAGTTAAATTGTAGGAAATAATAACCCATCATAAATACCTCATCCTAGAGGTTATTCAATTATGGATGGTCACTCTCTGTTTTAATAATTCTTTCTGAATTTATATTTCAGCATGAAACTTAAGGTGGCTTGAACTAAGCCTCATTTTTTAAAGGTAATGTTAACAGCACAAGGTATGTTAAATTAGAAAATGCAAAGAGTTCCAGGAAAGAGATGATCATTGGGGACTGGAGTAGTAACTTGATTTTGTAGATTGACTGCCATTGATGGCTTCACCACTCCCTAATCAATGTGCTACCAGAAACAGCTGCACGTGTGACTCTAGTTTATCTTTGTTTTCATTTTCTGCTATTAAACCATCGATAGAATTGTCAATAAAGGCGCTGGCCGTTTGTTGGAAAGCTCCCATCTATAGTATAGGTAGCAGAGAATGTTCCTGATAAAAGCCATTGGTCTCCCATTGAAAGTGGAGTTTCAGAAAGCCACGTAAGCATTTGTGCCCTGCAGTTCTCCCGCAGCAGGGCCAGACTTTATTGCAGGGACAAGGTCACCCTGCTGCCCTCAGTGGAAGGGGAGTGCCCAGCTGCTTGGGGATGGGAATTACAGGGCTTTTTTCCTGCCTAATTAGCAATATTACTTTCTATTTTGCACATCCCTCTGCATGTGTTGGGAGGAAGTCTGCAGGGAGCTCATTATGTTCCAGCCTTGTAGTTAGAGGCTTGCAAAGCTGTACCTTCAGGGGGCTGGGAGGAGCAGTCTCAGAAGGAATTCCTTATCCAGGCTGAAACACTGCTGAAAACTTGTAGGAACTCTGTAGGATGTCTCCTGTGGGGCGTGCTTTCTCCTGCCCTGTGCGTTCCTGCAGAGGAGCTGTCCAGATGAATCTGCCTGACATATTTTCACTTTGAGACAATGGCTGAGGGCAGAGTTTTGGCTCAGATGTCATCTGTTAATGAGTCTCTAACCAATGAATGGGTTTGGGCAGAAAAAGGAGACAATGAAACCTTGCTTATCACCTCCTTGGCAAGGTTTTTCAGAGCCCAGTGTGGTTCCATTTGCTATCAGTACAGTTTAGTGTGAGGGTTTTTTATTTTTTTCTCCCCCTTTGGTGGAGCGTGGGTGAGCCATGACAGAATCCCATTCCCAGCACTCTGCTGTGCTAACACACTCCCAGCAAGGCGAGGAGTTTTCAAAGGAAGGATGTAGGGCAGCAGCTTATGAAACCCCTTTGAGGACAATAACACGAACATTTGTCGTGAGAATGGCTGACTCCAACCCCACTTCTCTTTGAGCTTTCTTCTTCTGAAGGCTGGATCCCTAAATCAGAGAAGACGGCCCCACGTACCTCATGGAATTATTTTGTGTAAGCAAGATAAACAGTTTTAACTGGAGGAAGCACTGTGCCATTATTTCCTGGCCACCATGGAACCACGCCAGAAGCTGCTCCTTGAAAATTCTGTTAATCTTTACTCAGTGGGGATGTCACTGTGGGAAGTCCCAATTGCTCAAGTTGATCAGCACTTTAAAGAGAATTATTAGTCAGAGGCTTAGAAAAAGATGCAATACTTTCCCCCGTGGATGAACTGCACCTCTCTTACTCTCACTACCACCAGATTAATTATTTTGAATTTGTATAATATCTGTGGGCATGCACTACAACCCATTATCCTGTGGAAAAAGCCTAATTTAAGTGATCAGACATAAAATGGTGCTATCAACATAATTTTCACTGGAATACAAATGCAGAGACCCCAGAATAACCCAGAATTAAAAGGGCAGTTTCATTTAACAGAACCTAGTTTGTAAAATAATATTTCTAATGGTTGCAATTGAAATATTGACATTCATATATATTTTTTTAGGAGTGTAAATGACACCAGCAGCCCTGATAGCTATCTGGTAGGAAGTCAGATGGTTGGTAAGGAAAATGTGAGTAGCAGGAGACAATTAGCACATGCTGTCCTTAACCTACCTGCATACCCCAGGAGTGAAAAATTCACTGATCAGGTAACACCCAGTATTGCTTCTGGAAGATGCTTATTGTGTTTTAGCAGAGAAAAATGAAAATTTATTCACATAGGGGAAAAATAATTGCCACAAATCTGTTTTGTTTGCTCACAAATGATTTGATTTGGGGCTGATCAGCCTTGGTATTTCTGGTTTTATTAACATGAAAGGCTTCTGTGGGGTGTAGAATATTTCGGGAAGCTGGTGAGAAATACGCTGTCACACGATAGCTGAATTCTTATGCAGATAAAATTTACCAACTTCCCTCCTCCAGTTTATCCTATTTGGGAAGATGCATGAGAAATAAATGGCTGGTTTTAGTGGAAGTAAGTGCTAGTTCATTTGGAATAAGCATCCTGTCATTTCAGGATTTACAGCAGTAGCCCTTCTCCACTCCTGCTCAGCCTTTTTCACTCTGCTTCTTCTCTCCTTTAATTGCATTTTTGAGCCTTTCTCATTTGACTGCTAGCTTGTTTTTTGTTTGTTTGGGTTTTTTTTTTTCCCCCTCAGATAATCTGGAAGGTGAAGAACGACCAGGCAGAACTCAAATGCCATTTTGTTATGCTTAATAGCTGATTAAAAACGAGCTGGCCCCTCTCTGGTGCTCACGCTCAAATGCTCTCTCTGGGGTGTTTGAAATTGAGTCATAATTGCTGATGCCAAAAGCTGTCAGTACCACAGGATAGGAAGCAGTCAGCTCTTCTTAGTGTTATATAAAGTTGTCATTTTGGAAGAATGAGCAATGATAAAGAACTGTTGCAGTGCTTTTGCCCGTTTTCACAGTAAAACACGCTGTTCCTGTTGCTTGTGTTTGTCTCTTTTCTAATAAATTGATTTTCTCCTGTAAGGAGAAGGAATTCAAAACAAAGCAACAACTTATGGGAGATAGGGCCATGTTTTTAGAAATATTTCCATTAAACATGCTTGTTCCTGCATACAGTATAATAATGTATAAAAAGATTTAAGATTTTCATGTAAAACATGAAATTGAATGTATTTTTTTTATCGTGGCTGGCATATTAGCAGCATCTAGCTGTACATTTAAAAAGAAAATTCTATAAAACATTCTTAGCTCTGTATGCAATACATATATTTACAACACAAAATGCTGACTTCCTAATCATGTGTGATTTAGTGAGTAATATAAGGCATATTAATATTTATAGTATTTGAAATCTTAGCAGAGAATGCTCTGCCTGGCTTCTGCAGTATTGATGTTTTCAAGTGGACAACAGCATGCCTACTATGAGAACTCATTGCTTTGCTTTCTCATTAACACCCAAATTACTTGCAGGATGATTATTAATGAAAATGGACATTGTACAGTTCAGCTCTGCAGCCACTGTTGCTTTTCAGTAAGCAGTAATTTACTCTTGGCTCTCTGTAACCTACAAGGTACTGAAATTGCTCTGAAATTCTGCATTTCACAGCTGTAGCTGCAAATCAGCCTCCAGAGCCCCAGCATCTGTGGCACCGTGTGCTCCTGCATCCGTTTGCTGAGTCAATGCTCCAGATTTCTGATTCACCTCTTTCACTGAGCTTTTCTGAAGCTGCTCTGCACCAGGACTGGCTGCTTCCTCACCCAGTGACTCATTGCTCTGTGAGTTATGCTTTAAAAATTTCACAGTGGGCACCCTGTGCCCATTAAACAGCCATAACTTCCCTGGGTTGCTCCTGTGCCTCCCAGTGCTGGTGCTTTTCTGCTGTTTGACTGCAGCCATCACCTCCACAGACATTAGGGTGAGGAAATATGTTCAGCTGACACACCAGCAGAAATTCACCTGACTGCAGGCTCTGTAAATCTGCCTTATAAATGTCTCTTGCCTTTATAAAACACTGAGCAAAACTAGAAAATGGGCAAATTCTCCTGCAAGGCAGGAAATGCTGAAGCAGAGAGGAGGAAGGCTCGGAGAGAAAAACGTTGGATGCATTTGTTTACAGGAGCTGAGACTTGGTAAATTAAATAGGAGCACAAAGGCAAGTGTGTTCTTAGAGATGGCAAATTCTCAGTATGGAAATGATTCATTATCTGCACATCCTGGCAAACCAGTTTTCCCAAGCAGACTGCATCCAGAGGGCCTGACTGTCAGCTGTGGGCTGTTCATCCTGTGGCTGTCAAGTAGCATAAATAATATTGAAGTGATGGGTTTTTGTGGATTTTTGTTTGTTTGGTTGGGTTTTTTTCCCAGATAAGCAAAATGATGGAGACTGGCCACCACAAATTGGCTTTTTTCTTTCAGCTCTGTAAGTATCCAGTTGTGGATTATGCCATTACCATTATAAGGTTATGTTTGATAATTCAGAATTTAGATTTTGTGTCTGGGCAAATCACGAGTTTGGAAGCAGAAGAGAATGGTTTCTGTGTACCATTAACCCCGTTCCAAACATCCTTAGTTACAGTTAGATCAGACATAAGAAATTAATTATCCTTGGCATGGGAGCTTTGACATCCTCAGTTTTGAGATAAAGCAATGAAAATCTGGGAAATTTAATGGCCTTGCTCTGTAGTACCTGAGAGGAGATGGATGTTGGGATAGCAATATCATCTCACTTTTATTTATAAATACAGTTTGCCTGGATGCTGTGAGATTTCCTAACAAGAGGACCTTGCTGTTCTCAGTACTTTGAATTCCATAGAAGCATTTCCCAAGGTTTTCCTGTGTTTGTCCTGGGCTTCTGCTGTTCCCTTGAGCAGCCTGTGGCTCATTTAATCCAAGAAAATTCACTATAGCCCTGAACCTACCACTGTGAACTTCGGTTTCCATAATTCCAACTCCAGTTCCTCTATTTCCTCTGCTGGTGCCCCAGTCCCCCCTTTCCCCCAGCAGCCTGAGGGGGTGATTCTGGAAGATAAATCCGGGGACAAACTCTGAGCTCCAGCCATGAGCTCCCTGTGTCACCCAGCACGGTGCTGCTCTGCTGCCTTTGGCATGGAAATCTTCCTGAAATCTGCACAAATTACAGAATACTCGATTGCCAAGGTGCCCTTGAGCTTCTGAGAAAAGGAAAAGGAAAAAGCATCTCATGCTGTTCAAACAGGACGGGGTAAAGGTCTTCTAAGCAAAGGCTCGACAGTTTTCTAGTCTATCAGCAGAAGAAATACCACATCTGGGTATTTTTCCGTTGTTTCATCTGTCATATTTCAGATTTAACTTGATATATTTGTATTTGACTTCATTTTTCATGTTTAGCTTGATTTAAAGATTTCGGAAGAAAAATAACTTCGAAGGCATATCTGGTTTTTTGGTTGTTTTTCCACGTTGGCTTCTGTTTTTGATTAATCTTCTGAGCATCAATATTCTGTTTTTCACTGTGTGCACACATGATTTAAAATCCTGAATCTGAGATGTTAATATTCAAAGCCAGACTTGCATTACTGTGTTTATGACATAGAGATATTTTCAATATGTTTGTACCAGTATCTGATTTTTAAATTACCCCTATTTTTGCAGGGGAAAAAAACCACATATAAAATAAAGAAATTTTTTTTCACTTCTATATTTAGCAATAATGATTATGTGCTTATTTATATTCATAGATACTATATAAAGTTATTATTATTGCTTTATGAAAAAACAAGTATGCTTTTTATTTTGTACGAGGATACAGAGTCAACTTTATTTAATGCCCTCTTCTTAAGGGATAAGGATAACTAAGATGGGAGGAAGTTTTCAGAACAGGGACTCTGGTGCTGTGACTTGTGTAATTTTAACCTCTGAAGGTCCAATCATGTTCTTTTTGCAGAATTACAGCCACGTGTTTGGTTCCTATCTCTCCCATGGACATTCTAGGGCTGAAATCTTCAGTTCTGAGGAACAGGTGGATGAACATTTTGCCCTTTATCCTGTGAGGATATTTGATGATGCATCTCCTAAAGCAGATGTGCTTGAGGGTAAACTGAAGTCACCCATCTGTCTTCTTGCTCTGATCTGAATGGGTGTTTCTTAGCAGTTAATTTACCTACAAATAAATATTTGGTGGTGCTGGGTTTTGGTAGAGCTCTCCCTGTATTCAAAGGAGAGCAGCAGAAAAGGCACCAAAAGAAGGGAAAACTATTTTTCTTTCCATTAAGAAAACAATCTCTGAAGCTGCATGTCATTTGTGGGCCTGTGGAAATCAAGGTGTGATTTGACTTCCACAAAGCAACATTTCAGGAACAGAATTCAAGGGGGAAAGCCATGAGGTCAGTTGATGGCACAGACAGTTCTCTCTTTAAATCTGAGCGTGATTGTCTCTGTTTGAGGGTTCTTCCTGGTTTCTCTGTGGCTGACAAGAAAGGAGATAATGCAATAGTTGAAGCTCATTTGAGCTTGGATTCTTAGATGGATCCAGCTCTCAGCTCTTCAGATGCTAAGTGACTCAATGGCATTTCTTGGGGTTTGATTGCTCTTCTCTCAGGAGGCTTCTTTGCTAACCTGGCAGCAGCAAAGCACTGTTCACAAGGAATGGAAATTCTCTTTCTTTACATTTTTCACTTGACTTGTTAATATGTTTTCCTCTCACTCATTTAATTCTTTTCTTTGTAAGAAGTTGGACAAAATTCTAAGTTAAGACTTTTTTCTCTTTTGTAACTGTTTCTTTTTGGCTTGCATGAAAATAATTTTCTTAATAATGCCACAAGGCAGAGCACTTGAACATATTAGCCTGAGAGAGATGTGTTGAAATCACTGTGAGACTCTTGCATTATTTACATCATGACATTCTGTCAGTGTACCAATGCTCGAAACTGTTTATATTCCTGGATTTAACAAATATGTAAATCAGGTGCACATTTCCCTAGGAATGCAAATGTCTCTAATGAGGAAAGACAAACTTCAGAACAAACAAACAAAAGCAGAGAAAACGTTGAACAGCTTGTGCGAGAGTGGGGATGGAAAGGAAGTGGACTGGAGATCCTGGGACGTAATCCCTGCAGCCCTGGGATTGTTCCATCAGCCCATCTTGAGGCTCTGACAGATCAATTGTTTCTTAGCAGGGAGAGAGCTGGGGGAGGATGGCTGCCAGGCAGAGTTCTCCCGAAAGAAGGCATGAAAATCTCTGCTTTTGCTCTTTGTGGCAATCCAGGGAGCTGGGAGGATTGAGTTCCACTGGCTGCGTTCGTTAACTCGGGCACAAAACCACTCCAAAGGGCCCCAGCTCTCTGAAACACTTGTTTGTGTTGCAATAATGAGAATAGCTGTTTGATTTCGGTGTAGAGGCACAGAGTGGGAGTAGCATCGTGGTGAATTGGCTTTAAGTGTTATAGAAGGATTTGAATGTCCTTCAGAGAAGCATTCAGTTCAGATTTCATGTCAGAACTTGCCCTGATTTAGGAAGGATGACTGATACCTTTGAATCACAATGCTCTGGATTGAGTTTATGCATGGTGGGAATGGGTTTTATTGTGCTATGTTTGTGCTATGCTTGTTATTATGCACTGCTCACTGAAAACTTTATCTTCCATTACAAGCTGAATTCCTTTCTGAAGAGCAATTAAACAAAATTTGCTTACTAAAATAAGACATCATTTATTTCAAGCTGGCTTCTATTTTGAATTTTGATGGCTTCCTGCTAAATATGCAAGCTTTTTTTTCCTGCAAATTTAGCTCAGTATCTAAAAATCTGAGTTCCTTGCTATTCTGTTTTTCATCGTGTAGCTTCAGCCCCCAAAGTTCTGGTAAGAATTATATTTCCCAATTATCAGCCATCTTTGAGAAGATCATTATGGCAAAATTAGTCTGACTTCTCCAAGATCTATGAATAATGGATAGTGCATGAGTAATAAATGGGGTAAAATGTTTTAATTAACATTCTTCAGTAATCCTTTAGCTGCATATGGTAAGTAACTATTGCCTTCTCTGTCTAGTTCCAGACTTTTAACTAAAAGCGTGCTGTGTGTCTGTTACAGTCAGAATGCCAGTTGGGCTCTGTGCTGTGACAGCACCACATTCCTGATGCTCCTGTCTCGTTTGTCTCTGCCATCCCAGATCTGATCTTGCTTTTGCACACCCTCCTTGGTTTGTGCTGCCAGAGCTGGTGGGGAGGGATCATGAGGAGCAGAGCAAAACCATCCTGAGGAATGCTGTCTTTGACTTCCCGTGTGCTGGCCGATCTGTCATGCAGGTGGGGATGCTGGGGGCTGGGGAGGCTCTCTGAGCCAAATTATTGCCTGATCAAACCTGTCCCAAATCCCCACATCCCAATGTCTGTGGAGTGTCCAGCCATGACTTGCAGGGGTGACAATTCCTTGGCATGGGGACACAAGGTGATGCCTCAGGTTTGAGC
>WEZZ01012264.1:52378-70752 GCA_013400585.1 Chloropsis cyanopogon | reverse complement strand
TGTCCCTGCCCAGGTGTCCCTCCATCAGGGGTGGAACTAAGGGATTTGTAAGGTCCCTTCCAACCCAAACCAGTTTGGGATTCTGTGATGATGCACAAGGAGAGGGGTTTTTACTCATCCAGAAGGAAACTTTGGATGTTCCCCGTGCTCTTTGCAGCGCAGTTGGAAGGTGAGGGCTGCAGATGCACTTTGAGACGTGCACAAACAGCAGGAGATGAAAGAGCTGAACCTGTTTGGAAATGAGGTTGTGACGTCAGGTGGGGAAAGGCCTCTCTCAGCCCTGTCAGTCTGTCAGTCCGCCCCACCTGGGGATCTGTCCTACAATTCCCAAAGAATCCTGATTCTTTGGATTCCTGCGCTCTGCCAGCCTCGACAGTCTCTTCCTTTGGGATTCCCTGTATCCCACCCCTGGACCTGTTCCCCTCTGATTCCCTGATTCCTTGGCTATTTTTCCCTCTCTGGATGGTTTTACTGCCAGGAGCAGCAGTGTGGGGTCGGGAATCCTTCCCTGAAACCCCCTGGGGTCACTTCGGGCCGTGCCAATCCCGTGGGATGGCAGCAGAGCCCTGCAGGCCGGGCGTGCCCCATCCCCTGAATTCAGCGGACATTCCCATCCCCGGAATTCCAGCGGACATTCCCATCCCCTGAATTCCAGCGGACATTCCCATTCCCCTCACCCAGTAAAGCGCTGCCCAGCGTTGTTTTTATGGCACATCATCGCTGCCCCGAGCTGCTCCATCTCCCGGCTGGCCGGTTCTCCGTGCAGCACACCCGGGATATTCTGGGCTCGGCTCCCGGGAGCGGCCGTGACTCATCAGCTGCAGCAGCAGCCAGGAGATCAGGAGCTATTTATTACAGCTCTTCCCGCCTGTGAATTCTTCTCAGCAGCCAGATCAGCTAGGAATTATGTAATTATTCCTCCTGGATGCTTTCTCTTATTGGTTTGTAATTACAAAATCTTCGCAGCACACTCCTGGATTTTCAAATGAAATCCTGGGAATGACTTCATGTGAGGAGGAGGGAGAGATTCGATCTTCCCTTGTTTGTGTGTGTTTGGTTTGGCCTTGGCAGGGATGGCTTTGCACAAACTTCACCTTTTTTTTTTTGGTGAAACTGTTTCGCTCACCCTTTACTGGTTTGGAAATTTATAAACAAATGTTTGGGATGAAATCATCTGGTCTTGGGAACTGGCAGGAGGGGAATTCCGTGTGGGAGTTGGCGGCTGGTTGGGTGGGAGAAGGGCTGGATCTGGAGCTGCTGGAGCTGTCCCTGTGCCTCCAAAGGCTGGCTGTGCCCAGAGGGATGAGGAGATGAGGAGTTTGTGGGGTTTGTGTGTGCTGCCCTCCCCCAGCTCTCCCTGTCCCATCAACAGCCGGCACCGCCCCAGCCTGCTCACAGGAAGGGACAGGAAGGTTATTGGCAAAACCCCCTGTGCCTAAAAGAGAAAAGCGCGTGTGAAGCCCTCTCTGAGGCTGCTGGAGCAGGAGCTGGGGATGCCCCTGGTGCCACCCACAGCCCCCGGAGCGTTCCCAGCCTGGCGTGTCCCCCTGCAGCCCTGCGGGGAGCAGATCCTCCCCCCGTGCTCAGGGCACTCAGGATCCTGCTCCGTGGCACCCAGGGCAGCTAAAAGCAGGAATTGTGGTCTGGGGATCCTGACAGGCTCCACTCGGGCTTTGCTGAGGGGCTGGATAGATATTTCTTAGTTTAATCCCCAATAAAAAAGAGCCACATCCTTCAATTTACAATCTCAGAACTGTGCTATAAACTCATCACAGCCCGAGGATTCCAGAAGTCACACAGAGGGTGAGCTGGCAGAGCTCTTGGGAAGCTCTAAATCACATCTCAGTGTCCAGCTATCTTGGGGAAGTCTATTATTTTTACACTGATCGTGGATAATTTGGCTTTAATCTTTATTCTGTGCTCTGATTTGACTTTGCTGGTCAATCTTTATCACTCCCTTAGGAAGAGACATTTAAAGATGGTTTAGCAATGAGTTTGGAAGGAGAGATTAATTCAAAATCTGAAGGTGGTGATGGAATGGGTCTGTCTCAGGTGCATCATTTGAGCTCCTATTGGCTCTCTCAAATTGGACATTTTTTCCCCCAAGATCATGTGGGATCGTGGAGTGGTTTAGTTTGGAAAAGCCCCCTCAGACCATCGAGTCCAACCTTGCCCCACATCCACAGGGATTTTAAATCCCTGCAGGGATGGGGACTCCAGCCCTGCCCTGGGCAGCTGTGCAGGGCTGGAAACCTTTCCATGAAGGAATTTTCAATATCCCAGGTGGATAAGGAACGAACCGTCCCATTCCCAATGGTCTGAGGGTCCCTGATCCCCACTCTTGTTTTTTGGGAGCCATTCCCTCTGCAAGTCCCTTCTCCCAGCCCTGGGATCAGCAGCTCAGTGTCCCCTGCCCACCTGTGTCCCAGCTCCAGAAACCTCTGGAACATTCCCTGGCCTGGGCTCAGCATGGGGCTGGCTGGGGTTAGGGGGTGGGAACGGGGCAGGCTGAGCCCTGAACAAACTTTACGGGAAAAACCCCTGGGGAAAGATCCCGAAGGCAGGCAGGAATTCCTTCCAGCTCATCCCTGTGTCAGCCAGAGGAGAATTCCCAGGTCAGCTCCCCGGGGGCGTTGGAGCCGCCTGACATCACCAGGATCAGCAATGATTTCACAGCCAGGGAAAATTCCCGGCTCTGGCGGCTGAGCTGAGCCTTGCAAAGCGGGGCAGGGAAAGGCCGAGCTCAGAGAGGCTCAGGGTGTGACTCAGGGCTGGATGAGACCCAGCTGGATCCCAGCTGTGGCACCTGGGGACACTCATGGGGACAGGGATTCACTGGGGCAGAGGGCTCTGAACGAGAGGCTCTGTCTGTGTCCCTCCATTTAAGTGCACAAAAGAACCCTGGAAAACCCAGAGGATAAATATTGGCTGGAGGAATCGAGGTGTGTGAGTGAAGGCTTGAAGTGGGGCTGGATTGAATGTCCCAGTTTGCCTCAGATCACAAAAGGCTGCTGACATTTTTCATCCATAAAGACATTAAATTGTTTGGAGTGGAGGCTGGAAGAACAAGCTGACCCCCTTTTGCTTTGCTGCATCCAAATTGTGCAGTGTAAGAATTATTCCATTAAACTCTGCTCTCCCAGACCAGCTTAACTGCAGGAAAGAAAGCCCAGCTGATGACAGATGGAATATGATGGGTTTATTTCAGATTAAGAGTGTCAAAAAGTGGGTTCTGGCAGAAAAAAAAACCCCCAACCAGGTCTTCCTGAAGAAACACAGAAAATTGTCAAGGCTCTAAGAAATTGTCACCTTCCATGAGACCTGACCTGGCAGCCCAGCAGCTGGGGAGGATGAGCTGTGTGAGGCTGACAAAGGTCAGTTCTTCACCCAGGCTGGGGCTGCAGGGATCCACAGGCAGGGGAACATTCCATGGAATCATGGAACCATCCTGTCCTCCCCTGTGCCCTGGGCAGGGACACCTCCCACTGTCCCAGGAGCTCCAGCCTGGCCTTGGGCACTGCCAGGGATCCAGGGGCAGCCCCAGCTGCTCTGGGCACCTGTGCCAGGGCCTGCCCACCCTCACAGGGGACAATTCCTAATTCCCAATATCCCATCCAGCCCTGCCCTCTGGCAGTGGGAGCCATTCCCTCTGTCCTGGATCCTTCTCCTCTCCAGGTGAGCACCCCCAGGTGTCCCAGCCTGGCTCCAGAGGGGCTCCAGCCCTGCAGCAGCTCCTTGGATCTTTACAGAGTCAGAGATGGAGTTTCTGAGTATTGACCAGCCCCTCATAATAACTGGAATAAACTCTGGAATTCCATCCTCCCTTCAGGAGAGGTGGAATTTCTCTGGTTCTGGTTTCCCTGGTGCTGCAGAGCTCCAGGCTCCCAGCTGGGGACAGTGGCAGGCAGGGCTGCCAGCACAAGTCCTGTCTCTCTCTGCTTCTCCAAGTTTGTAAATTTGCCAGTCACCTATCTTTATGCAATTTAATATCTTTCCCGTGGTTTCTCTTCTCTCCTGTTATTAGAGAAGCAGAGGAAAAGCTCTCCTGGGCATGGATGAGGAGCTGTGTAATGGGCTGCAATGGCTCCATCCAAACCATTGTGCTCTGCCTTGTGAATATCTATTTAATCAGTGGTTTTAAAAGAGCTGATTGGTGCTGAGTGATTTTTCTTTCTTCGACTGCAGCAAGAGCCTCATCCTCTTGTGAGGATGCAGCAGAGGCAGCCCAGCTATTCTGGGCTTCAGTGGCCCCACTGAGGTGGGAAGAGGCTGGAGGAGCAGGGATCCACTGGGATGATTGTGAGGAAGGAGCACTGCTGGGATGGAGTACCAGCGTTTATTAACTCATCCAGCCCGCTCCATCAGCAGCTGGGTTATGGTTTCTGCTGCACAGATTTGCTGTGCTTGAGGAGTCAGGCCAGCTCTGGGTCTCTTGGAGGCAGCCAGGTTCCAGGTCTTGCTCCTGGAGGGAGCTTGGCTCCATCAGCCCAACCGGAGCTGCCCTCAGCACGTGTCCCTGAGGTGGCACTGCTGCCTCTCTGCCACCTCAGGACAGTCACAGGGGCACAAGGGCCACCAGTGTGGCCACGTTACACTCTCAGGCTGTCTCAATGGCTTTTTGCTTCCCCCTCATGAGGGAGGATTGGGGTTCCTTGTGCCTTTGCTCACTGCAGGTACAAATCCAGCCAGAATTTGTGTTTGTGAGTGGCGAGTTACAGCACACAGAGAAGCCCTGACGGGTTTAGCTTCAATCCCAGAGAACATTCCTTGCAAGAGCACAGTAAAAGGCCATCATGGACGTGTTGTGAGCAGCAATAAATCTTTGACCTGAGCAGGGAGAGTCCTGCCCAGCTTCCCGGGCTGGCACACGCTGTCCCCTCGCTGCTGTCCCCTCGCCCTGCCCAAACACAGCAGCACCTTGGCACAAGGCAAACCCAGCTGCTCTGGGCACAGTGCTCAGCACTGAAGGCTTTGACACGAGGGTTCTGTTCCCTCTCCTTATCTTGTTTGCTCCTCACATGATCCCCAGCAGGCCCTGGCTATCTGTGTGGCACTTGCTGTCCCCTGGGCCAGCTGTCCTGCCGGTGACACCGGGGTATTTATAGACAGTGTCACCTTGGGTCCTGGCTGAGGGCTATCAGGAGAATCCCGTTGTTTGCCTCTCAGCCTGGCTCTGGATGATGATGATGGTTCCCAGAGGCTCTCAGGGCCAGCAGCCAGCCCCAGGAACATCCACACAGTGCCACAAACCTTTCCTGAGCTGAGAACCCAGGGCTGGCCCCTGAAGGACAAAAGGAGATGGATTCCTGCTGGAGGCAGGGTCACCCAGAGCTGTGACACAGGGACACATCCAGGTGGCTTTGGAATATCTCCAGGAGAAGCTCCACGAGCTCCCTGGGCAGCTGTTCCAGTGCTCTGCCACTCTCAGCGTAAAGAAGTTCTTCCCCATGTTCAGGTGGAATTTGTGTTTTACTGAATGGCCACGGCTCCTCGTCCTGTGGCACCACTGAAAGGTCTGGCACCAGCTGCTCCAGCAGCTCCTCACCAGTTTCAGGTGGTTTTATCAGCTTCTCACTAATTTCAGGTGTTTTCATCAACTCCTCACTATTTTCAGATGTTTTCACTAAATCCTCACCAGTTTCAGGTGTTCCCAGCAGCTCCTCACCAGTTTCAGGTGTCTTCACTAAATCCTCACTAATTTCAGGTGTTTTCACTAAATCCACACTAATTTCAGATGTTCTCAGCAGCTCCTCTCTAGTTTCAGGTGTTTTCACTAAATCCTCAATAATTTCAGATGTTTTCACTAAATCCTCACCAGTTTCAGGTGTTCCCAGCAGCTCCTCACCAGTTTCAGGTGTCTTCACTCAATCCTCACCAGTTTCAGATGTTTTCACTAAATCCTCACCAGTTTCAGATGTTTTCACTAAATCCTCACCAGTTTCAGATGTTCTCAGCAGCTCCTCGCCAGTTTCAGGTGTTTTTTTCAGCTCCTCACTCATGCCAGGTATTTTCTCTCCTGTGTTCCATCAGTGAGCTCCAACGTCTCCTCCTCCCCAGGGCAGTAACCCCTCAGTGCCTCCTCTCCGCTCCAAATGTTTCCACACAGCGAGTCGATGTTTGTAAATGGATTNCTCCTCTCCAGTTTCAGGTGTTTTTTTCAGCTCCTCACTCATTCCAGGTATTTTCTCTCCTGTGTTCCATCAGTGAACTCCAACATCTCCTGCTCCCCAGGGCAGTAACCCTCAGTGCCTCCTCTCCACTCCAAATGTTTCCACACAGCCAGTCAATGTTTTTAAATGGATGCACTTTGGCCATCGATTCCCTCTGCCTGCTCATTCTTCATTAGCTCAGGTCAAACCCTTTATCAATACCCTAAAGCACCCAGGATGGCTCAATTCTTATTAGCTCAGGAATGAAGCTTTAACTGCAATCAGATACAACGATTTTGTGCCAGGCCCACACATTTGTGCTTACTCACACTGCAAACTTCACCTTCTGTGTAATTAAGCAGTAATTAATCTTAGCAAGTGCTCTGCTCCTGTTTATTCCACATTTCCAAGTGGCTGTGGCTGCTTTGTTGTGTTGTTTGATGCTCCTGGCCTTGATGACTTGTTTCAGATTTTAGTTTTGGGCTGATTTTGCTCAGTGCCCCCACCTCTCTTACTTCTTTTGAAAAGCTTTATGGTTTGGAGGAAGTGACTCCAAAACAGTGATTCCAGCAAGTGATTTTCCACATGAAACAGAGCTTCTAAGGGATCATTAATTAAGGAAGATCAAAACGAGCCCTGGAGCAGGTCTGGAGAAGATTTGCAGGTCCAGGGAACATTAACATTGTTATTAACTGATATTTCGGGTGCCAGCAGCGCTCTGTCTGTTTTTCCATCGTCCCAAGAGGGTTTGGTTTGCTGCCTGACCCCACCGTTTGGCACGAACCACATGAAATGTGCTGTAGGATTTTTGCCCCGCCTGAAGTTTTGGCCTCACAATCATTCCTTTAAAAGGTTTCGTTCTTGCTGCTCACCACCTCTGACTTCTCTCCACGCTGGAGAAGCTTTTCCTTCTGCTAAATCTGGTTTGCTGTCCTAAGTGATTAAAGCTCATTGCAGACCGTGTGATTTAACAGCAGAAAATTAAAATCTGGGGTTTAACTTGACCCTGTTTTCCCCTCTTTTGTGTTGCAGCTGCCCGAGGAGGAGGGGAGGCAGTGTGGGCAGGCTGAGCTGTCCCTGTCTCTCCTGCTGAGGGGTCCCTTCCGCCTCATTGGCCTTGGGAAAAATGCAAATTTATGGAAATACTGTCTGGGCTGGCAGGCTTTGTATTCCCTGGGTCTGCCTTTGCGAGCTGAGCTGGGTATTTCACAGAATTGTGGAATCATGGAATGGTTTGCATTGGAAGGGATCTCAAAGCTCATCTCGTTCCTGCCATGGCAGGGACAGCTCCCACTGCCCCAGGCTGCTCCAAGCCCCAGTGTCCAACCTTGGGCACTGCCAGGGACCCAGGGCAGCCACAGCTGCTCTGGGAATTCCATTCCAGGGCCTCACCTCCCAGCAGGGAGCAATTCCTAATTCCCAATATCCCATCTAACCTTTGTCACTGGAAGCCATTCCCCTTGTCCTGTCATCCCTTGTCCCCAGTCCCTCTCCAGCTCTCCTGGAGCCCCTTCAGGCCCTGGCAGGGCTCTGGGCTCTCCCTGGAGCAATGTTCCATGAGTTTCACTATTAATGCCACCAGGAATAACACCACGTTGGTGTTTACCCCACCACTCCCACGGAAAAGCTGTTCAGTGCTCTGGCTGCTCTCGAGGCACAGATTTCCCTCTGATTTCCCCCCTCAGCTGATTCCTGTCTGTTTTATCCCCTCCTGTTTTCACACCAGCGCTGTCCTTTAGCACAAAGCTCCCGTTTCCTTTGGTGGCCTTTGCCTCTGGCACGTGTGACAGCCCTCTGTGGGAGCAGCAGGTGCCATTCCCAGCCACCCCTGTGATCCCTGTGCCAAACCCCTCAGACAGAGCAAACACTCGCTGCCACAGGGCCAGGATTTTCCATCTTCCAGATTTTCCCCCCAGACAGCAGCAGGTGGCAGATGCTCACGATTTGGATGACGCAACTTTCGCATTGAGCTTCTGCTGGCCCTGAAATGATCAATGAGAGCTCTAAAAAAGATTGCCCTTGGAATCACATCCCTGGGCTCTGACATTTGCTATCTCAGTGTCCTTTCCTGTGGATAGGAAGGCTGGAGAGTGCAGGCATTTGAGAGATGTGAAGCAAGGAAAATTTTGCTGAAATGTACCCAGCTGGATTAATTATTGTTAAAGGCCGAGTCTCCAAAGGATTTAAAAGATCTGAATACCATCTTAGGACATTTCACTGTCTTTTTACTGACAGGCTCCACGGATCCCAATTATGGAGATAAATCCAAAAACCAGGTCAAATAATTATTCCATGAATCAAGTGGAAAGGCTGGATGCATTTCTGAGCACAGCAGCTTTCCACACACCCATTGCTGGAGTTTTGGATACCGTGGCAGGGCTGGGGAAATTTAAAACATTAGTGCAGGAAATGTGTAAATCTTCCACCTCAAAGGCTGCCTGTTCAGCTCAGGTGAAATGGAAACTCTGTGGTGTCTGTAAGTTGTCAGCACGGCTGTCACTTTGTTCCTGTCTCCAGTGTGGTTGACAGCAGACGAGAGGAGCTCTGTGAAGTGGGGCCGGACAGAATGAAGCAGCTCAGAGCTTCCCCCGTGCTTGAAAAGGCAGAAGTGCCTCTGGAGTCGTGCCAGGATCCTCTGTGTGAGGGCAGGATGGAATAAAGCCTGGCTCAGGCCAGCAGCCTCCTGGTGCTCCAGCCCCATGTGGATCCAGGAATGCTTTCCTGTGTGCTGTGAAGGTCATTTGTGCAGGGGACCCTGAGACCCCTGCTGAAGGCCTGGCTTTGCTGTCAGTGCTCTGGGAGGGGAGTGAAGTGCAGATTGCACTTAGAGGGGTAGGAGATACCTGGGGATGCATCAATAAAAGATGGACTATGGGACTGGGATCCCCTTCTGTTGCTGGTAATGTTTCCCCCCAGTGGGGCAAAGGCAGGGCTGGACCCCGTGTTCCCACTTGCTGGGTGGAATTATCCCCTAATGCTGGTTCTGGGAGGGATCAAGGCTTGTCCAGCAGCAGAGGGGCTGGAAGGTGTCCTGGAGCCCCACCAGAAGACACCAGTGTCCCTGTGACACAAGCCAGGCCACCACAGGCAGCCTCCTCCACGGGAGGCAGCATCCGTGTGCTGCGGACTGGGAGAGACAGTCTGAGAAATGCCACAGGGCTTGGCTGGAGCTGGGCGAGCTGGAAAAGCTGAAGTGACACTGAGCAGAGCAGAACAGCCAGGCCAGGCTGGGATAAACACTGTGGGATGGATGGAAACGCCTGTGCCGTGGGACAGCAGCGTGTCACAGAGCAGGTGCTGCCAAAATCCTGGCTGGAGCACCGTGCTGTGCCTGTGCCACCTGTCCCACCGGGCACAGCCATTCCAGCAGCTCCCAGCAGGGAAAAGTGGCAGCTTTCCCCCTGGGGAGGCTCAGCTGGGTTCTTCCATGCAGCAAAAGCACAGCTCGTGCTGGAGATCCGGTCCTGGTGAGCTGTGGAGGGTGGAGGGGGCTGGGCAGAAACAGCTGGAGGGTGAGCAGAGCTGTCAGTGCTGCACAGGGAGCGGCATCACAAAATCCTGGGGAGTTCTGGGCTGGGGGCGACCTTCAAGCTCATCCTGGGCACGGGCAGGGACACCTCCCACTGTCCCGGGGTGCTCCAGCCTGGCCTTGGGCACTGCCAGGGATCCAGGGGCAGCCACAGCTGCTCTGGGCTCCTGTGCCAGTCATACCTTGTTGTACCTTAGCTGGGTAGGAAGGGAGCTGCTCTAGCTGGGATATTTTCAGGAGGAAAAAAGCCCTTAGGAAACGGCACTGCTGCCCGTGTTGGGAATGATCACGCTCACATTCATGTCTTTCCAAGCTCTGGAAGCAAAAATAGAGGTAGGGTGTCTGCTTTGTTTCTGTGCCTTGCATTTTCCGGAGATTAATGGCAGAGAACCATTGGAAGAGGATAAAATAGCCCAGGATGTACATTTGGAAAAAGAACAACTGGATTTTAGCACTCAGGATTCCTTCTCTGGGGGACTTAAAACAACCCCGTGATGTTCACTTGTTACAGGATAATGTCGAGCTGCTTATCTGTAGTAAACACTAAAAGGATTAAGTGTTTTGGAACCCCTTGTGCTAAGAGAGAATCCAAACTCATTTTTACCTCCCGCTGTACTTTTCCAACCATCTCCTGGTGGCTGCTCCAACCTGGCACGGTGCTGGATACAGTTCCTGGCATTTGCTGTGCAAACCAGGAGCACCCCAGGGTGCTGCTGGGTGAGTTCTGGGAGCTGGGAGGGCTCTGGGGGCTCATTTTTATCTCGGGGCTCTGCTGAAGGTGGATTTGAGTTGCAGAGGGAGCAGCAGCATCTCTCAGGTCTGTTTTGGGCTCCAGGTGTGAGCAGGGCAGGGGCTCTGGTTGTTCTGCCTCTGTTGTAGCCATTGAGCAGCAGAACAGAAACAGAGAGTGAATTAAAGTCACAGAATGGTTTGGATTGAAAGGAGCCTTAAAGATCATCCAGTGCCACCCCCTGCCAAGGACAGGGACACCTCCCACCAGCCCACTTTGCTCCAAGCCCTGTCCAACCTGGCCTTGAACTTCTTTATTCAGAGATTACAAAGTCAAGTAAACACATATTTTTGCTTTTGGATACATGCAGAGGCTTAATGATGTGTTTAGCAGCAGCTGACAGCTTCTGTTAGAAACACTCCAGTCCGTGCTGCCGGGCTCCTGTGCCAGGCTGGGGGGGCTGCTGGCTCTGTGCGGGGACACCGAGCTCTGGAGATTGTGGGATCATGGAACCACAGACCAGCTTGGCTTCAGTGGCACCTTAAAAATCATCCCAGTCCACCCCAGCCATGGCAGGGACACCTCCCACTGTCCCGGGAGGTCCAGCCTGGCCTTGGGCCCTGCCAGGGCTCCCGGGGNCTCTGTTGTAGCCATTGAGCAGCAGAACAGAAACAGAGAGTGAATTAAAGTCACAGAATGGTTTAGATTGAAAGGAGCCTTAAAGATCATCCAGTGCCACCCCCTGCCAAGGACAGGGACACCTCCCACCAGCCCACTTTGCTCCAAGCCCTGTCCAACCTGGCCTTGAACTTCTTTATTCAGAGATTACAAAGTCAAGTAAACACATATTTTTGCTTTTGGATACATGCAGAGGCTTAATGATGTGTTTAGCAGCAGCTGACAGCTTCTGTTAGAAACACTCCAGTCCGTGCTGCCGGGCTCCTGTGCCAGGCTGGGGGGGCTGCTGGCTCTGTGCGGGGACACCGAGCTCTGGAGATTGTGGGATCATGGAACCACAGACCAGCTTGGCTTCAGTGGCACCTTAAAAATCATCCCAGTCCACCCCAGCCATGGCAGGGACACCTCCCACTGTCCCAGGAGCTCCAGCCTGGCCTTGGGCACTGCCAGGGATCCAGGGGCAGCCACAGCTGCTCTGGGAATTCCATCCCTGCCCCTGCCCACCCTCCCAGCCAGGAATCCCTTCCCAATATCCATCTAAATCTCCCCACTTTCAGCTCACAGCCATTCCCTGTGTCCTGTCCCCCCATCCCTTGTCCCCAGCCCCTCTCCAGCTCTCCTGGATCCCTTCAGGCCCTGGCAGGGCTCTGAGCTCTCCCTGGATCCTTCTCCTCTCCAGGTGAGCACCCCCAGGTGTCCCAGCCTGGCTCCAGAGGGGCTCCAGCCCTGCAGCAGCCCCGGGTTCTCCTCTGGAGCTGTTCCAGCAGCTCCAGGTGATGTTGGAGCCAGGGCTGGGGCAGCTCTGCAGGTGGGGCTTCACCTGGATAAAACAGTCAGGAGCCACATGAGGGACAAACCCAGCAGAGGGATTTGATCTTTGAAGCGGCTCCTAAGAGAGTGTCCCAAGGTTCCTAAGAGTGTCTTCCCTAAGCGGGAGAAGGTTGGGAGGGGAAGAAGGTCGGTCATGGCTCTGGAGCTGTGAGCTGTCACCCCGGGGAGGCCTGTGCCCCTGCCAGGGCTGTGCTCGAAACCAGCAGCACTAAACGGCCCAGGATGGGACACAGGGAGCTGAGCACAGCCCTTTCCACATGGAAGGTTATTTAGGAAAAGCAGCAAGCTGTTCGGATAATGGGGAACAGGTGCACAGCACTAGAGAGCAGCCAGGCAGTGGAAGGAACAGCACTTTTCCTTGTTTATGGTTTTAAGAATCCTGAGGGGTGTCTTGGTGAGACTCATGAATCTCAAAAAGGAGCTTTATAATTAACAAAGTCTGCCCAAACCTCTGGAAATATTTGCTGTCATAAAGGTGGTACTGTAGTTAGGAGATGGGGAGTAATGTCCTCAGGAATGACTCTGGGAAGGCAAAGCAGATGGTGAACCTTCTTGGAGAGTCAGTGCTATCATCCTCGGGAAAAGTGTAAATTCCCAACACAAACAAAAATCCCCAGCCTGCCTGGTCTGCTGGGCTGAAATGTGTTTGTGTTTCATACTCCAGAGCAAACTGTGGGGCTGTGCAGCTCTCATGGAAACCACTGACTGGCACTGACTCCTCGAATGACTCTGAATTACATCCAAATCGTGGTGCATCCCTGTTCCTCAATCTTTTTGCCAAATTTTGCCACGTTCCAAGACCGCTGGTGGGCAATGCTAATCCACGGACATCGGTTCCTGAAGGGAACCGGCTGAAGGGTCTGGAGTGGAAATAGGAGGAATGGCTGAGGCACTTGGCTTGTTCCTCCTGGAGGAGACTGAGGAGGTCTCACCAGGGTCTGTCGCTCCTCCCGAGGGGCAGTGGAGGGACGGCACCGATTTATTCTCTGTGACCACGGACAGGATCCCAGGGAACGGCTGGAGCTGGGCCAGGGGAGGATCAGGTGGGATTTTGGGCAAGGTTCTTCCCCCAGAGAGTGCTGGCACTGCCCAGATCCCCAGGGAATGGGCACTGCCCCGCGGCTGCCAGAGCAGCTCCAGGAGCGGTTGGGCAGCACTCCAGGGATGTCAGGGTGGGGTTTGGGGGGTCCGTGCAGGGCCAGGGGTTGGCTCGATGGTCCTGCGAGTGGCTTGCAGCTCGGGAGGTTCTCTGATCCCGTAGCTGTTACAGTAACACTGCAGCAGCTGAGCAGCCGGGGGCTGCTGTTGTGAGCTCTCTTTGTTTGCAGGGTGACTCACCGAGCCGCGCCGTGTCTGACAATGATTTCTCCTGGCTCGCCGCTGTCTGCTCGTTACCGTGCTCAGCTCCGCGCGGGTCCAGGGCTCGCAGCTAACTCCTGCCACCTGCTGTCTCCTTCCTTCCCTCCCGCTTCCCCAGGAGCCCGGCTGCTTTCGGGGTGCGGAGGGACGGGGGAATGGAGCTGCAGCTGCCCCGCGGCCGTGCTGAGGCTGCTGCGCAGCCCCTGCTCCCCTCCCTGCGCCTGCCCTGCTCCTCATCCCCGGCCGGAGCCGGCGTGTGGAGTCCGGAGAGAAACCCAGGGAAAGGCCACCCTCCTCCCCAGCTCTGCCCCATCCCTCAGGGATGCTGGGATCACTTGGGAAAGATCTCCAGGATGGTCAAATCCATCCATTCCCACCGCTGGCCACGTCCCCAGGTGCCACATGTAGACGGCTTTAAATCCCTCCAGGAGCTGAGGCTGCACCACTGCCCTGCGCAGCTCTCCTGGCGCTGCTGTCACCTTTGCTCCTCTGGAGCCTGTTTGACTCCGGCAGGGCTCAATTCCCCGGAATCCCTTGGTGGCATCTGGACACACGGTCACCCCTGAGAGTGTCCAGCGCTGGGAAATGCTGGTAAATTGATCTGATAACACAGGTTGGAGGCAGGCAGGGAATGCTGGCAGCTCCCATGTGTCCTACAGAGATCTCTTATGGAGACAGGGATTTCTGGGAGACTTATAGCAACCTTAGATATCAAATTTCTGGCCTGTATATTTAGATAACACAATTTATATCACAAATGGTTGTCTCGCTGTTACTTGAGGATAAACTGGAAAGGAAATTCTGGGGTTTTTTTTGTGCTTTATACTCTGCCATCCTTATTTTTAAGTGGGCAAATGCAGCTTTTTTTCCACTTGGACAAAGCCTTTAGGGTGTGCAAACTTCAGAGAGGACCCTCACAGTCTGTGCAATGTTCTGAACGCAGTGATGAAGTTTTTCCAGCAGAGCTCAGCAGTTAATTTCCAAGAGAAAAAAATTAGTGGGAAGTGCAGCTCTGAGAGGGCAACTTTACAATCCCATTGCAGTTCTTACCAATTCCAGCAAATGTTTGTTTGGGGGATACTTTTGGCATCAGGACACAGTTCCAGGTGGGTGTTGTGCAAACCAGGAGCAACTGGTAACAAACACAAGGTTAAACTCTTGCTCCGTGTATCTCAGGTCACATTTCCCTAACGTTGGATCATCCAAGGGGAATATTTTCCCATATTCCAGTTCTTGTAACTATTAAAAAGCAGTGACAGCAGAGTTATTCCTGGGTTTTTAGGGTCTTGCTCACAGGCTGTACCTCTGGGAGTGCCTGTTCACTCCTGGCAGAGGTAACTCCAGACTCTGGGATCGGCCACTTTTTGGGGAATTTTCTGTTAACTTCTGGCTGAGCACATGGGTGGCTGAGTGCTGGACCAAGGCCAAGGAAAAAAAGCCTGAGGAAGGCTGGCGTGGCTGCACGTTGAACACGAGGAAAGGAATAAAAGCACTTTTCAGTTGGACTGAGCACGTGATCCGCACGGCAGCATTCCAGGTGCTGGAGCAGGGAACACGGGAAGCGGGCAGCAGGAGCTGGAGCAGCCTTGGCACTCCCAGCTGGGCATTGGCTGTGCCAGGCTTCTCACCAAGGCAGCCTGAATGTGTCCAACTCATCCCAGGGGTGTAGAAATCAGGAAAACTTGCAGGATTCAGGCAAGTTCAGGCATTAATACTTTGTGTGCTCCTCCTGCTGCAGTAAAAGCTCTCTCTGCAGAGAGGAGGGAGAGTTGGGGTCTTCTCTGCCACTGTGCTCAGGGAATCTTCTGGATTAAGGAGTGGAGGGATGGAGAAAGGCGTGGCAGGGACCACAGCCTGGTGTCCTGGTGGGACAACACCTGGCATGGGATGAGGCGCTGGAGCAAGCACTCAGCTCCTACTGCAAGGAGACAAACCCTGACTTCCAAAGGCAAGGAAATTCCTCCTGAGTGTGGCTGTGCCTCACTTGGCTTTCTGAGCCATGGTCACACATCTGGTGTTTCTATCAGGCACAAAGGCAGAGGAGGCCGACCTGCTCGTTTTCAGTTTATGAGGGGTGTCACTTGCTCGAGTGGCCAGGGTGACTTCAGCCACGGGTTACAGCAGCCAAGCTATGAAACCACAAGAAAGTGGGTGTAAAATGGAAAAGGTGACAAAAAGTTTAGTGCTTTTCTCTTAGTTTTTAAACAGCCCTTCACTTTGCAGCACAGCTGTTTAAAATTCACTGAACTGATACCTTGAATGGCTAAAAGATGGTTTGGGCATCCAGCTCCCACAGCTGCCAAGTGCTCACCAATTGTGGAGGTGCGTTCCACAACCAATCTTGCAGGATTTCAAAAGTTTGGCTCCAGAGCAGATGGGGACAGGGCTGGGCTGGACAGCGTTGTCAAGTTGTGGTGCCTTTAGTCCCTGTTGTGCTCGTAAGGCTTGGAGTGAGGATTGGCAAACTGAACCCCAGGGCTTGTGCAAAAGGCCTTGAGGGTGGAGTGGGGTGTTTAGAAGCACAGAATCCTGGAGTGGTTGGGTTGGGAGGGGCCTTAAAGCCCATCCCATTCCATCCCCTGCCATGGGACACCTCCCACTGCCCCAGGTTGCTCCAAGCCCTGTCCAGCCTGGCCTTGGGCACTGCCAGGGATCCAGGGGCAGCCAGAGCTGCCACATCCTCCCAGGGATGGCTTCTCCATCATCTCTAATCTATCCCTTCCCTCTTCAGCTGCTGTGTGCTCTTGCTGAGAGCTGTGCTGAGCTGACACGGTGTGGGGCGCACTGAGGTGACACAGGGGGAGCTGTTCTGAGGTGACACGGTGTGGGGCGCACTGAGGTGACACGGTGTGAGGTGTGCTGAGGTGACACGGTGTGAGCCGTGCTAAGGTGGCCNTGCTCCAAGCCCTGTCCAGCCTGGCCTTGGGCACTGCCAGGGATCCAGGGGCAGCCAGAGCTGCCACATCCTCCCAGGGATGGCTTCTCCATCATCTCTAATCTATCCCTGCCCTCTTCAGCTGCTGTGTGCTCTTGCTGAGAGCTGTGCTGAGGTGACACGGTGTGAGCCATGCTGAGGTGACACGGTGGGAGCCGTGCTGAGGTGACACGGTGTGAGCCGTGCTAAGGTGGCCCGGTGGGAGCCGCGGTGAAGTGACACGGTGGGAGCTGTGCTGAGGTGACACGGTGGGAGCTGTGCTGAGGTGACATGGTGGGAGCCACACTGAGGTGACATGTTGAGCCGTGCTGAGGTGGCACGGTGGGAGCCGCGCTGAGGTGACACGGTGGGAGCCGCGGTGAAGTGACACGGTGGGAGCTGTGCTGAGGTGACATGGTGGGAGCCACACTGAGGTGACATGGCGAGCCGTGCTGAGGTGGCACGGTGGGAGCCGCGCTGAGGTGACACGGTGGGAGCCGCGGTGAAGTGACACGGTGGGAGCCGTGCTGAGGTGTCACGTGCCCTGCAAGCCCTCCTGTGGCAGTGTGACACGCGGTCTGTGTCTCGTTCGTTCACAGCTTCGATGTGGAGAATGGCCCGTCGCCGGGGCGCAGCCCGCTGGACCCGCAGGCCAGCTCCTCGTCGGGACTCGTCCTGCACACGACGTTCCCGGGCCACAGCCAGCGCCGGGAGTCGTTCCTGTACAGATCCGACAGCGACTATGACCTCTCACCAAAGACCATGTCCAGGAACTCCTCCCTCCCGAGTGAACAGTAAGCATCAATTCAGCTCCTGTTTTACACTCGCTGTGCTGCTCTGATCCTCAGAGCTCTGTCAAGAGGAATTTATGGGTGGTACTGGCACATTTCGTCGCTGGGATGCACAAAACAGGTGCTGATCCAACATGCTCTCCCATCCCATCCCTCAAATATTCCCATTTTCTCCAGAATTTGGCAGAAGAGCTTTCAAAGCCATATCCTGGAGTAACAGAGAAGTTGTGCTGTACTTTTATTTACAGCATTGCTGTTCCCCATCCTGTTTTGGGGGCTGTTCCGTAGAACCGAGTGGAAAATGAGCCAAGACAGATGGCTGAGCTTGAGAGGATCGATACCCACAGAGCATCCTGGATTCCCAGCCCTTCCTTTTGAAAGGCACATTTTAGAGTCTTGAAGTAGCCATTAAGCTATAAAAAAAGTGCTCGTTAAACAAAGTTGAACTGTTGCGAAAGTTCTGTCACGGAATGGAAATCTGAATATTAGCCAGATCCACGAGAATTCTGCGAGAAAACATCCCTGCTGTGAGTTAAAACGGACTAAATATTTATTGAAGGAAACGCTCCAAATTATGCAAATAGTGTTTCGTGTAAACGCTGGGTTGTAACAATTCCCAGCAGTGTGCCGGGGTGGGGGAATCCCATAATTTCCCTCGAATTCATGGCTGTCTGCAGCTGAAGTGTCCATCCACTGTGGGATGGATGGACACTTCACTTGAGGCTCTGTTAGCACTTGGGAAAGAGTCTCCATCAGTGTGGAGACAATTTTAATTAAATTCAGACTTAAGAGCACTGATACCCGAGTGAGGGTGAGGGGATGACCTCTGTAGCACCACAGCAGAGAGAATTCCTCTTTGGAGGGATCCAGCACTGGTGGGCAACTCTCCAGAGGGTCCTGTGGCAGCCTGGAGCTGGCTCTGCTGCCCTTGCTTAGTACATCCTGTTATTAATTATGGAATTAAGAATAGAATTGACCAAAATGTTGCTTTTAAGAGTGCCTAAAAGGGCTCCAAAAGAGCTGGAGAGGTACTTGGAACAAGGGACAGAGTGACAGGATACAGGGAATGGATTTAAGCTGAAAGTGGGTAGATTTAGATGGATATTGGGAAGGAATTCCTGGCTGGGAGGGTGGGCAGGCCCTGGCACAGGTGCCCTGAGAAGCTGTGGCTGCCCCTGGATCCCTGGCAGTGCCCAAGGCCAGGTTGGATGGGGTTTGGGTCCACCTGGGGTACTGGAAAATGTCACTGCCCATGGCAGGCGTGCCACTGGATGGGTTTTAAGCTCGCTCCCAACCCAAACCTTTCGATGATTCTATACCCTGTTATCTCTCAGTTAGGTAAATCATACTGAATGTTCCATATACGCACAAGTACCATAACTAATACCAAAAA
>WEZZ01012264.1:20119-50135 GCA_013400585.1 Chloropsis cyanopogon | reverse complement strand
GGCTCCGCCATGGCCTCACGGCTCCGCCGCGGTTTGCGCGCGACGCCAGGGGGCGCCGTCTCCCCTCCCCTCATGGCGTCCGTCCCCTCATGCCCTCATCCGCTCATCCCTTCATTCCCTCACGCCTCATTCCCTCACCGCCTCATCCTCTCGTTCCCTCATCCTCTCATCCCTTCATCCTCTCATGCCCTCGTCCCCTCATCCCCTTATCCCCTCATCTCCTCATCCCTTCATCTCCTCATCCCTTCATCCCCTCATCCCTTCAGCCCCTCATCCCTCAGGTCCTCCCTGAGGAGCAAGCAATGTGTTTCATCTTGTGCGATGTCCACTAGGAATCATGGGGGCAGTCTGGGGCCCCACACCACAAAAAAAAAACCATTGAAGGGTTGGAGAGTGAGAGGGAAATGGATCTGGGGAAGGGTCTGGAGCCCCAGGAGGGGCTGAGGGAGCTGGGAAGGGTCTGGAGCCCCAGGAGAATCCCTGAGGGAGCTGGGAAGGGGCTCAGCCTGGAGCAAAGGAGGCTCAGGGGGCCCTTGTGGCTCTGCACAGCTCCTGACAGGAGGGGACAGCCGGGGGGGTCGGGCTCTGCTGCCAGGGACAGGGACAGGAGGAGAGGGAACGGCCTCAGGCTGGGCCAGGGGAGGATCAGGCTGGATTTTGGGAATATTTCTTCACAGAAAGGGTTGTCCAGCCCTGGCACAGGTGCCCAGGGCAGAGGTGATGTCCCCATCCCTGGAGGGATTTAAAATCCCTGTGGACGTGGCAGCTGGGGACATGGAGCAGTGGTGGCCCTGGCAGTGCTGGGTTGGATTTGGTGATCTCAGAGGTCTCTGTCAACCTAAACAATTCCATTATCTTTGCCACCTGGCCACCTTGGCTATCCCAGGCATTCCATATGTGCCCAGCTCGGAGCAGAGGCATCATGTGTGTTCAGTCAAGCCATGGTCTGCCCTACATTTCCACTGCTGCTTCACAGAGCAATAATAATCCCAGAGTTGTCTGAGTTGGAAGGGATTCAGCGAATCAAGCCCCACTCTTTATTGGTCCTTAGAGGGATCAAACCCCCAAACTCTGGTGCTGTTATCAGCACCAGGCTCTACCCAACAGAGCCAGTCTCACGTGAGTTGCTCATGGTCAAAGGGCAGATGTCAAGGGGGGCACCCCAAACCTGGGGCTCTGGGCACAACAAGGATTTCCCAGCAGCAGCATCCTGGAGCTCAGCTCCGAGAGAGCTGCCCAGAGAACTGAGTCCCACATCACTTCCTTTGACACTGATTGCTCTGAATGAGGAAGGTGATGCACTCAGGAGGAGGATGTTGTTTTTTCTACCTGCTGAACAGGAGAAACCAAACAAACTCCTTTTTACGCCTTTGTCCGGAACCATCGTTTCCCCTTGGCTATTTATACTGAGCCAGTCATCCATCGTCATCCTCTGGCTGCTTGGCCCCAGGAGAGCTGTTATCCTCAAACCAACATCACTCATTCCTGGCGAGGTCTGCTGTGCACCCACCCGTCCCGCTGATCCCACCCTGGGGCTGGCAGGCACTGCTCGCTCCCGCTGGCTCCAGAAGGGAAGGATGAGGTGCAGGGATATCCCCAGTGGGACACCACACGCTGGCTCCACTCCAGCTGTGAGTGCCATCACCTGGTGCCCACCACGAGCTCACCATCTTTATTTTTCATAAAGCCCAGCATTTTATCCAGGTGTGAGGGGTTTTTTTCCTGTTGATTCCTGTTGGCAAATTTTGATGGGAAGGAACTGCTGCATTCCAAGGTGGAGGTTAATAAAAATCCAGATGGCTTAAATATCCCTTTTTTTTAAGTTTTGCTTTTTTGGAAAGCTCGGGCATTTTGGCAGTTCCTAATGAGGAATCTGAAATTGGACAGGGCCGGAAGGAAGTGAGGGTGTAACCTGTAGGACACACAGGCATCTTACAGTGTCCTTTGGAAAACATTCCCAGATTTGATTGAGGTATAAAGTCGTTTGCCTGGCCAAAGTAAAAGTCATTAAATTTTTAAACCATCCCATGCCAAACATCCCAGTCCATGGCGGAATGTGCTTCCAGGTGCTGCGGAGCTTCCTGCACAGTTTCAAAGAGCTCTGCTGGGCTGCAGCCATGCTGCCAGCTCATGATTTGATCATCTGTCTCATGATATGTGATATTTTACTTAAAGTTCTGCTCTGGGGATCATGAGAATCTCAGCTTTCCTTTACCCTCTCCTCTCTTTTTCCCTTCTCCTCCTCCACCCCTCCTGGCCCGAGCAAGGAAAAAGAGGATGCTGTCCCACATATTTGCTGGAAAATATGAACGTTAAGGCCCGGAGGAAAAAAAAACAACTGGCAGTCATATTTTTTGGACTTTAACGTCAGGGTTCTTGAGGCAGTTTCCTGATTGGAAAAGAGGAGAGGATGATTAATGGCTTTGGAGTGCCGGAGTTTGGCAATTGCAGCCCAGGACGCGGTCGGGAAGCATCCGGAGCCTGCTCGCAGCGATACCCTGCGGCAGGAGGGAAGGGAAGGGGAAGGGAAGGAGCGGGCAGCGGGAGCCGCCGAAGCACAGCGGTGCCTGGGAAAGGACAGTGCTGTCAAAACTCCCATCTCCCGTCCTGTGCCGCTGGCAAACAGGATGGGCGCATGGATCTGAGGACGGCGGGAGCGCTGCCGGCTCTGGAGCGGGGAGTACCGCAGGGAAGAGCGGCTGGTCCCTCCCCACCCGCCCGCAGGCATGTCTGTGCAGCTCAGGCAGCTCAGGAGATCCCTGGAGCTCGCATCCCTCCGTTCCGGGAGTGCTGCAGCCGCGGCGTGCTGTCCCTGTCGGGGAGTTTCTGTTTTTTAGAGATTTCGAGATCTGCCTTTTCAAAGGCTCAGCAGAGGCAGGTCGGGGCACATTTGCAGGGAATTGAGCACCCAGCGTGTGTGCCCTGTGCTGAACCCTTCAGAGAGCCTGGGTCCTGCACATCCTGCCAGGAGAGCCTTTGGATCCCAGGGAGGCTCCTGCCGGGAGCGGGCTGTGGAGCAGGGCTGGAATTGTGCTCCAGACCTCACCTGGGCAGCCAGGCCTTCCCGGAGCACTTCTGAAGAACCCCCCGGAGCTACAATTGCAGCGCAATTGAGCCGCTCTGCCTGCTTTGATTCGAGCTTCAAAGGAGAGCTGGCGAGTAATGGATGTTGCAGTTCAGCGGCTGACTCCGAAATTTGGGGTTAGGAAGGAGGTTGGCGAAGGGAGAGTGTGGGGAAATCTGGCTTCAGTTAAAATGGATCTGAAACTTCTTTAGGGAAGCAGAAGCCCAAAGTTTCATTTTTGGTCAGACTGAAGTACTGCAGTCAATCCAAACCTGAAATGTCTTGATTTTGGTGTCAACTCTTTTTAATTCCATTAAAAAACAAGACTCTGATGATGGTTTCAGCTTGAAAAATTAACAGTTTTGTTTGGCAAGTCTCACAGGGAACTGTGTTGACATTTGGAGAGAATCTGCACCTTTTTCCAGTCAGACCCTGTTGGCTTGACTTGAACCAATTTTTTTTTCAAACAGCTTTTGGCCCCTCCAAAATCCAGGAATTGCTGCTGAAATTGTTGCTCACAGTCCAAAAAGTGTCCTTCAGCTGTTTCAGAGCTGAACAATAGCGACTGCAGCATCCTCTTCCTCGCTTCAGGAGCAATTCCAGTGTTAACTGGAGGGTTTGAAGGCACATTTCTGACCTTACCTATGGCATTGCCTTGCAGCAGTGTGACATCACTTCGGGGTCCATTCCAGGCTCTGTAGGGGAAAGCTTTATGGGGAAAAGGCCCTGACCATGGGGGAGCCACCAGAGCCCGGCCCTTGCTGCCTTCAGGCATATTTTGAGCACCAAGTTGCAGAGGCAGCATGGGATGGTGGCACATTTCTCATTTCCAACCCGTGGAACAGGCAGGGAGCAGCCACCTCTGGCTCTTCCTGACAGATCTGTGAGTGCTGCTCCACAAATCTTTGTGAGGTGTTTGGGTTTTTTTGGGAGAATGGAAAAGGATTTTTAGCTGAGGGAGCTGGCAGGGTTTGGAAAGATAAAATCCCACCTCCTGACAGAGAATTCTTTATCCCTCTTAGGAGATCTCCAGCCACGAGTCAGCCACCTGTCTCCAGAGTGAACCTGCAAGGTACGTGTGGGATTTGGGGATGGGCTGCCAGGCCGAGTGCACACAACATTTATTGCCCACTTCTGCTCACAGCTGCTTCTCTGCCCCCTCCCCGGTGCAGTTCTGGGTTCCTCCTGCAAAACTCACGTGAGAGAGCTATCAGGCTCCAAATATTGTTATTTTAATCACTTGGTTTGGGGTTTCTGCCGGTGTATTAGCACAGGAGATGAACATGATTTTGGTTTGATAGTCATGGCCACAGTGGCTGCTGTTCTTGTGAGTCCCTGTGAGCACAGGCCTGGACAAGCCCCAGCCCACGAGCCTTGAACAGGCTCAGACACAGCTGGGTCTTTTTTTTTTTATTCTGTTTATTTCAGTTTGTTTCCATGTGATCTGTGTACTCAAACCTTTCCTGGGTGAGACTTCCTTGGCTTCCTGCTGGGAAGGGGGTGCCAGGGCAAGGTGGGGTGGGCAGCGCCGTGAGGGCTGCTCAGGCAGGGGGAAGGACGAGGATGAGCAGCAGGAGCTGATTACTTAGGACAGGTTTATTTGCTCTGACACCTGGGTTTAGCCAGGCTGAGGGTCTGTAGAACCCCGCTCAGGATCAGAGCTGGCCCTACTTGCACTAATTCAAAGGTTGCTCTTTGAGAAGGAGATAAGATTTGGAGCAGTGCCCATTTGTAAGGTTTAATCTCAGCCTTTCCAATAATTACATGCTTGGAGGGACTAATAAAGCTTAATTTTCACAGCGTGTGAAGCCTGGATAACTATCATTTCCTCTCCTGCTGTGTGTTATTTATTCTCAGGGGACACACAGAGTCCTGGACACTTCCAGATTAGGTTCCTCCAAACTTGTTAATGGGAGATGGAAACCTCTGATTCAAAAACAAAACTGGACAGCACAATCTTAAACTCCTTCTCTTTCTGTCACAGCCAGCAGGAATGCAACTCGTCACCTGATTTAAAGCTTGGTCTAGCAAGCCTTTGAATTTCTCTGAAAAAAAAAAAATCATGGAAAATTTCCTAGGATTTCCATGGATCTGTTTATGTAAGTTAGACAATCGAATAACGAGGAGAGAATGCCCTTCCAGGAATTTTTAGGTTCATTTTCTTAACACTTTCCATGGAAAAAATTGCTCTCAACTTTTTAACACTTTGGGGATATTTTTCTACACTATTTCCAACAAGAACTGTAGGACACTTGGTACTTTCTAGCTGATCCAAGCTTCTAATGCTGGGAATATATGAAAATTCCTTTAGTGATGGAGTGTTTGACACACAGAACTGTAGAGCAAGTGTTGTGTTACCTTGTAAAGG
Organism: Chloropsis cyanopogon; assembly: GCA_013400585.1. NCBI lineage: Eukaryota > Metazoa > Chordata > Aves > Passeriformes > Irenidae > Chloropsis > Chloropsis cyanopogon. The sequence goes on along the minus strand of WEZZ01012264.1, from coordinate 44,703 downwards.
GTGGATTTGTGGCCCCTCAAGGAAATAGCTTTTTAACCATGAATCTTAACTGCTTTTAGGTGAAATCTTCAGATAAAATTTTAAAAAGTGAGTTGGATCATTACAGCTTTGGTAAATTGCGACACTTTGTAGGTAAGAAGGAGATGCATTTTTGAGATTAATAGGAAATTGTATGATTTCCTACATAAAACCAGCCAATATTGGCATTACTGGTAGAAAATCCTGGGGTTCTTGGTTAAATTCTGGTCATTGCCTTCCTCTGCCTCTTCCCAGCCACTGTCACACTAAATTCCTTTCCAGGCAGCAGAAAACAATCACAACCCTTGACTTTCTAAGGAAGTTTCCATTCAATTCAGCAAGAACAGATATTTTTAAAGAATTTTTTCAGTGTTTGCACCGTTTTTTCCCCCTTGATGGCTTCTGCTTTGGAGATTCTGAACAGAAGGAGAGATTTTCCTATCAGAACCCTTCCAGTTCTGTGCCAGCGGCTGAGAGGATGCAGAGTGTTTTTCCTGAAGGTTTTGCAGAAGGAAGCAGCCGTGTTTTGATTGGGACCAGGCTGCTTCACATCTCTCTAGATAAAAGACTGCATTTGGAACAAACTGGGTTTAGATTCACGAGATCTGTTGAAGCTTGGGATTTGATTTTAACCCTCCGATGTCACCCATTGATTCATGGCTTCACCACAGCCCACTGACATCACTGTGAGCATCTTGTGGATGTCTCCTTTGATTTGTCATTAGTGGGGTGATTTATATCCTGTTCTGACAAATACAGAGCTCAGGGTTTAAAGCAAACGAGGCTGCATTAATAAAATCACCCTGGAGGGAGGCAAATTACATCCAGCATTTGCACTGCAAGGAATACATGGCAGCTATTTACTCCAGCTGGAATATTCCAGGATTTTCCAAGCAACAACAGCCAAATCTGTTGCTGGTGTTGCATCACTGAGGACCCAGGCCCGTGGTGGAATAAATGTGCTGTGGTGAAGTGAGGAAATTCTTTTTTGCTTTCATTTTCTTTCAGTAGAAAAACTTTTGGCCGGGTTTTTCCTGGGACAAAGGGCTTTGAAAGGCACTGCTGGTGTCACTGTGTATTTCAGAGCTTTCTTAACCTTGCAAGCACAGCCAGAGAAGGAAGGGGAATATGGATTGAACATCCTGTGTTTTGTCCTTGGTATCAGCTGAAGTAAATCTGGCAGATTTTTCCTGTTATTTTGTTATAACTGCAGCTCACAGGAATGCACAAAATCACTTTTATGAATTAACTGCGAAGCCACAACCTGGTGAAGACAAAGCCATAGCAGAAGTCCATCAGTCCTGAATGAGCTGGGCAGGACGATGGCAATGCTGTGGGGTTCCTGCCTGGTGTGTGGCATCCCCAGCAGCTGCGCAGCGCCAGGCCAGGACGGTGCTGCTCAGCCACCTCTGGCTCACAGGAACAATGACAGACACCTTGTCACACAGTGTCCCCGAGGGTTCTTTCTCCTCAGGTTCCTTTCTCCTGTCCCCCTTTGTTTCTGCTGAGTGTGGCCTCTGCCACAGTTTCTCTCTTTGTGTGACCTCTGTGCCACCTTGGGCTCAGGAATGGACCAGCACCTTCCCTTCTCCATCCAGCTCTCCCCTCCCCTGGCCCCAGTGAAAGGTCTGCCGTGGTTCAACCAATAACACCTTCAACCAGCTACAAGTCTGGCTTTTCCTGCTTGGTTTTGTTCCTTCTTCCATATTTATTCCCTTCAGTGACCCTTATTCCCTCTGAATTAAATCACCTTTCCCTGGCTGCTGCCGTCGATCGAAGCCTCTCATTCTTCCACGAATTTGGAGCAAACTTTTGTTCCTGTTTTGTTCCCACACCATCAGTCCTGGGATGGGCAGTGTTTTCCCATCCCTGTTTGATCCGCTGCCACATTTAATGTCACCAGTGGTGACAGGAGCAAAGCACAGAGCTGTGGATCAAACAGCACCGAGTTTTTCTCAGGCTGTGGGGGGTTTGCAGAGACTCTTCTCAAGATCCCCCTGGACACTCTCAGCACTCACTAATGACAGTTCTCCTCACAGCTAATGATAGACAGCTCTCCTCACAATTAATGGCACAATATTGCTGGTCTGCCGCAGCCCCAGGCTTTGGGGGTGCTGCCCTTTGGGATATGTCACCCGCAGCACTTCAGGGCTCAGGGGATTAAAGCTTTGTTCAAATTCCTCTCTGGGGATGGGAGGGAAGGGTCGGTGTTTTTCTTCCTTGTGCCTTAGCTCTGCTTTCCTGTACCTCGGCACGTTTGTCTGCACTTCTCACATGCCTTTACACGACCTCCAAACTCGTACTCTTTCATTTTTCCTGTGGGTGTAGGACGTACACAGGCTCGTGCACCGACCTTTGTGTAAAGCATAAACAAAGACTGGATAATGCTCGTGCTGCCGAGAGCCCCGAGTTTTTGTAGGAGTTCAGGAGCCTTGTGCATCCAAGTGAGCTCTGGGTCACAAATATCTCTGAATCCCGAGTAATTAGCAGGCAGCTGCTGCTCTTGCACCATCCTCCTCTGCTTGGCACGTGCAGGATGGCTCTGGGCACACACGGAGGAGAGGATTCATTTTGAAATTCTGGTTCTTTGCTGGGAGTTTAGCTGAAGATTTGACCTTTTGGTTTGGAGAGTGACTGTAAAAGTCAAACTGTGCTGTGGTGCTTTGGGCTTTTACAGGAGTGCAGAGGAGCCACGAGTTCCTGAGCAGCTGAGCCACAGAGGCACCGGCTGCGTGCACAAATGGAGGCTTGTTAGCACCTACAGATATTCTTTTTAAAGGATGCAGCGCAGGCATGATGCAGATTATTCAGAAATTAACCCAAAACCGTGTAAGAAATCAGGTAGATAATGAGCTTAATGACGCGCCTAAAGGAGGGCTGGTGAGCGCCGAGGCGATTCTTGCCGCCTGTCAGATTTAAAGAGCGTTTCGAGGCGAATTTCCGAGCGGGGCTGAGGCTGCTCCAGCCTGCACGGGGCCATGCCGAGGCTGTTCCCGGCTCTCCGGGGGGAGTTCATTCCTGCGGGGAGTCCGTGCCGCGTGTTGCGCCCGCCTGCCTCGAACACACCCCCCGAAAGTTGGACTCATGCATCTTAGTAAGTATTTCAGTTATGCTATTGACGTCAATGCAGTCATTAAATAGATTGCCGGCCCTCCCAGCAGCAAACCTGTGCCAAGGACCCAGAGGCAGACACATTTTAAAAGAAGAACATCAGGTTTGCTTTTAGCATTTGGAGAGAATAAGGGAAAAGTTTCTTCTGAAGTCGCCCTTTGCAATAAGGGTGGTTTTTTTGCTTCATTTTCTAAGGCTCATTTTCGGTGAAGATAATTGCTGTGTTTTATTGAACACACGTTTGTTGTGTTGCTGTGTGCATAAACAGCTCCAAACGAGACTAAAAAAGTCATTTTTGTGCCCGACTCTGGCTGACAAGTGACACTTGTTTCGGGTCCCCTGGCTAGATTTATTTGTGTATCAAGTGACAGGAGGCATTCGGGCAAACCTGCTTAGCCTTTGACTCCCGAAATTCTGCCAGGATTGATTTCATGACATCTATATAAGAAAATAGCCTTCATTTCTCCTCGGCAGGCTCTGAAGACACACAAGCTCATCATGCCTCCATAGCAACAGATAAAAACTGTTTTCCCCTCGCCCCACCTGTGGATGTCACATGAAGATGCTCCACGTGCTGCTGCCATCAGCAGCCTGTCACTGCCCGGGGCCAGCTGCCTCCTGCGGCCGTGGGAGCGCGGGACTCCCTGAGCATTCCCGCTGTCCTGCTGGATTCCCGAGCCTGCCTGGGACAGCCGTGCACCCCGTGGGAGATACCCGGGGCTGCGGGCAGCAATGCTCCCTTTTCCCCCTCAGGAATGGCTCCCGAGGGGCTGGTGATGCCCTGGAGTGGCTGCCTGAAACAGAGGCTAGAGAAAATTCATGGAATAAAAGCAGGTTTTTATTAAAGGCCTTCCACAGGCACATCTTGGGCAGTCAGAGCCTCTGAGGGCTACACCCAAGATGGGCCATGGTCAAGTTTTGCACGCTTTTTTAAGTTTGGTCCATTTACATATTGGGGGTTAATCCTCCAGTTACAGCTTCAGATAATGAAGTAATTTACTCTTAGTTTGCCCCCCCAGTTCGCTGTTGTTTACATCTCAGGGCCTGAGGCACTGAGGTGTCGTCGAGTTTCAGGCCTAGAGAGGAATGGTTTTGTCTGAATAAAACAGGAGAACAGCAGCTGACAGGCTATGGAGCTTTAGAGTTCTACACTAAAGCAGCACAGGATCTGAAAAATACAGAAGCCAAATCCTCAGGCATTGCTGGGAGCTGAGCCCTGAGGGCACACGGAGGTGGCATCCTCAGGCAGCTGAGGGAGCAGCTTTGCCTTGCCAGCAGGAGCAGGTCTCGCCCAGCCAAACCTCTGGGGTTTTGGGCAGGCTGGCATTTCACCGATGGTATAAACGCAGATAAACCATCGATCCGGCTTCTTCAAGGGCTTTATCTGATGGGTGGCTCGGTTCCGAGTGACCCAGGAAGGGACTTTGGGAGTGGCACGGGCCCGTTGTGTCCCTGACCCGCTCTGCTCCTCAGGCCCCGCTCCCGTCCCGCGGCATTGCCCCGGGGCCCTGCGGGGACAATCGGGCTGTGCCACCGGTATCAGCGCTGATAAAATCTGTGTCTCCTCTGCTTGCTGCTGGGGGAGGTTTTGCCAGCACACTCCTCAGCACCCTGGATCAGTTCCAGATGAGAACGAGAGCTGGGTCCTGGATCAGGGGAGAAACGACCCAAACCAAACAAAAGCACCCAAACCAAACCTCTGGCAGGCCGGGTTGTTTTTTTAGGTCGCGGGGCACGGTCTGTGCATGCCTCATTGTCCCACTGGTTGAGTCCTTTCCGCTTCCATCTCACAGCATTTCCAGGCAGTGGGAATTGCAGTGGCCTCCCCAAAGCTCTGGAGAAGTTTCCCCTTCCTCCCCCAGGCTGAGCTCAGTGCAGAGCGTTGTGTCCTGACACACCGTGGGAGAGCCTGCATCCAAAATCCCTGTGGAGACATTCCTGGGGAAACACACTGCTCAAATCCCACAGCCAGCCCCAAAGGCCAAACCTCTGTCCTCCTGCAGGACCTGATTCCCAGTGCAAGCTGCTTTCTTCTTGTGTTTTAAAAAGTGTTTCTAACACTGTGTTCTGGTTCTCAGCAGGCAAATAGTTTGGTTTGTAGTTGGGCAGGAATTCCCAAATATTTTTTTATATTTATTAGTCTTGGTGGGAGCAGGGGTTGGTTCCAGGTTGGAGGGGAATACAAAGAGGGGAAAGTGTTGTTCCTGAAGGACAGAATTGGAATTTGCTGTCCTCTGCAGGGACATTCTGCTCACCAAACTTAACTCTACAATTACAAAATAACAATTACAAAGCTTAAAACTTTCAGAGCTTTAAAAATCAAGGTAGAATTAAAAGAGGAAGCAGAGGGTTGCTCTGGAACTTTTCCCTCTATTCCATATGGAATTGCATCCATTGTGATTCATGCTCAGCAGTTGCCAAACAGCCACACAGAACAATGAACATATTGATCGTTTCGATGTTCAAATCACCAGAAATGTTCTGCTTTTATCACCAGTTTCATCTCCTGATGAACTAAAAATGATTTCTGTGGCCAAGCAAGGTGTGCTAATTAACGTAACCATCATTGTGCAAGCGGGGAGGAATGTTACACTAAGAGTTAATGAAACATTTCATTGTAATATTTGCTCCAAGAAGAGCCTGTAAATGACAGCCTTAAGGATGCTATAATTGCAATACCTTTTTTGACAGAAGGGAAACAGCTGCTAATTATTTATGGTTATTAATCAAACCTGTCAGTTTATTCAAAGTTCATTCAGTTCACTGTAAATATGTATGATTACCAACATTTAAATGTTTTAAGCAGTAGCCTTTAGAAACTGTTTAAATACACCTCTCCCTGTGGGATATAGTCTCACATCTAAAGGTAGCATTGATTGGCTTTGCTGTGCATTGGAGCACAGAATCATTTTAGGAATCCAGAATTTAAAAAAACCCTCCAAAATCCTGTGGGGTGTTGATTTGACAACATATCTTTTATCTTTTATGATAATATCTTCTGATTTTGTAATCAGGACTGTGCCTCTGGAGGTGACAAACACGAGCTGGGAGCAGGATCTGACCCAAGGTTTGCTGGGATCCAAGATCCATTATTCAGTGCTAAGGAACTCCATGGTTAAATTGAATTTTAAAGGGACTGTGCATTTTAATGTAGATATTCCAGTATAAATATCCTGCTGTCATAAATCTCCCTTTCCAGGAGCAAATTAATCATCTGTGCATGCTGAACTCCTCCACCACACCTTCACACTCTTCAAAAGCTTTCTGAAACAGACTTTTTGCCTGGACCTCAAAGGCTCCAAGCGTTTGCAGAGAGGTTTTGGCTGCAGCTGGCCAGCTCCCTTGGAGCACGTTCCAGACACCCCAGTGTTTCCATTCCAGGTGGGTCCAATCCTGCCAGACCTTTCGTGCCTCAAGCGTGTGTTTAGGGAGGTTTGTCAAGCTTAGCACTTCATCCCAAAGTGCTTCTGAAATGTCACATTTTACAAGCAATGTCTTTTTCTTTAAATACCAGATATTAGGCTGACAAAAGCAGGAGTTGATCAGAGCAATCTTTGTGTTCTCTGAAAAAAAAACAGGGGAGAATTCTGGGAAGTGGAAAAGCCAGCCTGTTTTCCTGCGCCTCTTCCCTCCCTCCCCGCCTCATTCCCTGTACAAACTTTACAAGAAGTGACCCAAAATTGTGTCCCTGCTGCTGCTGACTGGAGAACAGGACGTTTGGATCCATGCTGGGAGCATTTGTGCTGGTCTGGGACAGCCCAAGAGGATGTGGGATAGCGTCTGTTCTGTGGGGATTGTCACTGAGCACAGCGTGGGGCCAGTCCTGCTAAGAAAATTCCAAGAATAAACACACACAAGTGCAGGGTTTGTTGGAAAGGGACTTTGCCGGCATTTGACAGCTGTGAAATGTTTTCCTCCCTTTTCTTCCCGAAGATCCTCTTGAAGAAGAGAACTCCAGGGAGAAGTTTCCAGTTGAACTGGAATGTTCCTGGTTTAGACTTTATGGGACAGGATCCCCATCTGGCTCCTCCTCAAATACTGCTGGGCCTCCACCTGAATTCCAGCTCTTTGGGCAGGGTATTTCCCAAAATTCCTGTTGCAGCTTCCTGGGTTTCGACTCTACTGCACAGAACTTTTTAACATTTCCATCCCCTTCCAGTGGGAGCATCCCGAGCAGGTAAAAGCCAAAAAGCTGCTCCTCACCCTCTCCAGGTCAGCAAGGAGCAAGCCAAGCACAGATGCTGCTCACACCACATTTTCCAGCAGCTGCTGCTCCCTCTTTTGTAGCACTTCCAAATGTGGCTCTGAGTGCTGCTCGAGCAGCTCCTGGTGCACATTGCCTCGAGTGGGGAGCCATGTGCTGGAATCAGCCTGAAATCCAGCAAAACTGTGGGAATTGTGCTGGATTCCCTGCACAGAATTCATGGCAGTGTGAGTGACAGCACAGAGACCTCGGCCAAGGCTGACACCAGGTGCCTCTTATGCTGCTAAATGTAAGAAATTCTGGAAAATGCCTCAGAGTATAAAACTTAGAGCAGGAAAAGTAACCCCTGGAATAATCCCCAGCAGGCCGAGCCATGGCTGACCTTCAGTGGGGAACATTTCCATTTCCATGTCTGTTCAATCTGATATTTGAACTGGAATTGTTAATAAGAGGTGCTTTTAATGCTGACATTTTGATTTCCTTGAACTCAGATCGAGGTGCTTAAATATATGTATTTTGAGGGCTTTAATCAAATGGTTTTTAGAGAGTGAAAGGCTGTTGTTGGCTCTGCTGGCTGCAGCCATTTGGGGAGTGGTTGCACTTTCAAGTCTGCCTGTCATTACTGGGTCACATTTGTCCCCATCTGCCCCTTCCAGGCATCTCTGTGGTGTGAAAAACCTGATTTGGGTCAGGACTGACCCCAGGTTTAAGGAATGTTGTCATACAGGACTCAGAATCCTCACATCTGGCTGAAATAGTCCAGATCTAGAAAAAAAAAACTACAAATAAATTAATATCTGGTGGTTTATAATTCTGATTATGGATAACCAGGGAATGAATCTGATGTTGTTTCCTGGTAATTTCAGGGAAAATGTGGTCCCATGTCCCAAAACCACCTTTTAAACAGCCAGGGTGTGCTGGCCTCAGCTCACAGGTGGAGATCAGCACGTGCAGGGTTTAATATGGAACATTCAAAGCTGTCAAAACAAATGATGCTGCTTTGTAGGCTCCTGCCATCTCCCTCTTCCTCCCCACCCCGTTCCCCGTGGGACTCACTCCGTGATTTTCAGCAGATTATTCCGAAAGGTCTACGTGCACTTGGGGAAACAGCAAGGCCAGTGAGTCACGGGCTGTGCGGGAGGGAGATGAGCACCCAGGATTAGCACGGCGATGTTTCAGCTCTGCGTTCAGCCACCGAGGATTTTGAGTTCGGGGCTCAGAGTTACGGGTGGACAAACTGTGCCTTTTGGGGAGCCACCACCCGGCTCACACGCAAAATATTCTGCGTTTTTAGAAGCTGGAGGATCATGGATTAGGAGATGGGGGTTGTCCCAGCCCTCTGCGCTGGTTCTGCTCCCCGGGCTCGCGCCGTGTCCCGCGCTGCAATCCCAGATCCGCCGATAGCGCTGACTCACGGCTCCACTTGCCAGCCCCATCTCTCCAAACAGGCCATTTTTTGCAACATTCTGCATTCTTGGGTGACTCTGCTCCCTGCAGATATCCCTGGGTTTCAGCTGGGGGATGACAGTCCCAGGCATGTCGGTGAGAGGCAAACCAAGGGCACAAAGTTCAGCTGAGGTGAGTTGGCGAGGTTGACATTTCCCCCTTGGGTACATAAAATACCTATTGGAGGAAAACAGATTAAAATTCCAAACTGAAGCGGGTTTTTAAGCTGCCGTCCTAAAGGATAGTGCTTTCAAGTAATTACATTTAGCCATGAAAAAACCCACCATTTTGTTATATTTTATAATTAATATCATTGAAATGCTCATTCAAAATGTAAGGGGTGACTTTGTGTCCTGTCTTTCCATGGCTTGAGCAAGGCATGGGGACACAAAGGGTGCTATGTGTCTTAAAGAATTCCTATGGATTACGGCTGGGGTGCTTCCTGAAACCACACTCTTAACTTTCATGTTGAGAAACTCCAGGAAATTAAATGGAGAGGAAATAGAGGCAAATTTAGTGTTAAATTGTGACCTTTCAGCCTTCCCAGGAGCCAAGGAACCTGATTTAAACAGGTCAACATTTTACCAGCAGCCTGTTCTACATGGCTCAGGTGATGTGGGCAGCCTTGCTTTGTCCCTTGTTTAACATTTCTGATTAATCTTCCTCATGAAGAGCTGAGGATTATTAATAAACTTTGTCTTTGCATCCAATGCCAGTGGCCGAGTGGAGCTTTTCAGGTAGATCCAGGCTTGTGCTTTGAACTTCCAGGATTCATCCCTGAGGTTCCTCCTCCATTTCCCACTCCAGCATTTATTTCACCACAAAGGACTTTCACTCTTGAAAGACTCTTTAGACCAGAAGTTTTATGATCTCCAGGTTCAAACCCGATTTAATGGCTCCAGACGGGTCTGGGGATGAAAGCAGCACCTGGATTTGGGGGCAGATCCAAGCAAGGACCTTTCTGCTCATGTGAAACTCTTGTGAAAGGGTGACAGAGAGCACAGTTAATCCTGTGTGTCTCTCAGGCTTGGGGGTTGTTTTTTCCTCTGCCTGAGCTCAGATCGTTGCTGTGTGGTCTGCCTGGGGAGTTCCTTCCGTGCCATGGGCCTCTTGTGAAAGTCATCTCGAGGTTTCGGAGGAGGAGGTTCTGGGGCGCCTGCAGGGGTGCAGGAGGTGTTTTTGCACAGATGGGAGGATGGAGGGAGCTCGGGATGGAGGAGTTTGGGACGGGGAGAGCCCCTCTCCAGCACTCCCAGCTCCCGGTAGGAACCCTCAGTCAGGCTGTGGCTGAGCCAGCTCCAGACACGGAAGCCGTCCAGCCTCAACAGCCCAGGATGGTGCCCCACCTAATTAAGGCTGTTGAAAGGCAGGGCTAATTAGTTTAGGTGGAGCACCTCGTTAGCACAAGGATGTTGCTTCCAGGATCCAAGTTGGTTTCCTCGCACGTGTGAGCTCCCCAGCGCTCTCCCACATGTAGCAAATGAGATAATGCAGTGCCCAGGTAAATCCTAGGTGGGTACCGGGGGCATTGCATCATCATATCCTGAGTTTTCCAGGGCTTTCTCACACTCCTGCACTCACGTGTGCTCGGGAAGAAAACACTTCTGCTCACACAGTGAGATGTTCTTGCTGTGACCCAGCCTGGCCTCGTTTAGTTAGAGAAACAAAAACACAGTGTGGGCACAGTGTGATTTGCAGGAAGTTGGGATTGGATTTGGAATCTTCAGGCTCAGCTTTAGGGCTGGGCTGGAGGCCTATCCCCCATCCAAAGCAATGGGCATCTCCATCCCAGCCTGCAGCTCTCTGGGCTCTTTTCACTGCCCTTTGAGGGCTCTGGGGGGTAAAGCTGTGATGGGGCTTCAGTTACTTTAAAAATCCATCGTGACCTTGGAAATTCTGTCTTCAGCAATGTGCTCAAAGTGTGTTAAATTCACTACAAACTCATCCCCAGAGTTCTCCTTGCAGCTCCCTCCCTTGTGTGCACTGTCCATCTTCTGCACTCTCTGTCAGACCCTGAGCAGGAGAATTCCTCTTACCCTTCCTATTTTTCCTCCTGTCTTGTGATTAAGGCAAGAATCCTCCAGGGCAACGAGGAATCAGCGTGGTCAGTGAAAGGACAATGTGCCAAACCCTGAGATAAAGTTGGAACTGAGGAATCTTTCCCGTTCATTCGACAGGCCAAGATTAGATTCCGCCTCTCTTGCCATTTCTGCTTCTCCCTCTCGGTGGACCGAGGAATTCCTACTATGCAGGCAAATCCCGTTCCCAGATTCCCCGGTGATAGCGCTGCTAAGTGACATCTGACAGGATGCTTCCTGCATTTTGTTACTTCCATTTGGCACCATAAAAGCACTGTCACTTACCCCTCTGATTTGTGGCACCTCGACCGCATTGTTCCCTGGGGGGGAAGGACACGGGGAAACGGGATTGCCTTGTGGTGAAACCATCCCACCCTACGGGAGATGCTATCTCCTGAAATCCTTCCTCAGAATGTCTCCAGTTTGCCTTCCTCGTTAGCATTTCAGATTAAACCTTTAGGCTTATCTCCACATCAGAAATTACCTCTCTGGGAAGCTTCATCAGCTCCTATCAGCCACCTTTGGGTGCTCTTGGTGTTCACGCCTCGTTTTTGCACCTCATTGTCATGTGAAAGGTGCAGTGGAGCTCGGCTTTGGGAATCTGGAGCTTTCATCTCTCCCTGTAGCGTCTTCAAAGCTGAGCTTTGCAGGGCTGACGTACCATCGGACACATTAAAACACACAAAATGGATATAAAAATGCGTTTTGAGTTTAATTCAGGAGCAAGACCTTTTGTTAGCTGCTCCTTCCCGAGAGTTCCCAATGCTCTGTTGGAGATGTTAGTGTTGTTTATTGCGTGGCAATGAAGATTCCTGGTGAAACGTCTGCAGTGCCCATCAAAGCTCTGGTCCTTCACTCCCAACTTTTGGGATCTTGGAAAGAAATTACTTGAGTAGCCCCATCTCTGCATTTTTCAGTGTATTTTTAAGGTGTCTGTGGGGCTATCCCAGGGTCTCCCTGAAAAACTACAGCGACTCCTCCCTCACTTCAGACCTTCTGGTTTTGGATCCAGCTGCTGGGCTTATCCCAGTGCTTTTCCCAGCTCCTGCTTGCCTGTTCCGTGCCATGCTCCTCTCCCAGAAGTGGCACCTCCATCCCCTCCTGGAAGGGGTGATGCTGTTGGCACTCTCAGTGCCCTGCTGCCCGCCCCAGGGGACCCTGGCTGATGCCACTGAAGGACTGGCTCCAATGGGAAGCAGCATTCCCACCAGGCCTGGCCAGACCCAGTGACTTCTCCAGCTCTGGAGATAACGAACCGCAATCAGCGCGCCGTGCACTAATTGCTGGGCAATTCTGGTTCCTCTAACAGTCACTGGGCTGGCAGTGAGTGCCAGCCTGTGCTGCTGGCCTCGGTGACCCGGTTCTCATGACCTGGGTGGTGATCCACCACCCCAACCAGTACTGGTGGGTGCAGTCAGGACTCTGCAGGTTTGTCCAGTTCTGCCCGAACCGGCTTCCTCAGGCTTGGCTCCCGCTCCAGGCTGACCTCTTGGGATGAGCTCCCTGGAGCTGCTTCATTTCTGCTCCCAAACAGCGGCTGGGCCCCCATGACTGATGTCCTGCTGCTCACCCCGGGGTGGGTCACAGGAGCTGGGGTCAAACTGGGACTGGCCAGCACCAGGGCTCTGCACGAATTCCTCTGTTTGCTGCCCAGGCCTTCCACTCCTGCTTGTGCTCAAGACTGTCATTGTCATAAGATTTATTTCATCCCACTTGAGCCACCTAAAAATTATAGACCAGTCTTAAGTGATGGCTGCATTTTGAAGAAAAGCTCAGAGCAAACCATCCTGTTGTGCAGGAAGATCAGGAATTCCAGTGGAATCCAACCTGGTGAAGCAAGGAGCTTCTCAGAGAGTCAAAACGCAAGAAAAGAGCAGGCAAAGAGTGAGAAAGACTGGGAACAGGGGAGGAATGGAAAACTTTGGGCATGTGGGGGTGTTGGGCTGGCCAAAGGCTGATGGAGCTGTGAGCGGTGAGGGGACCCCAGTGGGGGTATGGAGTAGGGAAGGAAAATACAGAAAAAAGTTTGGATCCATGGGTGAAACAACCTAATGGTAGTGGTTCAGGAAAGACCAAAATAGTCAGTGGGTTTTTTGTCTCAGTCTTCATCCCCCAGCCTGCTTGGGAAGATAAGGGATGGAGGACAAGGAGGGAGCAGCAGGCTGGGGACAACCTAGAGGAGGTGGAGGTGTCCAAGCCCACATCATTGGACAAGGGTCAGGCTGGAAAAGCTGTGAGGTCAATGTGAGTGGCTCACGAAAATGGTGGTGCTTAGGAAGGTGACAGGTGCAGGAAAAAGGTGCATCTTTGAGAAGGGTGGGGCAGACTGGGGGAACTGTGGACTGGTCAGACTCTTCTCGTCACCCAGAGGTCACTGAGGGTGTCCTCCGCGGTCTGTTTCCAAACACATGAGAGACAAGAAAGAAAACTGGGAACGGTGGATGCAGACTTGCCACAGCAAATGGTGTCGGGAAGGCCCCACCTCCTCCTCCAAGGGCCGGAGGGTGGCCTGGCCCTGGGGACGTGGGAGGGTGTGCAGGGAGCACTTGGGCACCGTTTCCCACAGCGTTCCCACGCGGCAGCTGCTGGCAGGGCTGGCTATGGCCGCACAGCAGGCTCCCAGGCTGGGGTGAACGCTGCTGGTGGCTGATGGCAGGGGGGCTGTGGGGTGCCCACAGTGCCCTGCAGCTACTGGAGCATCAGGCTGGTGCTGGTGCTCAGCTGGGATGGTCCTGCCGTGCTGGGAGGTGACCTCTGGGCGTCCCTTCCTGCGGCTGGGGCAGAGAGGAGCCTCTGGAGAGTGATTCAGCCCATCCCAGGGTACTGAGAATAGAGCAGGATCACCCCTTGGAGCTCCCAGCCACTTTCCACTGCTGCGCGGGGAGCTTAGGTGATTAACCGAACTAAAGATAGCCCCGCTGGGCCCCCCGCGGCAGTGACATTTCTGCAGGCTCCCAGTCCTGCTCGGATTACCCCGCAGCTGGCCCGGGGCTCAGAGCTGGGGCTGTTGACTCAGAAACATCACTGCTACTATGGCACTGAGGGGCCTCCAGGGCTCTGCTGCTCCTCTGCTCCTCGGGCCCGGCCCAGTCACACCGCAGGAATTCCTCCCCTCTGCTTCCCAGCTGGGCCTTCTTCCTTCTTGGGATGCTGCAGCCCTTCGGTTTTGTGGCATTCCCTGCAGACAGGAGGATTTTCCTTCTCCTTTTCATTCCCCGTGGTGGTGACAGAAGCTGGGGCTTCTTCCTTCTTGCAACCATTTAGGTGGCATTCCCTGTAACCAGGAGGTTTTCCCTTCTCCTTTTCATTCCCTGTGCCTTCTCTTGGTGAGACGTCTCCTCCAGCTTCCCAGAATCTTCCAGTTTGAACCTGGATGTGTCCTGGATGTTCTTGGCGAGTGCTGTTTAATCACTGCCATGACGTCTTCAGCAGCTCTGGAGCCGTTTTTCTTGGGGCTGAGTTTTCCCAGCGGCTGGAATGGTGTGTCCCAGAAAGGACCTGTCTTTAATTAGGGGAACTTAGAATGCCAGGCTCCTCAGCAATCCAACAAAAAAGTTCCTTTTTCCTGCTCCCTGTTGTTTGGAAAAGAGAAAAGAAAATAAAAATGCCCCCCAAAATCTTGGCTGTATCTTGCCAGAGGCTGTAGCTGATGTCAAACACTCTCATCCCCAATTTCAGTCTCCCACATTATTCCTGGCAGCTCCAGCTCACTCATTTCCTGGCATTTTTCGCAATTAGCAGTGGAAAGCTTTCACTTCATTTTTTTGTCTCTATCTTCCCCTCTCATCTCTGAGCCCAGCCTGAATACAGGCCCCATTGTTCCTGCTGCTTTGGAGCCCCTGTTGGGATTCCATCCGCGTTCTCCCACAGCTGGATCTCCTCCAGTGCCACCTCGCCAGCGACCCCCTGCCCGTGGCTTTGCCAGTTCACCCCATCCCTCCCTCCGCAGGGATTTCGCTTCCCAGGCCTCTCTGCCCACATCTCATGTATTAACAGAGAAAAATCTACATTTCCAAAGCACTTTTTTGTGGAAAGAATAACCGTGAGACAGCTCTGCGCTCATTGGCATGCGGTGCCCGTGCCCGCTCTGGCTGCAGCGCTCCCAGCTCCCGCCGAGCTCGGGCACCCTCTGGCCCCACTCCACATCCAACAAAGAGCCTTTCCTCTCCCTGCCACCTCCCCTGCACGCCGGAGGGAGGCTGCAGGTGTGAGAAACCTGAGAGGGGACAGCTCGAGTGACTGGTCGGACTGGAGTCCCAAAAATACGACGAGGGGAGAAGGGCAGGCTCGTCCATTTGTTGGGGAGTTGCTCAAGAGCGTCGTGGCTCCACCTGTTCCGCGGGCTCCGGGCCTTTCTTAGCACATCTGCACTTATCTTTGCAAAAGATATAATTAGGCTGCTGCACACGGTGGGGAGGAGGGGAGGTGCGGCTGAAGGCTCCGTGGTTCCCATGGATTTTGCTCGCTCCTCATTCCCCGCGGTCCGGCAGATCCAGAGCTCGCGAGTGTCCATAGGAGGGATCACGCTGGGCTCTGGCAGCGTGTGGGGCTGGGTGGTGCTGCTGGATGCAATCTCACCTTTCCAATCACACCTTCCTCGGGTGCTTGTGTGGCTCCTGTGCTTGGAAAAAAAATCTGTTCGTAGATTCCTTGGATATTGGAAGGAGCATGGGGGATCTGTAAAAGAAACTTGTAATTACAGGATTTTTTCAGTGCTTGGAGTTTGGGAGATGGTGCTGTAAGATTTGGACATATTGCAGATTTGAAGTGAATCCCGGGGGTTGTGCTCTGTGCCTTTGATTGTTTTCCATGTGAATTTCCAAATCTGTCTAACAGAAGGATTTCCACAGGAATATTTTCTGGATCTGGTAGAACAATGCTTTAATTCAAGGAAATAGCTCTCAGAATCACTAACAGGATACATTAAACAAATAAATCACCCGGTGTCGGTGATTCCCTCGGCATTGTGAGGGATAAATATGTAAACATGTCCACACGATCCGTGAGCAACCACAGCTCCATTAGGGCAGGCAAAGGGTGAGTGGCTCCCAGCCTGCACAAAGCCCTTTCCCATCAAGTTCTGGCACGTCCTTTGTTGATAAACCTGTTTTACTCAACGTGCTCCAGGGTTTTAGAGTGATGCTAGGCACTGGTTGTAATTAACGTGGGGCAATGTTCCTGCTAATGAACCTCGTGCTGTGGAGGTGAAATAGCCATTTTCTGACACTGGTTAGTAATTATTGCGGGGTGATGTTCCTGCTAATGAACCCCGTGTTGGAGAGGTAAAACAGCCATTTTCTTTTGGGGAATGGGAGGGTCTTTGGTCATCTGCATCTGTGGGACTTTTATCTGAGCCATGGCCATGTGGGTGCCTTGGTAAATCACTCTGAGCACCCTTCTCCTCCTCCTTCTCCTCCTTCTCCTCCTTCTCCTCCTTCTCCTCCTTCTCCTCCTTCTCCCTCCCCTACCCCTGGCCCTTCCACATCTCTTCTCCATCTCCTTCTCCTCCTTCTTTCTCCTTCTTCTTTTTCTCCTCCTTCTTCTCATTTTCTCCTCTTTCTCCTTTTGCTCTTTCTCCTTTTGCTCTTTCTCCTTCTCTCCCCATCTCTTTTCCATTTCCTTCTCCTGCTCCTTCTCCTTCCCTTTCTCTTCTCCCTCCTCTCTCTCCTCCCCTTTCCTGCCCTCTCACCTGCCCCAGGAGTTAAGATCCCACATTCCCAGCTAAGCCCAGGTGGGATCAGCTGCTGGATCNTCTCCTCCTTCTCCTCCTTCTCCCTCCCCTACCCCTGGCCCTTCCACATCTCTTCTCCATCTCCTTCTCCTCCTTCTTTCTCCTTCTTCTTTTTCTCCTCCTTCTTCTCATTTTCTCCTCTTTCTCCTTTTGCTCTTTCTCCTTCTCTCCCCCCCTCTTTTCCATTTCCTTCTCCTCCTCCTTCTCCTTCCCTTTCTCTTCTCCCTCCTTTCTCTCCTCCCCTTTCCTGCCCTCTCACCTGCCCCAGGAGTTAAGATCCCACATTCCCAGCTAAGCCCAGGTGGGATCAGCTGCTGGATCAGTTGGGATGGACTCCCCCCACAGGGGCCCTCTCCCACCTTCCCCCCCACGGGCTCTTAGTCATGAGCAGCCAAGGAGTGAGGAATGCAAATGAGGCCTTCAGTGACATTAACGAGCTCTATCAGCTCCCAAATAATCATCTGCCATCCATATGATCTACTCCAGCATCTGCCTGCTCTTCCCAATCTTTTGTGTCATCTGCAATAATGACAACAATTGGGATAATTTGTAATAAATAGAGAATAATTAAAAGTGGGCTGCTTTAAGTGCTCCGATGAATGCAAACTCTGGGCTTCATCTGGGAATTGGGGACATTTTACCTCCTCATTTTAAAATCCTTAAAATCCTTAATGTATTTTCTAGTTGGGAGTCTGGACTTTGCAGTCAGATTTTTCCTAAAAGCAGAGTTTTCATGCACCAGGATAAACATTTCCACCTTCCCATACACGTGCACGAGGATTCCAAAATCCTCATCTTGCCCAAGAGCTGTGCAGGAGCTCAGGTTCCCAAATCTGCTCCCTCTTCACCCAATTCCCTGCCCCTCCTGGAGGGAAGGAACCATTTCCCCCTCTAACACTTGGATTTTAATCTTTGGGGGTTTATGAGTGTTTGTCTGCTTTAGGTTTTGTGGAATTTTATCAGCTTGTCCAACGTTGGGGGAACAATTCAGTGCCACATTGTACACTCTGGATTTGGGAATAAATCCAGCTTCAAAACCTTTCCAAGGCAAAAGGGAGCAACTGCTCTTATTTATTTTCCTTTCAGAGGAACAGATTTTATCCTGAGTCTAAATTCTTGAGGTAAGGTTTAGATAGAGTGATAATATTTTATTAAATCGGTTGGAATCACTGGAAAATGACTTTGGGTGACCTCGAGTCTCAGCTGTTGTTGCTTCAAAGGCAGCTGGAGCTTGGGCTGGGAAGGACGGCCCCAAACTCTGAAGAACTTTATAAATAGTCCCAATTTATTGCAGCCAGGATGCAATGGAGAGTAAATAACTTAGAAGATGTCTTGTGGCACTGTAAACATGTGGGATAGGATGGATAGACTGAGTAAAGTCAGGAAAACTGCTGGAAGCTGCTTTTAACCTTCCATGTGAAAGTTTCTCTTGGAATTTTTGGCAGAGTCTGTTCAGGTTTTTTTTTATTTTTTTAAGTCTTAAGCTCCACATGCCCAAGGTTTACAAGGATCCAGTAGCAGGAATTCTTCTTGTTCCTTGCAGAAGTAGAAATGAAGACTTTCACCAGTACAGTGAGCCCACAGTTTGATCCTTAACAGTTAAGGAGAGCTGAGTTTGAAAGGATGTTGGCAAGTATTTGTCTCCAACATTTCTTCTCCACCAGATTGGACAATCTGTTCACAACTCAATCCCACTGGGAATATTCCCCCTGGATTATGGAAAGCTGAGGTTTTTGGCAGCTGGAAAGGGAACTGCAACTGCTCCCCAGGTTTTTTAATTCACCTGGTTGGGCTGTGGTGTTTTGGCCTGAAAGCTCTTGTGGCTTTATGGCCTTTGCACTTCCCTCCAGAAGGAGTCCTAATGCTTTTATTTATCAGGGCTGGGATGACAACAGAGACTCATGAGGGAATCAGGAGAGAGAAAATAAACCCCACTTGAAATTTTGGCATTTGGATCTCATTTCAAAATGTTTCCTAACTGGGTTCATCTCCTGCGTCAGTCGAGGGCAGAGCCACCAATCCCTCCTGCAGGCTGGGGACCCTCTGCCCACCCTCCTGCCTTGCTGTGGCACTTGGGGACGTGGTGGGGACAGTTTGTGGGTGAGGAGAGGAACTCTGCAGCTGCAGATAACCTTGGCCTCGTGCTCAGATCCCTGCAGGCCCGAGGGGCCGGAGCTCTGCTGGGAGAAGGATGGCACAGATGGGGTCTGGGGGGAGCCACGGGTGAGGGTTTGTCACATTAACCCCCTTCCCATCTGTGACACTGAGGAAGTGTGTGCTTGTCCTTACGCTGAACTACTCCCAGAAAAGAGGATGTGCCCCAAAACCTTTCACTTTCCAAGTATTCAAGAGAGAAAAAAGGCCTCAAGTCCATCTTGATGAGCAGCTCTCACTTCTCCCTCTGTACCCAGCACTGGTGAGGCCACACCTCAGATCCTGGGGTCACTTTTGGGTCCCTCATGACATAAAGGACATGGAGGGGCTGGAGCGTGTCCAGGGCAGGGAATGGGGCTGGGAAGGGTCTGGAGCCCCAGGAGAATCCCTGAGGGAGCTGGCAAGGGTCTGGAGAATCCCTGAGGGAGCTGGCAAGGGTCTGGAGCCCCAGGAGAATCCCTGAGGGAGCTGGGAAGGGTCTGGAGCCCCAGGAGAATCCCTGAGGGAGCAGGGAAGGGGCTCAGCCTGGAGCAAAGGAGGCTCAGGGGGCCCTTGTGGCTCTGCACAGCTCCTGCCAGGAGGGGACAGCCGGGGGGGTCGGGCTCTGCTCCCAGGAACAGGGACAGGAGGAGAGGGAACGGCCTCAGGCTGGGCCAGGGGACATTTAGACTGAATATTTGGGAAAATTTCTTCGTGGAAAGAGTTATCCAGCCCTGGCACAGCTGCCCAGGGTCTCCATGCCTGGAGGGACTTAAAATCCATGTGGATGTGGCACTTGGGGACACGGGGCAGTGGTGGCCCTGGCAGTGCTGGGCACGGTTGGACTGGATGGTCTGAGAGGGATTTTCCAACCTACACAATTGTGTGAGAAAAAGAGAGCACAGAAATGTCAGTGAGTGGGGAAAAGCCTCTAAAAAGGGGCTGCTGATTCACCTCTGCACTGAGAGATTCTGTGTGTTCCATCACCTTACGGAGCTGGCAAAGGAACAGATGGCAAAACCTACCAAAAACGCAGTTTTTGCAAAATCCAGGCACTGGAAAGGTGCTGCATTTCAGGACCTTGGAGCACTCTGAGTGCCAGTGGAGAAACACGAGGCCAGGGCTGTCCTTGCAGGGTACTGGCAGCAGCTCAGGGCTTGTGAGGAAATGTCACCTCAGCTCCTGCTGGAGTGCCACCAGCCCCAGCCCTCCTGCGCAAACACTGGGTAGGATTCAAAAACTGAAAGTCCCTCGTTGTTCCTCACTTCCCCATTCTGTGTCAGCAAGGATTTCACCCGAGCAAACATGACCAAAGCACCGCTGCAATTTACGGGTTTGGCTTATGCAACCCCCAAATATAAACTGAAATGTGAGATGGTTGAAGATGCGTCCTGGAGTGTTCCAGGAGCCCAGATCCCCACATTGCAGGAGTGCTTCCAGAAGTGCCCATGTGCCTCGGCCGTACCAGGAAGGTGATGGAAGTCAGCCACTGGCCGGGTTCAGGAGCGTTTCTGGCAGGGCGAGTTGCTCTGCTGATGTCAGTGGGACGCTCACGTTGGGTTCGGGGAAAGAACAACTCATGGAGCATCTAAACTCGTGTTTACTGTTTGTGGGAGTCGCTGTGGCAACAGCAGATAGCGCTCAGGGAGAGGGTGCCAGGGCACTTCATCCCTGTCCCCTGCTCTGGAGCCAGGCTGGGGGTGGCCAGCCTGGATGAGAGAAGGCTCCTGAGAGCCTCTGCCAGGGCCTGAAGTGGCTCCCAGAGAGCTGGAGAGGGACTGGGGACAAGGGATGGAGGGACAGGACACAGGGAATGGCTCCCACTGCCAGAGAATGGAATTAGATGGGGTATTGGGAAGGAATTGTTCCCTGGGATATTGGGCAGGAATTGTTTGCTGTGAGGGTGGGGAGGCCCTGGAATGGATCTCCAACAGAAGCTGGGGCTGCCACTGGATCCCTGGCAGTGCCCAAGGCCAGGCTGGATGGGGTTGGAGCAGCCTGGGACAGTGGGAGGTGTCCCTGCCCGCGGGTGGAACTGGATGGGATTTAAGGTCCCTCCCAACCCGAACAATTCTCTGGTATCCATGAATATTAAATATAAAAAAAGCCAGAAAATATTTGTTATTTTAAGATCATTCCCACACAAAGTTTATAGATTTGTAGAAGAGCAACTCCTAATGGATTCTATATCTGGCTGTTCTTTTGGGGTAGCTGTGGATCTTAAAATATTCCACGGGGGACTTGGAGGGTATATTTTAATTTCACAAGCTGGTTTTAAAAGCAAATTTAGCTTTAGGAGTGGGACTGTAGCCTCTGCTTTCACAATTTCTTTGTAATTACCCCCAGGTTGATCGCAGGGAGCTGGTGCAGCTGCACCCAGCCAGGGAGGGCTGGTTTGATAAGAGTTGGGGTTTCCGGGGTGATGGGCTCAGCCTGCGTCACTCGCTGCCTTCGGGGACAGCTTTGGGTTTCTGAGAAGCCTTGAACCGGGCTCTCTTCCTGCTGTGGGCCAGGACAGTGACTGTTCTCGGCTGGCCGGTGTGATTCCGTGAAATGAGCGGGAATGGGGTGTCTGTGAGGGAAATGAGTGGGAATGGGGTGTCTGTCTGTGACTGAAATGAGCGGGAATGGGGTGTCTGTGAGGGAAATGAGCGGGAGTGGGGTGTCTGTCTGTGAGAGAAATGAGCGGGAATGGGGTGTCTGAGTGAAATGAGCGGGAATGGGGTGTCTGTCTGTGAGGGAAATGAGCGGGAATGGGGTGTCTGTGAGGGAAATGGGCGGGAATGGGGTGTCTGTGAGGGAAATGAGTGGGAATGGGGTGTCTGTCTGTGAGAGAAATGAGCGGGAATGTGGAGTCTGTGAGAGTGAAATGAGCGGGAATGGGGTGTCTGTCTGTGAGGGAAATGAGCGGGAATGGGGTGTCTGTCTGTGACTGAAACGAGAGGGAATGGGGTGTCTGTGAGGGAAATGAGCGGGAATGGGGTGCCTGTCTGTGAGGGAAATGAGCGGGAATGGGGTGTCTGTGAGGGAAATGGGCGGGAATGGGGTGTCTGAGTGAAATGAGCAGGAAAGGGGTGTCTGTCTGTGAGTGAAATGAGCGGGAATGGGGTGTCTGTCTGTGAGGGAAATGAGCGGGAATGGGGTGTCTGTCTGTGACTGAAATGAGAGGGAATGTGGTGTCTGTGAGATAAATGAGCGAAATGAGCAGGAATGGGGTGTCCGAGTGAAATGAGCAGGAATGTGGAGTCTGTGACTGAAATGAGCAGGAATGTTGTGCCTGTGAGTGAGAGAAATGAGAGGGAATGGGGTGTCCGAGTGAAATGAGCAGGAATGTGGAGTCTGTGACTGAAATGAGCAGGAATGTGCTGTCTGTGACGCTCCCCCTGCCCGGGCAGAGCAGCAGGTTCAGAAATGACTGCCCGCTGACCACGGGGGGCAGGCAGGAGGAGATGGAAGGCACACACCCGGCAGGCCGCTAACTTGAGAAAATGAGTGAAAAATAAAAGATTGGGATGAGTCAAAAGCCACAAACAGCGAGAAGAGCTACACAGGGATGCAGGTGCTGCATCTCGCTGGGTGCCGAGGCCAGAGCGAGCTGTGGGCTGGCTGGCCAGTGTCAGGAAAAATGCAAATTCTGAAAGAAAATGTGAATGGTGCTTTTTAAAATCCACTTCTGCTCTGGAGCAGCAGCAGAACTCACCTTTTTCCCCTTAAAATGATCCTTAGCAGAAGCTGTTTGCTCTCACTTATTGTGTCTTTGCCATTGAAATGACTTGAGGTGTCTTAAGTGGCCATTTTCAAAATATCCACGTTTAAATCGTGAATCCATTGGCCTCTCGTGGTTTCAGTGCACAGGCTTAGGCAAGTGGCAGTGCTCGTGTTTTACATGAGTAAACCATGGAGGGATCCCTGCTGCTCCCAGGATTCCTTCAGGAAACCTCCCAGGAATAAAGCAGGAGGCAGAAACTGAGGGAAGGAGGGTCCTGATGCACCCTGCTAAAAATTCCAGGGAACATTGTGAAGGTGTAAAATATTCACTCTTGATTTAGCTCGTCTTCTGAAACCCAAAAATAAGTATAAAATGCTTACAGCCAAACCCTCTAAGCCCTCAAGTTTCCTAATTCACCTCAATATTTTTAATATGTAATAGCTTTGCTTGTTTTTTGGTTGGTTTTTTTTTTTTCCTTTTATTACATGAAACTCAGATTACAGAGTAAAGGAATATCCTGAATATCAGCTCTGGGAAATGTGAGTCCTTCAATATCAAGAGCAGCTTTCTGTTCTTGGTGCTGCACTCCCTGATGGCTCTTTCCGAGGTGAAGATTGGAAGTGAAGTGACAGTGGCAGCGGGTCCTGCAGACCTGGGCAAGGCTGGAAATCCCCCAAAAGGCTAAAATTAGGGTCTGGTGTCAGAGTCTCTGTGAACCTGTTCCTTCTCCTCCTCCAGGAATGCACACATGCCCTGGCCATGCTTCCTGAGGAGTCTCAGAGCAGGAGAGCACAGGATTTGATTTAAACATGTGGGTTTTAGTTTGGCTGAGATGGTGTTTTACCTATCCTAAACTTATTTCACCTGTGCTGGTTTTATCAATCCCAACATTTTCTGCAACAAGTGGTTTGAGTCCTTCTGGGTGAATAATTTACATGAAAAAATAGTTGAGAGGGACTGGGAGAAATCCCCTCAATGGGAATGGGAATTTCTCTTGGGAGAAAGCAAAATACACCGAGCTTTGTGTGATTTTGGCTATTTTCACCTGCTTTGTGATTATGCAGGAATGAGAGAACTCTGAATGCTTGGAGCTCTGTGAGCACAGGAAAAAAACCCATTAACTTCCAATGCCACAAAGATTTGGATTCACCAAACCTTTAAGACGTGTCTGTGCCAGGTTTATTCCTGAATTACCTTTGGCAGGGTTTATTTTCTATTTATTCTCAATCATTTAATGGAAGGTCCCTCTCCAGAGCTGCTTTATTGATGTGGTGAATGACAGAGAGGATCTGTCCTTGGGAAGAGACACCAGCACAGGGTGCAGCTCCTTCCCTGGGGACACTGGGACACAGGCAGGGAGGGCAGGGGGACACGTCTGGAGCTCCAGCTCAGCTCCTGAGTGTGTCTGAGCAACCCTGCCCTGTGATGTCACCGGTACCTGCCGGTAGCAATGCTGAATCCATTAGCTCTGACAGATTTATGGGATGAGCATGTGTTACCGGGATTATGAGAAGCAGTTACATTCATGGGGAGATTTTATGATTCACTGTATCCGCTTGTGGAAACCTCAACTTTTACACCAGAGCTGCTCGGGAGCGCCGTGTCCTGCTGGCAGGGTCAGGAGAGCTCGGTGGGAGCGGGGCTGGTGGGACTGGGGTGCGGGGCCTGCTGGGGACAGGGGCGTGTGGGGCTGAGGGGGACAAAGCCAGCAAAGCTGGGGAGCCAGGAGTGACAGGGAGCAGGGCCAGGAGTGGGAATGAGGTCAGGATTGGGGAGCAGGGCCAGGAATGGGGAGCAGGGACAGGAGTGGGGAATGAGGTCAGGATTGGAGAGCAGGGCCAGGAGTGGGGAGCAGGGACAGCATTGGGGAGCAGGGACAGGATTGGAGAGCAGGGACAGGATTGGAGAGCAGGGACAGGAGTGGGAAGCAGAGCTGCTGGGATGGGGAATGGGACCAGGCAGGGCTGGGGAGCACAGCTGGTGCGGAGTGGAGCTTGGTGGGGTTAAGGAGCAGGGCTGGAGGGGTTGGGGAGCAGAGCTGGTGGGGAACAGAAGCAGGCAGGCTTGGGGAGCAGGGCTGGTGGGGACGAGAACTCTTGGGGTTCAGGGCTGTTGGGGAGCAGGGCTGATGCGGAGAAGAACTCTTGGGGTTCG
>WEZZ01012264.1:0-19219 GCA_013400585.1 Chloropsis cyanopogon | reverse complement strand
GAGCCGGGATGGAGCGGGGACAGAGAGCCGGGATGGAGCGGGAGAGCGAGCCGGGACAGTCTGCGGAGCGGATCCGGGGTATCGCTACCGCGGGGTCATTTCCGAAAATTAAAGAGGCTTCAATTAGCGCCGGTCCCTCGGAGCCGATATGAGCAGGATCACTGTGCAAATGCCCGCATTTAGCAAATCATCACGCCAGAAGTCAATTAACTTCATTGCTTAATAATAATAACGGCGAACTGTAAACATTGTGGGTCCGGTATTTTACGGTCGTTTTGGCTTTCGGTGATGTTTTAATTTGGTTTTTAATGCGCTGGGCTGGCAGCGCTTGGCAGCACATGGTGAGGGTGGGCAGGCAGGGATGGTGACAGAGAATCAGCTCCGGGAAAGCTCTGCGGAGCTTTCCTGGGAGCGAAAGAGAAGCTGTGACTTTCTCTGCACAGAATACAGTGCTGAAGCAAAGCAAGAAAACTCCGTGGTGTTTAAAGTCAGGGAAGCAGGAGCAGAGCAGAGTGCCTGGGGTATCCTGACAGGCAGCAGAGGGCAAAACGCGAGTTCTGAGAGACTTTTGGGGGTTGGTGCTCCAGTCCGCCTGAGCCCGGCTCGGCTCCAGCATCTCCCGGAGCCGGGCACAGCTCCGGGCACAGCTCTGAGCACAGCTCCGGGCACAGCTCCGGGCACAGCTCCGGGGCACTCTGGCAGCTCCCAGCCCTTGCCTGCCCCTTCCAGGGCTCCCAGACAGCGCCTCCAGCCCTGCCGTGCCCACCGGAGCTGTCACAGTCACAAATTCCCCACCCGGTGCCCGTCGCATCCACGTCCTTGCCCAGCTGCCATGGTTTTAAACTCAATTCTCTACCAGCCCCATGTTGTTATAATTTTTTTTTTCCTGATTGAAAATTACTGCAGTCAGAAATGCTGAATCAGAAACTGAATTTATGGGAAAAAGTTGAGCAAAAAGCAAAGGAATCCCGTGTTGCTTCAGCTTCCTCTTCTGGTAGTGATTACCACGATGTGCAGGGGCAAAGGAAGCAGTAAAAGTTTTATAGACCTAGCTTTCAAGAAAGAAATATTATTTTTTTCGTTTGAGTTTGTGTTGAGGGAACCCTGGATGATAGTTGAGAAGGGTTCAGGCTGCACCTCCACTGTGAACACTGGCGCCCTTCAATTTGAAGTTGCTTTTTTTTTTTTTCCTCAGTGACAAATCTGACCTCGTGAAGGTGAAACTAAATTGCTTTTGTAGCACTGTAAAGTTGCGATTACTCGGGGTGCAGATGGCTCGCAGCTGGCTCGAGCAAAAGCTTCCTGAAACTCTGTTCTTTCATAACCCCTTTCTGAAACCTCTGCGCTTTTTTGGTCAGCTTCCAGTTTCACAGTTTTCAGCTGTGAACGAGAAGCATAAAATGGCCTCACACCTCGCTTGCCTTTGCTCTGGAGCTGTAAATATTGTCACAAATCACGGTTCGGGTTGGAAAGTTCGGTTTCGATGCCCGGTGATTTGGGGGCTTGGTGGCGGAACACGTGCTGGGTCGCTCCCGCATCGCCGGGAGGAGGCTGCAGCCTCCTGAAGAATAATTTACGTTATTCTTACATATATATCCAATTTTTCCTGCATCTATCGCCCTTCCCCGCTCCGAGCATCCCGTCCCAGCGCCGGCTCCGCTCCGAGGCATCTCCATTTGTCACCGCTAAATAGCAAAGCCGGCAGATGTTTTGAAAACAGGATGCTTGGGCTGCGCATTATTAAAGAAAAAACGGAAAGAGAAACAGCCTAGATAGGAAGAAAGCAAATCGGCTCGGCATGCTCCCAAGCGCAGCAGCAGAATAAACACTGACCTATCTTCCTGACCTCCGCTCTCGCCGGTTCCTGGCCCCGCGCCACCCCGGCCAAACTACGTCATTTGAGCCTGATAGTAGGCATGGCACAGCTGTTGCAAGTGTGACTCGAATTTCCTGTCTCCTTCCTGACAGACGTAGTTTAGAAAATCCAGAGTTGCAACAACAGCGCCCGGAGAGGCGCGCAGGGAGGCTCTCGGCATCCGTGCGCGCAGGGCGATTCTCGGGAGCCCTGCGGCAAAAAAAAAAAAAAAACCAAAAAAAAAAATAAAGGCGGCAGCGGAGGGGGAAGAGCCATGCGGGACGGCAGCCGGGCTGTGAGCTGATGGGGTTCGGAAGGCAGCGCCTCAAACGTGTGCGTATTGCTCGTAAAGCCGGGAGGAGCGAGGGAATGAGCGGCTGGGCTGGCGGCGCTGAGCCGAGGGACCCTGCAGTGCCACCCGCAGGGGTCCCACGGAAAGCTGGCACGGGGGGAACTCTGCTCCCTCTGATGCTGGCCGTGAGTCCTGCTGCATTCCCAGTGCAAGCCAGCCCAGGCTGTCTGCAGGACTAACCGTGCACAGCGCTCTCTTATTCTAATTTAGAGGGGGAAAAAAAAAAACCTGTAAAAATACCTGTTTGCAGCTGCCATGAAGGGAGTTTATTTTCCTAACACTGAATTTCCTAACATCTTTTGCTGGGAGCTGACAGGGCCCTGCAGCTTTGCACTGACACAAAATAACCTGGAAGGAGCTCTGCAGGCGCTCAGTGCTGCTTGGGAGACCCAGCCACACTTATTTACATTATTCTTACATATATACTCAATTTTTCCTGCATTTATCACCCTGTCCAGCTTCCAGCTCAGGCAGCTGCTGTGTCAGAGGGGTTTGTGAGTCAGTGATGATAAAAAGGGGGTATTTTCTGTCTTGGCATGAGGCAGCTGTCCTTAGCCTCACTTTGCTGCAGATGGGAGCTGCTCTAGTCCCCAGTTTGGGATCTGAAAAAGGACGTGCTCAGCGCATCCCCTGGATCATGAGAAGGAGCTCCTCTTTTTCCCAGCTGAAACGCTGGCCTGGCCAGCTCCGGGTTTTTATGGGGCCATCACATGCCAAAATGGAAGGATGGCGAGCGTGGATTGTGTCTGCAGAGCTGCCTGTCTGTGCAGCATGCAGCCCAAACAGAGATACCTGCAGCACCTTTGCCTCTCCTGAACTTAGGCCAGGCTTGTTCAGAGCTTTCTGCAGTCCATCCAGTCCAGAGAGCAGGATTTCTGGTCTCTGAGGATATTCTGAGTTTAAATAGACAGAGTGTGAGTGGTGTCCTCTGATGACTTGGCAAACTCTCTTGCCTCTACCCAAACTGTTACCTGGAGCACTCTTCCTTGCAAATCTTTAACTCCCTTATTGCAGCTCTTAGAGCTGTTTCTGTCATTCCCAAGCGCTGGATAACTCAAGCCTTGTCCAGCTAGCGGCTCGGCACAGCAGCAGAGCTGCTCCGTGTCCCTCTCTCGCTCGTGCGAGCCGCAAGACAAACACAGCCCATTTCATTCTGCTTGGATGTCAGAGGGCATTTCGGTCAGAGAAGCGGAGCAAGGCCGCACCTCGCTTTCGGGAGAGGGCGGCTAAATAAACATCTGGCCGTGGATGTAAACTGCCGGGGCCGAGCGCCAGCGGTGGATGTGCCGGGCCGCACAGCGTCCCCTCCCCCGGCCGGCCCGGCAGCCCCCAGCCCCGTCCCTTCCCTACGTGATGTTTCCCTTAAGCGGTGCCGAGCTGTTTAGTCTTCCCCTGGCTTTGCGCTGGAACTTCCTTTGTTTAATCGCCGCACAAAGAGAGGTTTGTTCGCTGCGGCAGCCGGCGGAACAAAGACACTTCCACGTCTCCTGTTTTTCCAAGGCGGGATGAATCACTGAGCTGCTCACGGTGCCGGTATTCCCGGGGATTTGCGTCGGGGAAGCGGCGGTCGGAGCCACCGGAGCGCCCTGGCGGAGCAGCGCTGGCCGCGCTCCCGCAGCGCCCCGCGCACACCGGGAGCCGCTTTGACGTCGCTCTTTAACCATTCCCTGGCCGTGCAGCCGCCGCTGCCGAGCAGCACCCCGCGCCGCCGGCATGCTCCAGGAGGTAGGAGCTGTTTCTGGCTCGGTTTGGGGATGTTCCCCCCAGCCGGGTGGGATCTGGAGGGTTTGGGGGTGTCCTTGTGCTGGAGGACAGAGCGCTGCGGGAGCGGGGTTTGCAACACGGGCGCTCGGAGGGTGAGCAGGAGCTGCGGGTGAAAGCGGCTGGATCAGGATCAGGAGGGAACGGCTCTGGCTGCTGGCTCTGACCCAGGCTGGAACCCCTCGGGATTCGGGGAGCTTGGTCCCAGCCAGCTCCTGTGTGTCATCTCATCACCGTCATAAATGGACTGGAGGGTGGCTGTCTCTGTGTCCAGCCCCTCCCGTGCTTATTGCCCTCTGAAGTGAATCATTCTGGGGTGTCAGATATGCCCTAAAAGCAGGGTGGAATATTGGGGCCATACGTATTTATTAATGTCACATTTTGTCCTTGCGAGCCCTCTGGGCTGTCTGTCCAGATACCTTGGTTAAACTGCTTCAGATGTTTTAAAAATTGAAATATTGGGAAGCTGCAGCATTGGCTGTGTGGGGACAGGATTAGGAGACAGTGTCACCATCTGGGATACCCTCCTGGAGCAAGGGGATTTTGAGTGCCGGATGCTTTCCCACCCTCTGGGATGCTGTGGGAAATGTGTGGGGAAAGCCCATGCGAGGGGGATCCCTTGGCCACTGCTGCTGCAGAGATCAAGGTTTTGGCCTTGAATTTTGGTTCAAATCCTTCTCCCTGGGAGCCTTTTGGGGAGCTGTCACCCATCCTCCGAGCCACAAGGGTGCCCAGGACCTTCCGGCGTGTCCTTTCCCCAATTCTGGTTTTCCTGGGATGTGATGGGGTTTTATAAGTTCAGCATTCTCAGACTTTTACGTTATAACACGTCAGGGTGGGGCTTAAATAAATAATAGCTCAAAGGCAGGTTCAAAATGAATCATGAGCTGAGGGCAGCTCTGGAGAGTGACTAAATGTGGGCAGCAGGGTCCTCTCTGGAGTGAAGGATGCTGGTGACGTCCCAGAGGAGCAGCACCACTTGGGATGAAGGAGCTGAGAAGGATTTCAGGGCAGTCCTAATCCTCATCCTGCTTTTGAGTGATTTTGTGACAGCCTGACTCCAAACTCCTCATTTTTTCCCCAGCTGTGTGCCACGGGGCTGATGCAAATATTTGCATGAAGTGAAAGGAATTGAAAGATGTGGAGTTATCAAAGGCAGGACAAGCTGTGGAGATGGTCTGGGATGGAGATTCCCCTGACTAAAGCCTGGCTTAAAGCAAACAAACCAGAAGTGCCTCACCTTGCTGCTGGTTTAGCACAGCTGGGCCAACGGCAGCAAAAGGATTCTGAGGAGCATTTGCCTATCTCTGTGTGAGAAGGAGTTTTCATTTAGTTTTATCTCCATTAATTAGTGCCTCTCTATGGGTTTGATGCTTGCATTAAGCTCATTTTCATTTTGGCAGGACCAGCTGCCACATTTTTGGGGGGATGCTGAGCTACACCAACTTCTCCCCTGGATTTTCAGTGCCCTCTTCCCAGGACTCCCTCTTTATCCCGTGTTTTCTGAAGAAAACAAACTTCTGTTGATTCAAAGTTGCCAGAATTTTTTTTTTTTTTCCAACACGGGCATCTTGGAAAAGTCGTCTCAGGGCACAAAGTTATTTGAATTTTCCAAAGCCTGTTCTCCTACTCAGGTAAAACCCCAGCTGGATTTGCCTAAATGATGACTGCAGAGCTTGATTCAGATTTAAATTAAATTTAAATTGCTGCTTCATACGATTAGCAAAATCCCATGTTTAATTGCACTGCCCTCCTGCTCAATGACAAACGCTCTGTTAGCTGTTATTTTGGGGGGGGCTGTTTTTTGTGACTGAGGATATAATCCAGGTTCTTCCACCCCAAATTCCCAGCATCTCCTGGCTCCCCAGAGGAGCAGGGGTGGCAGTGAGAGCCCAGGGCTGTGAGCACTCTTTGGTTTGTGGGCTCTCCTGACGCAGTGGCTCGGCTTCCTCTGGCTCCGAGGCCCCGGCGCTGTGGTTTGCAAGGGCGTGACTGACACAAGATTTGGGGCTGAGATCTGCAGCTCCTGCAGCACTCTCTGCTCTCGGGGCCGCAGATGTTGTCAGGGCTCTCTTCAATGCTTTAATCAGCTCCGTGTCAACAGACGAGCTGCTGGAGGTTTGTGTTCTGTGCTGCTGGCTCTCAGCAGCTCCCCTCCTTCCTCGGTCTCCTTTTGCTCTCAGCACATCCAACATTCTTCCAGCTGGTGAAAGTCTAAAAGTGACATTGCAGAGCGAGTGTTCTGGCCTGTTTCTGCTTTTATTTACTCACCTCTCCCGAGAGGGAAGAGTAGAAGCAGTGCTGGGATGAGGAATTGGTGTGGGCAGTGAGCATGCGGCTCTGGGAAAGGTGGGACAGATCTGGGGAGTTATCCCTGGCCTGGGATGTGCCTTTTGTGTGGTTCTTCCTCCCAACAGAGCAATTTGCATTACAAACTGCACCTTTCAGTGGGAGAGAGAGAGGAAATCCATACAAAACCCAACCAGATGAGCTGTACGCTCCAGATGTATCTGCCAAAAGAACTGGGCAGGAGAGATCTGGTCTGGAGGTTGGAAAAGCATTTTGGATGGAGCAGAAACCAACCTGAGCTTCCTCCAGAGGATCCCAGAGCTTCAGACTGGCCAAACCTCCCTGCTGGGGTTTTTCCACCCACGGAGAGCAACAATCTGTCCTTTGTGCCATCAGAGAGTGAGAAATAACTGTCCCAGGCCGGGCTGGACAGGGCTTGGAGCAGCCTGGATGGTGGAAGGGGTGGAAAGGGTGGAAGGAGGTGGTTTTCAAGGTCCCTTCCAACCCAAACCAGCGTGGGCTTCTCCAAAATCCTAAACTCTACCAGTCCTGGTGTTTCACATCAGTCCAGACCAATGGAAACCCAGCCCAAGGATTTGGGCAGTGGTGTTGGACGCAGGGATCCACAGGCAGTGGTGCTGGAATATTGAGACTGGTATCCAGGGCAGAGGTGTTGGATGTTCCAGGACTGGGATCCGTGGATTGGGATCCATGGATTGGATCCAGGGGCAGAGGTGTTGGATGTTCCAGGACTGGGATCCAGGGGCAGAGGTGTTGGATGTTCCAGGACTGGGATCCATGGATTAGATCCAGGGGCAGAGGTGTTGGATGTTCCAGGACTGGGATCCAGAGGCAGAGGTGTTGGATGTTCCCGGTCTGGGATCCCTGGGATCCAGGGGCTCCCGGAGCAGAGCCGCCCCGCCGGGCTCCCGGGGATTTCTCCCGCTGCCAGCCCCATCCCACGGCTTGCCCACACATGACACACGGGTTTCCAGGGAAGCACGGCGCTGCTTTCCCCGTGACCCGAGCCCTTCCCCGCGGCGGCCGAGGGGGATTTTCCTCCCTCAGCGCTGAGTAACACCCGGAATTCTCGGGAGTGGAGCAATCCGGTCTGGCCGCGGAGCAGCGCAAAGCCCCGGCAGGCTCCTGGAGGGAGCTTTTCCTTTCCGGCATTCGGAGCAATTTGCATATTTCGAGTCTCATTTGGCTGGAAATGAGCTGGAAATGGCCCAGTGCTGCAAACGCTCAGCTCCGGCTTCCAATTCATCACTTTTTTAAAGCCCCGTGTTGCGTAAATCCCGTCCCACCCAAGGGAGGTTCTGCTGCTCTCAGAAATGCTAAACTTCACGGGGGGGGGGGGAAAATCTGAATATTCTTCTGTCTACATCAGATAGATGTTCTCGCTTTCATGAGCAGCCACATGCTGATTTATGGCAACCTGCTATTTATTTATCAACATTTACATTGTGGATTTCTAAATTATTCTAATAACATCAGGCCAACAAGTTGGTCATGATGTTGCTCCTTTAAAGTCTTCCTTTGAACATCTCTATAAATCAAGGCTGCTTTGATGTGAAATTGGAGATTTCATAAGCCTGTGTTTACTTTTGGGTTTCCAAAATCAGCTGAAGGGAAAACAAAAAAAACCCAAAAAACAAATAGTACTTTGTATCTCATTAAAAAGAGTTTCTAGCGCATTAAACGCGATATTGTTTTAGGAAATAAGAACTAGAAAGAGCTGCAAGAGAAATCTGGTTGGTTTTTTTTTAATGACTGATAGTTGACTGCAACCGTTCCACTTTTCTCCAGGCACTGAAATATGGCTGAAAACTTTATCCTTTCGTGCTTTTCAGTGTGAAACAGCCTCGTGGTTTTGGATTTGGGTTGTTGTTTTTTTTTTATTTAAGCATTGAATGCACCTCCCATCATTCTCCACGGAGCACCTAGGAAGGAAAATCGATGGGAATTATGAAGTAACAAGGACAGCTGCAAATTTGTTTGCCACGGTCCTTTCTGTGAGCGATGTAACAGCAGGAAAACATCGATAAGGGGGTTATGCTGCTCCAAACCCAGGGATTTTAACTCCTGACTTCCGAACTTTCAAAGAAATGCTCCACAATTCCAAAATCCAGGAGTTTGGGTCGGTGCAACGCAGGAATGAGATGTCAGGAAGAGAGGGGCGAGCATAACAAATATCCCTTCAGCGGGGTGGCATTAATCCCATTTTTTTTAACCTGGAGCAGAGTGTGGCATCCATCCCCATCCCAGACAAAAGCATCCCGCGTTCCCTGTCTGAGCCCAGCGCTCGGCTGAGTAATTTCCCTCCTGTGTGTAAATCATTTCCGACCGGACCCGGCCAGGTGAGGGGCGGCTCTTCCCGGCTCCCGGAGCTGCGAATCCCAGGAAAAAAAAACTGCTCCACGCAGTCCCACCAAGGTCTAATTGCGCCTCTGGACCTGCACTAATTACCCGGGTAATTAAGCGAGGAGGATTCAGGCCGGCTCAGCGAAAGGAACCTCGGCCCGCAGATCCTTTTGTTCTGGGATGTCTCGGGGAGCCGGCGATGGAGCTTTGCGTCACCAGGGTGGGTCGGGAACAGAGTTTATAAACACTGGAGATGTGCAGCGAGATTCCTCCATCAAAGTGGGGCCAGGAGCCCTCTGTGCAGAGCCTCCCCAGCACCGGGATGTGCTTTTATCTCCAAATCGCCCTCAGCTCCTGCTGATGACTCCGGCTGGTTTTCAGCAGCCTCTTTGCATAAGGGCTCCTGGCCTCGGGGAACCCCAGCTGGGCTAAATCCACTTCAAAGCGTTTCCATCAGCAGCAGATCCCTGCTCCTGGCTTTATTCTTCTCCCTGAGATGAGCCAGGAGCGCCTCTCCAGAGGGAACGGGAGCAGGAATAACAGCGGGAGCAGGAATAACAGCGGGAGCAGGAATAACAGCGGGATTCATCGCTGGAGCCCGTGTGGGACTGGAAAGGTGTGGGTGCTGCTTCACGGCCCTCCTCAGCAGAGGAATGGGGCTGTTCTTTCCATCAGGAGCCAGAAAAGTGGGGATTTCCACACTAAATCATCAGGGAGGTTCTCCCGATCCCCATTGGGGCCATATCATGGAATCCCACAGTGATTCGGGTTGGGAGGGATCTTCGAGCCCATCTCATCCCACTGTCCCAGGGTTCTCCCAGCCCCAGTGTCCAGCCTGGCCTTGGACATTCCAGGGATCCAGGCGCAGCCACAGCTGCTCTGGGAATTCTACTCCAGGGCCTGCCCACCCTCCCAGCCAGGAATCCCTTCCCAATCTCCATCTAAATCCACCTTCTCTCAGCTCACAGCCATTCCCTGTGCCCTGTCCCTCCATCCCTTGTCCCCAGCCCCTCTCCAGCTCTCCTGGAGCTCCTTTAGGCCCTGGAAGGTCATGGTAAAGTCACCATGGACCCCCAGCATGGTTGGGCTCCTGAATCTGTCCGATTCCATCATAAATTAGGCTGAGTTTTCTTCCTCTGCATAAAAATGGAGCACGTTTGGTTAGGATGAGGTGACAGGGCAGCTGCCAAGTGGCTCCAGGAGCTGCCATGCCCTTGGTGCCAACATCACCTCCCTCCCAGGGAGGATTTCCGTGTCTGGAACCAGAGCTCAGCAAAGGAACAAAGGTGGGGAGAAGCCCTGAGCAGCGAGGGTTTGCTGTGGGCAGCAGGAGAGGAGCTGGGAGTGAACTTTGCCACTGGTAATCAAGGAAATTCCCACGGGCACGCAGGGCTGGAGGGGAGCTGGCAGGAACTGGGATTCCCTGGAGCAGGGGATGCGTGGAGTAGGGTCACTGCTGGTAATCCAAGAATGATTCAGTTCTGGGAGACTTAATTTGGTGCAGATGAGTTCTGCAGTCGCTTCAGAGCAGGCAAAACAGGAAAGCTCCACGCGATGCCGGGGCTGCTCCTCGCTCAAGGCTCCAGATGTTTCCAGAGCAGCTGGGAATGTTGGCTGTGCCTTTGGATATGGAAAATGGCACTGGGGCTTCATCCTGTTAGTGTTATCTGCACTCCTCCCATCAGTTAAAGGTGTTCACTGCGCGGTGCTGTGGCCAGAGTTTGGGGTGGAGGGAAGGGAGCACCGAGCCCATCTCCTGAATTTCCCATTTTTAAAGAACCCCCCCCGGATTCGGGGTGAGCATCCCCTCCTCATCCCTACACCCCTAATTCCCATCTCTCGGCGAGTTTATCGGTGCTAATTTCCTTTGGAAGAGGCGCGGGGATGATTATTAATGGCGAAAATTAATGAAAATAGCAGCGCGGGGCCCCGTGTTACCGTAATTACCGGCGTGGCTGCGGGCATTACCGTAATTGCACTCGCCAAGCCCCCATCGCTGGGCTGGCTCCAGTTGGAATTTTCTCCTCATTCCCTGCAATCTGTTTGTCCTCAGCGTGGCTGCCGCATGGATTTCAGGTCGGGATTGCTACAGGGGGGGTTGCACATGACACAAACCATTGATCCCCGCAGAGGCAGCAGCCTGCTTGCTCCCTGCAGAGCAATTCCCGGGAAGCAGCGCCTCTCCAGAGCCTCCTGGCATCGAGGGAAAAATCCCAAAAACCCGCCACGAGCAGCGGAACATCCGGGCTGCCGCGGTGTTTGTGGAAGGGGAGTGTGTGATAAAGCAAATCCTGCCGAGGTGCCAGCATCGCTGCGGTGACAAATCCCAATAAACTTTGCAAATCCTGCGGGAATTCCCACAGCTCCGGGAAGCGCGGCAGGGTTTGACCCTGCCGGGAGCGCTGTGGTTCTGCCGCCCGTGTTTGTAAAAGGCTGCTGATTAAAGGGCTGGGAAAATGAGGGAGGTTAAAGCTGTGGGGGGCAGATTCCTGCTTCCAGATGGGATAGGAGAATCCCGAGGATTTTTCTCTGCTGCAGATGCCTCGGGTGACCTTGTGGCGGCCACTTAACTGCTCGGAAGGCAGTGGCCGCCCTTTGTGCTTTGTGAGGCCACTGGTGAGGTAAAGACATTTTTATCAGCTGTTTGTCCACCGGCGCTCGGGCTCACGGAGCTGAAAGGGGCCATTGTGAGGAAACTCGAGCGGTGAGGAGTGGTTTGTGCGATCCTGTGCTGACGGTGCGGATGGAGGGCTGGATGCAGGGAAACGCTGCGGCACATGCTCGGCTGGCAGGCGGTGGGAGGCTCCACGTGTCCCGGCTGCTGCTGGTGGCCGCTCACAGACGTCACTGGGAGCAGGGATGGGGTCGGGGCTCCCTCCCCTGCCTCGGCTCCCGCCCTGCTGCCCCTCCTGCTGCTCCTCCGAGCCTCTGCCAGGCTGTGCAGAAGGGGTTTTGTCCCCCGTGGTTGGCAGGAGGTGGGGTGGAGACACTGAGGGACAAAATCCATGATCCAACACTGTGGGGTGTGCTCCTGGGCAGCCAGAATCCTTCACACCCCAATAATGTCCATATCCTGTGGGATGCCAGCCCTCACATCCCAATCCTGCCCATATCCCATGGATGCCAGCCCTCACATCCCAATCCTGCCCATATCCCATGGATGCCAGCCCTCACATCCCAATCCTTCCTGTGTCCCCTGGGATGTTACCAAACCGTCCCTGGTGGTATCAGGGACAGTGAAGTAGTAACAAACACAGACTCCATCATTCAGCAGCCATGACAGGCAAAAACCTCTTTTCATTATTCATAGAGCTCTTATTTTTCCTATTTAGCTACAGGTGGACTTAATTGGTCATTTAGTTACTACATTTCACATGATTGGCTAATTAACACTTTACTATAAACATCACACAGCACAGGTTGTTTGGAATTCTTCATCTCCAGCTCCCCAGTGTCTCCCAGGCTGAGCCATGGGAAATCTTCTCTGGCTTTCTGCTTCTCTGACCACACTGTGCGCCCACAGTGGGATGCCAACCTTCACATCCCAATCCTTCCTGTATCCCATGGATGCCAACCTTCACATCCCAATCCTCCCTGTATCCCATGGATGCCAACCTTCACATCCCAATCCTTCCTGTATCCCATGGATGCCAACCTTCACATCCCAATCCTCCCCGTATCCCATGGGACAGGACTTGAGCTGCTTGACTTACCTGGAATGTGAGGTCTCACAGTGTAATGGTGAGAGTGGGCTTAGATGGGATATTGGGAAGGAATTCCCGCCTGGGAGGGTGTGAGGGCCTGGCACAGGGTGCCCAGAGCAGCTGTGGCTGCCCCTGGACCCCTGGCAGTGCCCAAGGCCAGGTTGGGGACAGTGGAAGATGCTCCTGGGACAGTGGAAGGTGTCCCTGCCATGGCTGGGGTGGGATGGGATGGGAATTAAGGTTCTTTCCAACCCAAACCATTCCAGGATTCCCTGTTTCTGTGACCCTGGCAGGTTGCTGTGGGAGGGGACAGCAGGGACAGAGGTGGCATTGTCCCAGCAGGTCACACCCCGCCTTTGGGCTGCACAGCTGAAAGGGAGGTGCCATCAGCTTCCCACCTCTGCCAGTCTTGAATTTGAGGAGAGGAGCAGATGGATCCCAACCTTCTTTGTTCCATGTGGCCAAAGGTTGAGCTGGAATCCCATCTGGGCATTCTGGAGCTGAGCCTTGTCCAGGCCGGGCTGCCAGAGGGAGCGGGAGCAGGATCTGGGGCTGTGCCCACGCCTCACGTGTCCCTCAGCACGCGGGGCAGCCTCGTGCCACCAGCCCAGGAGGGGCTGGGCAGGCAGCTGGAGACAGCAGAGGCTTTCACAGCAAAGATGGCCCTTTTATTTTGGGAATCCTGGCCTCTGGCGTGCGCTGTGTTCCCGGCACAATCACCAAGGACGTCCTGAGCAGCAGGAGAGCTGCACATCCCAGTGCTCCGTGCTGGGAGCACGGCACAAGGGGATTTTCTTTGGATTCCATGTCAAGGACAGCTCCAGCTTCCCCTTAAAGGGATTCTTGTTTGTTAGAAAGAAAAACTGCAGAACTGATTAAATATTGAAATATCTGGATGGTGAATCCCAGAATGGTTGGGGTTGGGAAGGACCTTAAAGCTCATCTCGTTCCACCCCCTGCCTCGGGCAGGGACGTGACAGATGTGTTCTTTTAAGAATGAATGTATGAATTTATGAATTGCAGTCACAGATTTAAGGTGATTGGGTTTTATACCTCTTATCTGGAGGATATTTCAGTTTGTAAAGGGACATTTTGCTGCATTGCTGCATTTTGCTCTTTACCACAGAGGAGGAAAAACCTGATCACGCTGAAAAATGTGAAAAACTCTTTTAAAAATCCAGCTGGGAATATTTTGAAAGCCTCAGTAGGGAATAGGATTAAAACAAAGCAGGAATGGAGAGGAGACTGCTGCCTGCTTTCCCCTTATTTAAATATTCCAGGAGCTTCCTCCATTTTAATTTCCCCATAAAACATGGCTGTGGTAGCAGAGCCGGCTCAATCAGCATCACCTCCCTGGCTCGGTTTAGCTGAGCCGAGCTCCTGCAGAGCGGGGACCCCCTTGGGGAGCTGAGCGAGCAGCACGATCCCAGACTCCGCAGCGCTTTCCCGGCACGCGGCTGGATCCGTGCGGATCGATTCCCGGCCCTTTGTGCCTTCCCGGATCCCGGATCCCGGATCCCAGCCCCCGCTCCCGGGCGGGCGCGTCCACCCACGGCAGCCTCGGCGAGGATGAGGATGCGCTGCCAGCCTCGGCTCAGGCTGGGATTAGCGGCTGCCGGGGTTTTGCGGGATCTCTGCCTCGGATGAACGCTGATTTTTTTTTTTTGGGATTGGGAAAGGGTCCTCTCCCCGTCGGAGCGGCGATTTCTCCCGGAGGATTTTTGTGCTGGCTTGAGAGGAGCTTTCCAAAATGCCTGAAGCCAACTATTTGTTGTCTGTGTCTTGGGGTTACATTAAGGTGGGTTTGAATCTGGAAGGATTATTAATTACCGAATTATTAACGGCTGCTTTTTTAGTGCTGTGTTGCTCGGGCAAAGCCTCTGTGAGGAAAATATGCTTTAAAAATGCTGATTTCTGTGTGTTTTGGCTAATCATGTGTGTAGTGTGCATGCAGAGTCCACTGATGTCATTTTTTTGGGGAATTCGGTGCTGCAGGTTAAAATGATGCAGCAGTGAAAATGTTGGATTATAAAATCAGCAGGGTCACAGCATGAGTATCGAAGGGAATAATGCCTGAACCCACATTTTGCTGTATGATCTTCAGAATTAGGGCATATTTCTCCTCTGGATATGCAGCTGTCTGTTTGTTTAATACAAAATGGAGCAAATTTAGAAAATCCAGAACAAAAGAAGGTTTAGGAATGGGGAAATCTCAACCTGAGATAAAAACCTGAGCTTTCAGAGAGATTTATCTGAAACGTTCTCCCTCGTTTGTGACAGTAACAATCAATGAGCATCTTTAGAGGAAATTCATTCCGGGGGCTGAAAAGAAATATCCAGTCAGGGTGATGCCGAGCAGGATGGAAATGAAACCATCTGTCGCCGACTCCATCCCGAATATCCCCGGAATTCTGCGCCTTGGGGGAGTCTCCCGTGCTAGGGCTGTGTGGATTTGGGCAGGAATCCCATAAAAATGCCATTTTTCTGTGCTCTCCCCTCGCAGTTCAAGAGGATGCTGAACCGGGAGCTCACACACCTGTCCGAGATGAGCCGCTCCGGCAACCAGGTGTCCGAGTACATTTCCAACACTTTCCTGGGTAAGGAATGCATCCCAAACTTCTTTTTTTTTGGGCTCAGGGAAGGGTTAAGGGCAGCCTGATTGCCCCCATTCGCAGCTTCCCTCTTTGGGTTTTCACTTTCAAATGGCTGCGGGAAGGGGGAGGATGGTTTGGGGAAGCGTGGCCCTTTCCGAGCCTCGGGATGTGTCTGGGATGGTTCTGGGAGCATTCCATGGGATGGTTCTGGGAGGATTCCGTGGAGCTGGTGGTGGTGGCTGCCTTGTGCAATGCTGGGTTTTTGTGGTGACCTTATGGAAAGGACAAAGTCACCCAGAGCCAGCTGCAACCACTGCCTCGTTCAGCTGCATCTGCCCTTCAGACCAAATCCCCTTCCCTTCAGGCTAAATCATCCCAAATTTGTGTAAATCTGCTCATTTCGCACCAGAAGTCAGGAAAAAAAATTGGAATATTTTGTGTTTCATTCATTCTGTAGGAGCTCACAGCTCCACGGACATGAATGAATCCTCCGTGTCAACATTTGTTAAGATAAATGGGATTTTCTCAGGAAGCAGCTTCAGGATTTGTGACCATTTGCATCTAAAATGAGGAGCCTCATATTTATAGACATCCCAGAATCCAAGAGCTCCAAAGGCTGAGTGCCTGTGCATGCTGGGGATTCATGCCCCGAGGATGGGACGGCCTGGAATGAGCTCCCTGTGTGACACACAATTATTCCCATTAAGGATTTTAAAGTGATTCCAATACCCAGCTGCAACTGGAACTGCTGCCTGCATTCAACAGCATTAATAATCCATGGAAGTTTGGAGCTGCTTTGTGGGAATGCATTGATCTTGTTGCTCAGCTGAATCCAGAGCGTGAATTCAAACAGGGAGCAGGACTGGGGTGGGATGCACAAAGGGGCTAATCCAGGGATTTGGCTCTTCCCAGCAGCCATGTGAGTGTGGAGCAGGAATTGCCAGTGTGGCCACCAAAACTAAACCCCACAAACACTCAGGTCAATGGAGCCTGAACCCCAGCAGGGGCTGGTGAGCCAGAGCTGCTGCTGGAGTTGATTTATNTCCCTGCCTTGTCCCCAGTCCCTCTCCTGGATCCCTTCAGGCCCTGGCAGGGTTCTGAGCTCTCCCTGGATCCTTCTCCTCTCCAGGGGAGCACCCCCAGGTGTCCCAGCCTGGCTCCAGAGGGGCTCCAGCCCTGCAGCAGCCCCGGGGCTCCTCTGGGCTCTCTCCAGGTCTGAATTCCTGCTGTTCCCCGTGCTCAGGCAGCTCAGTGTCCCTTGGCAGGGCTGGACAGTGCTCTGTGACAGTGACAGTGACATCCCTGTGTGAGGCCACCAGGGCCTGGCACTGCTGGGGAGGGGGGGACAGGCTCTCCAGACTGGGCAGATTGCAGCCTGGTTGCTCATCTTCAAAACCAAATGAGGGAAGCTTTTAAAAGGATCATCAGTTGTTTCAGGAAGTCGTGCTGGTATGGGTTTTATGAATTAGTTGTTTCCTCCCTAAAATCTAATTAAATTAAATGAACGCCCGAAATAACAGGAGTCTGCAAGTGAGGAGGTTGAACAAACAAACACATCCGTGGGCAGGACACTCATTTATCTCCAAAGCTGGGTTGTTCAGAGATATTAAACCCAGATCACGTGCCTTCATTCAGCCTTCTTGATTTTATCAGGGCAAGGAGGGGCAGGGCACAGGGAATGGCTCCCACTGCCAGAGGGCAGGGATGGATGGGATGTTGGGCAGGAATTCCTCCCTGTGAAGGGATGAGGCCCTGGCACAGGGTGCCCAACACCCCTGGCAGTGCCCAAGGCCAGGCTGGAGCCCCTGGGACAGTGGGGGATGATGGAACCAGATGATCTTTGAGCTGCCTCCCATCCCAACTTATCCTGTAATTCCGTGATGAAACGGGCTGGGAAGGCTCCAAGAAGGAGCAGAGGGTCCAGCCCTGCATCCCCAGCCCGGCCAGGGCGTGGGAAGGTCGGAGAGGAGCAGCAGTGGTGTCACAGCAGCAGAGGGACAACGCCACTGCCCCGGGGGCACGCGCTCCTCCCGAGGGCACTGCCACCCCCGTGGGGACACTGATGCAACAGTTCAGGGATTTCTGCTCCAGAATGGCCATTTGCTGCTGCCTTAGTCACTGCTAAGGAGATTATGGAGAGGAAAGTCCTTCAGAGGTTCAGCAAAATCCAGGGAACACCCTCTGATGTCAGCCAGGCCCTGCTGTGAATAATGACTCCTTTCCTAATTGCTGCTGCTGCTGCTTGGGATTTCAGAGGGGTTTAATTAAGCCCAGGCAAAAGTAATTCCTGCCTGGAAGCCTCGTCCCTCTGGGGGTCCTCAAGGTGTTCAGAGGTTGTGGTAAAATCCATCAGAAATGGTTTGGATGGTGATGAGCCACTGGATCTGTGCTTTAATAAATCAGCTGTAGGGCAGTGAATAGTGACTAAAATAGGTTTTAAGATTTATTTATTTGCTAAACACATCTCTACAGCCACGTTTGGGCCCTCTTCTGTGCACTGAAACTGTGATTATCCCTGAGAATCATAAACTGTGATATCCCTGATATCCCTGAGAATGGCAGCAGGAATTTAGCCTGTGCTTGGGATGTTATTCCATACAGATTTGTAAAGGAAAAATCTTCATTAAATCAGTGACACCTGTTTGTTACTGGTTTTAAGAGCAGGGGATATTGACCCTAAAAAGTGAAAATAGGGAAAAGAGATGTGGTTTTCCCTTATTCAGGAAAAAATGTGTTGTTTGAACATATGTTTTATTTTCCTGAAAATAGGAAATAAAATTAATTGGGATTTATCTCCAGGGAGAACCTGGTGCCTTTCAGGCATGGAAAATCACCGAATCATTTAGGTTTGAGATCATGGGCTCTAACCATTCCCAGCACTAATCCTTGTCCCCAAATTCCAGATCCATGCACAGAGAGACATTCCTGGACATGTCCAGTGTCCCCAAACCACAGAGTGGCCTCAAGAGAGCAACCAGAGCTATTGTAATTGGGTTTTTTTTAATTTTTGGACCCCAGAATGAGAGGATCCTCTGGGTTTGAAGTGAATTTGAAGTGGGGAGCAGAAGCAGCAGCTCCAGGACTGATTTTGGGGGATGTGCTGGGAGCTCACGTTGTGCTGACTCATTCCCCCTGCTCTGTTCCAGACAAGCAGAACGATGTGGAGATTCCTTCTCCCACCCAGAAGGACAGGGAGAAGAAGAAAAAGCAGCAGCTCATGACCCAGATCAGCGGGGTGAAGAAATTAATGCACAGCTCCAGCTTGAACAACACCAGCATCTCACGGTTTGGGGTGAAGACAGAAAAGGAAGATCACCTGGCCAAGGTAGGAGAGATTCCTGCTCCTCTGGGACAATCTGGAAGCTGGGAATGGATTGTTCCCCCTCAGAATGAGTACCCCTGAAGTGATGTGGCCATTAGAAATGCTG
This sequence comes from Chloropsis cyanopogon, assembly GCA_013400585.1. NCBI lineage: Eukaryota > Metazoa > Chordata > Aves > Passeriformes > Irenidae > Chloropsis > Chloropsis cyanopogon. Next base: position 872 of record WEZZ01012264.1, on the reverse strand, counting down.
TAATTAATGGTAGCCTTAAGAGCTACCATTAATATTACTTAAATATTAAATATACTTAAATATGCTTAAATATACTTAAATATGCTTAAATATACCTGAATATTTTTTATTTTAAAATACATGAAAATAGCCCTAAAATAAAAGGAAAAAAAGGTGATGAAGGCTGAGGAGAGCAATTATGAAACACGAACTCAGCCCTTCACAGTTACTCTGTGTTCATTAAGCTCACACGTTCAGCACTTACATAATTACCCACCACATTTACATATTTATGAACTTCTGGGAAGTGCAGCACTGCCTGGAAAACCATTCAAACCGTTCTCTTTTCGTGCTCTCCAAAGGAACTGGAAGACCTGAACAAGTGGGGCCTCAACATCTTCAACGTGGCCAGGTACTCGCACAACCGCCCGCTGACCTGCATCATGTACGCCATATTCCAGGTGGGTATTCCTGCAGTGCAGGGCTCCCTGCTGCTCCCAGCGCCCTTTCCATCTCCGATTCCTCTCTGCCTCGCTGCCTGGTCCAGCCTGAGCTGGCACTCAGCTGGCTGTTTGTGCTCTGCTCCCTCAGGAGAGGGATCTGCTGAAAACCTTCAAGATCTCGTCGGACACGTTCGTGACGTACATGATGACCCTGGAGGACCACTACCACTCGGATGTGGCCTACCACAACAGCCTGCACGCTGCTGACGTGGCCCAGTCCACCCACGTGCTGCTCTCCACCCCTGCCCTGGATGTGAGTGCCCTGCTTGGCTTGGCTCTGGACGTGGGGTGGGCACCGGGGGCTCTTCCGAGCGCTCCCTTCGCCTCCATCCTTGGGAAATCTCAGCTCGTGGGATCTCTGTTTCACCTTTCTTCAGTGCCTTGTCCCAG
>WEZZ01012263.1:0-11764 GCA_013400585.1 Chloropsis cyanopogon | reverse complement strand
TAGTGGACTGAAAATGGGAGTGAAGTAGCACATGACTGAATGTGATGTGAATGAAGTGTGATAATATTGATCCCACTGGGAACAAAACCAGAACTGTACCTCTAAAAAAATCACTTAAATATTTGATTTACTGATTGTAATCAAAGTGGCTCAGGACCTTGTTTTGCAATTAATTGTTATGAACAGGTTATTGTAAACAGAGGGATTTCTTGGAAAGCTTAAGAGGGAAAGGAAGCTTATGACATGTAGACCAATTGTAATTTAAAAAATACATCAGGAAGTTCTGTTTTCCTGTTGTATCATAACAATTTTGGGGTATGGAATGTAGTTGAAATAGGATGAGTCTGAAGGGTTCCTTCAATCTACAAAATCATTGCATGATTTCAGTAAAGCCAAGACATTTCACAAGCACTCAAAACCACACAGAATGAACATACATGGAAATAGGTGACTGCCTCTCCTCAGCTTTGTTTCACTGCTCAGGTTAGAACAGTAATTCAGGTTACAGATCTTCCTCTCCAATTCAGGTGGCATAACAAGCTTTTGTGGAAGGTAAAGACAATACTGATTCTATGTTAAAATGTACTTCATTTAACTCTGTGTGCCTGTTTATAATTGTGCTTATTTGTACCCTGTGTCCTTATGCTAGGCTCAATAGACTTGGCCTACTGCAATCTTCTGTACAGAGACTTGAAGAAGGGTTTGGAGGGGCTGATTCTTGAGAGCAATCTTCATCTCCTATATCTGTCCACTCCCTATGATCTGACTTCTACCTGTAGCCCAGATTGGATGATATACTTGAGACAGGTGAGAAATTGTTAGCAAACATGCACTGGAGCATTCAGTAATCCTGTGTATTAAATTTGCAGGGGGTTTGTACACATAGGACATGAAGTGGGGTAACAATCTGATGGCAAATATGATATTTTTTTTTACTGGGGGAGCACTAAAATCTATTTAATTCTGTTAAAATGAGGCATTCAGAGATGGACAGTTACAGATAATTCAGACAAGTAGGCAAAGAAGCTTCAGAGCTCTGCTTGTGACTGGTGACTGTAATACTATTCTAGTGATTCTATAGAGATATTGAAAAACATTGTTGCACTGTAAATAATGCACTTGTGTTTTCTATAATATTAAGAGAGCTAAATATCTGAAAATTCTTTATAAAATTTTGTTTTAGTTCAACCAGCTAAGTGCAGCAGAGCAAAAAGTCGCAGATATTGTGGGAGTACCTGAAAGCTTTATTACAAAAAAGGCTTCTGGTCAAGCCATCAGAAAGGTAGGTTGGAAATTTCTTATACCTAAGATGACAGTTAAGTCATTTCATTTGATTATTTGCAAATTCCAGATTATTTTTCTGCTAGTGTTGTTTATTGCTGTTCTGATTATTAAAGTTCTTTTAATCTCATTGGTTGGTTTTCTTAATATTTTTATGTCTTTGTGTGTAATATAGAAATGTTTTAAAGCTGTGAAGGGAGTAGAGATGAAAAGATGTGCCTTGTAGTACTAACAGAACATCTGCAGTGTGATATTGGGTCTGAATTCTAGCTTGTCTTACTCCCAGAATGTGAACAATGCTGTGGTGAACAGGTTCTACCTGACGTTTGTCCTTTATACCCTACTGAAAGAGACCGATGTATGGAGTGTTTCAGAGAAATTTAACATGTCCCGGGGATATGTGCAGAATCTCCTCAGTTCTGCTGCCTCCTTTGCATCCTGCCTTCAACATTTCTGTGAGGTACTGTGTTAAAAGAATGTAAATAGATTATTTGTGGTTTGGTTTTGCAAAACATGGAGTTTTGCTATCTTACTTTAGAACTGAATACAGGTGTGGTATTTCACCTTTCCTGTACAAACATGTTTCTTCACCTTTCCTGTTCTATGTTATTTTTTCTGTTGAGCAAAGTTCATACAATGACATTTCTGATAGTAAAAGCAAGCTTTATGCACTGAGAATATGAAAATATACAAATTGTACTGGGCATTGATCACTGCCATTGAATGCAATTGAAATAATGCATTGCTTATCCTTCAGAATTGCCCTAGCTTTGGGATGTTCAGCTGAAGAATGCTGAATATACCTCTGCAGTTCTCTGAAAGGGTGGCTAGAAATACTAGTGCTTTCCCTATCTAAAAGCCAAATATATTGTTGCCGTAGCAGAGTTTTATCTGTCATATTTCCCAAATACAGAACTTTGGAGCTGATTTTTAGCAATCTTTATCTCTGCAGGAATTGGAAGAATTCTGGGTTTATAAAGCCTTGCTGATAGAGCTTACCAAGCAGTTGACATACTGTGTTAAGACAGAACTCATCCCTCTGATGGAGGTGGCAGGGGTTCTAGAGGTCAGTAAACCTGGCTCGCTGAAACTTTTTGATGTTAACTTGTGTGTTAATGTTACTGTGCCTTTCAAGTGTATCTGGAAAACCAAGTTAATTTGTTACTGGGAATTCAGCATAATGCAGACATTCCACAACAGTCTGGAGGTTGGGGGAAAAGTGATCTGTTTAGGAAATGGGAGCTGGAGCCAATGGTTTTCTTCTGGCTTCTGCCACAGCAACTATGAAAATACTGTATTTGGACAATAATTTAGCTGTGTACTCAATTGGAAAACAGAGTCCAAGTTTTTTTTTTTTGCAGTAAGGATTCTTCAGTTCATGGGAGTAAGGAGGGATAAGAATTTACATATTTAAGTTAGAAGATCCTTACAGAAATATGCAAAGTCATGTTGGGTCTGCATGTATTTTAGATAAGAAATTTAACCTGTCTCTGAATCAAAGACTCCTATTAAAATAAAAGCTCTTTTGGGACTTCAGTCCAAGGTTCGACTCTGCAAAATGGTTTGACTTGCCTGTCCAGCATATTGTAGAATCTGTTTGTCAGAAAGCCATTGAATTTAGTGGCAGTGAGGTTTTAATCTGAGAAGCTAAACAAGACAGACACCTCCAAAGAATGTGGGACTGTCGTTCCTGTCAGTGACAGTGAATGCAGAAAACCTGGCAACAAGAGAAGACAGCAGCATTGGTATCATCTAGGCTCAGAGAAAATAAAGGCAAATGGATTCCTAAGAGATGGATAAGGTTGCAAGGATGGTAAATCTTAGTGGTAAAGCTGTGCTTTTGGGCTATAAAGATTCTCAGTGAGAATTCATGTTAGAAAAAGAGAATTGGATTGATATGCAGAATGAAGTGTTTGGGATTGGTGCAGAGATTGGCACTTACCAGTAATTCTTCCTGTTCTAATAATCTAACACAATTTTGTACTTTCAGGCACGAGCAAAACAGCTTTACAGTGCAGGGTACAAAACTTTAGCACACTTGGCTAATGCAAATCCAGAAACTCTGGTGAGGATGATTGAGCACTTGTCACGACGTCAAGCCAAACAAATTATTTCATCTGCAAAGGTGAGTTAGAAACAAAGCCATAAAAACCTGCTTCAGAACTCCAATATGTCAAAAGTGGATGTTTGAATGACATGAAAAGGCAAGGATTCAGGTTACTAGTAAAGGCATTAGTGGATGTTTGTGATCTAAATGCTGATCTGTATGAAGATCAATCTGTTGTGTACAGGATAGTGCCAAGTGGTGCTGCTTTTCAGAGGGGAAACAAAGGGCAAAAATGCTTGACAGCTTGTCTGATACTTGAAGTGCTCAGTTCTGCCAGTATCTCAGGACTTACCTCACAGAAGTTCTAGTGGTAGTTGTGACAAAAGAAAAGGATTTGTAGGGTTGTAGAAATGGAAACCAGCGAGGTGTAGGGTTAACCTCACCTATTTATGTTGCTTTTGTTATTCTTTCCTGTATTTTCCATTTTGAACGTGCAGGTTCTGTAACAAACACTGAGTTGTGTCTCAACAAAAAATGCAGGAAGTACCTTATCAAGGGATGGTATTCTCTCTCACAATCTCCATTCATCATCTGCTGTTGCAATGGTATTGGCTACTAAACCAGCAAGCTCTTGGTGAAGTAAGGGAATGCCCAGAATAATAGGATGGGTGGTTGGTGTAAAAATAAAGCAGTCATTTAGAAAGTTTTTGTTTGCACATTCTCACAAAGTAAACATGCCAGCTTTGGGGGTTGTGCACTTAAAAGGTCATATTCAGATAATTTTATTGTAGGTTTTATGCTGTTTTTTAGTTTGCTGCTGTGGGAGCCAAAAGAAAGCAATGTGCAGATTCCTTATCTACATCAATGACAAATCTAGCAGTCTACCCTACTCTCATGCTCAGATACTAAGTTCATGGAGTTTTCTCTAACTGGGAAGTTAGAAGAGTGCTTGCATGAGGTCCTGTTCTTCTCCATGACAGCAACAAACAGTTCAGGGCAATGGATTAAACAACTGCTGATATCAGGAGTCCTGTATGTCTGGTCTAAAATGCTGTAGTAAGAAATTTCACATAAAGGAAGAAGTTGTCAGCTTGGCAGGCCCAACTTAAAACAATTTATTCCAACATGGAAAATAAATGTCTAAGGTTAAAACTTTTCCTTAACAGTTCCAGACAAATCTGCTCATGTTCTGTAAATTTGGTGTATTATGCAATGGCAGAATCCAGAAAACCATCTGTGTGCTTTATGAATTTCTGTGTGACTGCTTTCTAGATGTGTGTACACTTATCTGCAAAAAAAAAAGCTGGTTCTTTAAAGGCAAAGCTGCCACGGTCCTGGGAGAAGCAGCAGAAGTCTTTTACAGACCCAGGTGCAAGTTTGGAAAGAAACATTGGTGTTTTAATCTGTCTAAGAGTTATAATTAATGCTTCTAATTTGTTTTCTAATTTTTGTATCTTTGTTTTTTCTTCTTGTAGATGCTGCTGAGTGAAAAAGCTGAGGCTTTACAGGAAGAAGTCGAAGAACTTTTAAAAGTGCCAACAGATATCCCAGGGACCCACTGATTGTCATGAAGAAAAGTCATGAATCCAAAATTTGGATATTTTAAAGTTTTTAACTCTCCTGTTCAAAGCTGCTGTAATTTAATAAATACTTCATGCCTTTTGTATACCACAATTTTGAGTGAGTTCTGAATTCAGAATATTTCCTGGAAAGTTGATTTCAAGTTTCCTGAAAGTTGAAGGTTTGGATTATCAACTTCTTGAGCAACAGGACAGAATCATCTTCATTCCTGGTTTTAGACATAGCCCTAGGAGTGCTTTGGGAATTGGACTGACTGCTTCATGTGTACTTCTGCTGGGAGCTTATGCTCACAGCTGACTTAAATAATATCTTTGGATATTCCCTTTAGGACATGTGCACTTGAATGAGCTACCCTGAACTGCCTTCTTCTAGGATTCTCTATACTCTAAGTGTAGCTAATGGAAGGAGCTGCAATTCATAACAAAGTTGTCCCAGAGTTGTGCAAGAGGTCATAAATGATGCCTGGCTTAAGCCTTTTTAAAAAATGCAGATATCAAATTCATATTCAGCCTCTGGCAATTCCCTGAGATAATTCTTTCAGGATGCCTCTGCAGCAGTCTTCCAAACAGAAGGTTTACTTTTTTTAAAAAAAAATTTAATTTCTTGCTTAAATGTGAAGACTAAATAAAGATGAAGTCTCAAAGAACTGACATTTGAGAAGCCCTGTCAAGTTCTGAGAGTCCATGGGCCAGTCACCCTAGTCAGGATTTTTAAAGGCATCTGAACCTGATTTGCTCCAACAAAAAGTTAGGCTTCATTAAAGTAGCTTTGGGGATGCCTGAACCTTCCTCAGTTGTGACACAGTAAACTTCAAAGCTGGTGTGTAGTACTTGACAAGGGCCTGCACATTAAGACAGACTTGAAAGCTGGGGCAGCCTGATGTGTTAAATTACAGAATCATAGACTGGTTTGGGTTGCAAGAAACCTTAAAGATCATCTCATTCCAAACCCTCTGCCATGGGCAGGGACACTTCCACTAGACCAGATGGTTGAAAGCCTTACCCAGCCTGGCCTTGAACATCAGGCATGGGGCATCCACAGCTTCCTTGGGCACCCAGTGCCAGTGCTTCATCACCCTCACAGTAAGGAATTTCTTCCTAATATCCAACCTAAATATCTCTTCTTTTAGTTTAAAGCCATTCCCTCTTGTCCTATCACTACCTGCCCCTCTAAAAAGTCTCTCTCCCTCATTTGTTGTAACACCTGGAGCCTTCTCCGTGCTGAACAACCCCAGGTCTCGGCCTGTGTTTGTAGGAGAGGTGCTCCAGCCCTCTGAGCATCTCCATGGCCTCCTCTGAACCTGCTCCAACAGGGTCCATGGCTTTCTTGTGCGGAGAACCCCAGATCTGGATGCAGTGCTCCAGGTGGGGTCTCATGAGGGCATGGAAGTAGTTTTCAATTATGGTAGCCAGTGTAGTGGCACACCTAAACGTGGCATTTCTGTGTAAAAATGGGTCTCTTGAAAGAAAAAGTAACATAAACCTTAGTTAAACTGGGGGCTTGATAGTCAGGTTAGTGATGTTGGGGTTCTAGAAATAAACAGAAAGGTTTTTAAATCCAGTGGGGATGTTAGATGTTGAATGCTTGATAGAAAGTACTTACGGTGAAAAACTGATGAAAATGCTAATATTCTGCTGCTCATTTTGTTGTTGCATTAGAGAAATCATAGATAGCAATTGAATAAATCCTTTATAAGCCTTTATTTGGCATAAACATGCCTCTAAACCCATACTTGTGATTCTTCATAGTGGCTTACATGGTTTGGATAAATGCAATGCTTGACTGCATTCAGTATTAAGCCAGGTCAGGAATTTAAAACCAGCACTTTTTAGAGGCAGTGTGATTAATTTCCACTGGTGTACTGGGTGCCCACAGGGGCATCCTGTTACTGATATTTAAGTGCTTAAGGCACAACTGGATTTGGAAACATGAAAAATGTGAAGTTGGTCCTCAAGGGCAGAAACAATATTTGCCATGACTTGAGACTATATGTAAGTCTGTCTCTTAATGCCTTGCCCTTTTAATTAAGATATATTTTTGACCAAATGATAGCTAATATTAAATTCTCTACTGGTTAATTGTGTTACGTTCAAAAGGGAGATGATGCTCACTCCAACATAGCTGTGAATACATATCTAAGGAGGTGATGTAGAACCCACATAAGAAAACACAGCTACCGTAGAGGTTTATCGGTACTTGATGGTGTTTTTCCAAAGTGGTACAATTTTGTGTGGATTTGGGGGGAGCAAAGAACCCCAGGAAGTTACTATAAAATAATTCGATTTGAGTACTGAGTTACTGCAATAACAGATGTTATGGAAATAATCCATTAGTTGCTGTATTTATTACAGACTAGGTAATGAGCCAGTAACATCTGTCACAATTATTTGCATTATATTTGTACTTGCATGCTAATTAAAGTGCACATTTTATGTGTTTACATAGCAGAAGGGACCAGCAGGAAAATATCATTCCTGCCACTTGCTAAATGTACCCTCACACTATACATGACCATAACACCCAGCACTGCTGCAAGATCAGGTTTTGATGAGATACACATTTAGGAAAAAAGTCAACTATCTCCTACAAATGCCAGAGCTCTGGTGAAAATGATAGGCAAAGCTGGTTTGAAACAAGGGAGTGGTTTTAAATCTGCATAAAGCTGCTCTGGAAAGAAAAAGAGGTTGGCATTTGCTGTCTCTGCTGTTCTGTTTATGCCGGTTGTGCTCTGCCTTGATGGATGAGTGCAATTCCCCTAAGGCTTTCTCTGTGACCTTAGAGAGCATCAGAAATGAAATGAAGCTGTGCTAATTCGCACTGAAACTTTACTATATGCAGCTTGTCTTATTTTCCTGAAATCAAGCTTATCAGGCAATGCAGTACATGTATTTCATACTGCTTTTTCTTTCTGCAGCATGTATTAATGTGTAATTAAATGCATTTCACGTAAAGCTTTCTTGCCTGGGCTTTTCCCCTGGGTGGAGATGGGAGAGGAGAAAAAAGGGAATACAACAGATACGGCTCTGTTCATGGTATTTTTGTGCTGCCAGATGATGCTCAGTGCTTCAGTGTCAAGTAGAGTACTGGGCTAATTCTATATTTATATATATAACATGCAGGTGTTGGAATGGGTATGCATTAGTTTGGTAAATGTCTGTTATGGGTGGATGTACTATGGGAAAACCTATGCTGAGGATGGATTCAAGATATTTTGGAAAGCAAACATTTGTAACTTGCTTCAATGGGATGTTTATATCCTGTGTTAAAGGGAAAGAAGCAACATTGATGAATTTCTCTTATTTCCATGTGATATAATGATACATGCACCAAAGCTAGTAGGTCATAAAAATATGCTTTGTCAGATGTTCCTGCCAATATCTTCATAACCCACAGTAAATGGGATCAGAGTTATTGTGTGTGCAAGCCTGTTCAGGTGCAGAGATGTTCTAAAACCTCAGAGCATATTTCTTAGTCTTTATTTATATTCACTCCACTTTCCAACTTGCCCACATGGACCAGTTCTTGTGAACTTGTGTGTTTGTGTGATTCCCTTTTTTCTCCTGAGTCATGATTCCATGAACCCCTGTACATACCTTACTGAAAACTGTCTCCCTGGAAGGACTGGTAAGAGAGTCAGGCTTAGGGTAATGTTTAGCTGTTAATTTTCACTGTGTGAATGAGACCTATTGTGTCCCTATGTTCTGGAAAGGTATTTCCACGTGAGTTAGTCCTGCCTAGCTCTCACTTTGTCCTTCCTTTTAAAGCTTCATTTCATTTCTGTGTGCATATCAAAGAGAACTGCTAAAATCTAGACCCAAGGTGGCATTTGCATCTCTGAATAAACAGTGTGTGCCATCTCAGACTCCCGTAACCATCTGGGTTCAGAAATAAAACCAGCAGTGAGTACTGAGAGCTGTGTGCTGTGTGAGGACAAGGTCTGGCTGCGGGCTTGGGGCAGGGAGGAAGGATAGCTCACAAAACCACTCTGATAGGCATCTCTGTTTTTACAGTTTCCATGCTTTCTTGGCATCAGTTTAGCCTTAGTTTCATCTTCCTGAGCCTTCTTATGTAGAAACAGAGCAGTATTCTGACACAGGTCGTCTCTGTTCATCTGCCCAAACATCTGTGTCACAAGAATTGTTTGCCTTTTCCAAAGGCAGCTCTTCCCTTCTGAATTCCCTTAATATACACAAGGTAAAGCACTGACATATATATAGGTATAAATATATCAGTTATTGGTGCTTGCCCAGGAGCAGCCAAGGTGCCTCTGTTAGCAATAGCATGGTGCTGGTGCTGTTAGACAGTTGAAATTCCTGGAAGGTTTTATTTTTAGTTCTTTCTAGTTATAAAAACCTAGTCACCACAGGATGTCTAATGGCATTACTGGGAGAAGCAGAACTGTCTGATAGGAGCTGCAAGACCAAAGCATTTGAATGTCACAAGGCAGGGGCTAGGCTTTGTGTAGAGTGAGGAAGAGGGATGGGACACTTGTTTGGAGCTGGCTTCAAGTAACATTCAAGTGGGCTTAAGCCTAGTCCTAGTTCATAAGTGCTTCCCTTGTAGCTCACAGCGCATCACTCAATTTCTGCCCTAATTTCCATAAGTCCAAATACACCTGTAATGAGCTCCCCTACTCGGCAATATTTAAAGATGTGTATAAAACCATGTGAAAAATGCCCAGGCAAAAGCTGCTACTTCTCATTTAGTACCTTAAGCTGTTGCTGGAAGGCATTGTTTTCCAGCTACAAGGTTTCGCAGGCTGCTAAAAACACAACACGTGCCAGACTTTATGTACACACATCTGTACACAGCAACTGATTCCAAAACATAGCCTTGACCATTTGAAATACACACCTTGTGCCTTTGCTGTGAGAAATACAGCACAGTGGCAAGTCACCCAGAATGTGTCTTCTCAAAGAATAACATGGAGGAAATGAAGGCAGAAGTAGGGAATTCCAACAGAAAGAAATTGTGCTCAGGCTGCATCTTGCCTGACAGCTCCTGACCTTTCACAAACCTGTGGAAACAACCTTAGCTGGATTTGCAGCAACTATTTTTCACACACTGAATGACATTCTTATATCCTTAGTTCACCCATGGGGCTGGGTAGTTTGTTTGGTGCTCCAATCATCAGCTGATAGATGAGTTATTCCTCTGGCAGATAGTCACTCCAGCCCTTCCTGGGGCGTAGGCATATAATTGGTGCTGCACCTCCAAAATGGGAAGCATTACCCTCACTAAGACACTGAGACAATCAGAAGTGTCACTTATGCTTCCTTTTCAGCAAGGCTGTGGATGTGCTTATCAAAGCCAGAGTTCATTTGGTCGAGTTCTTCTAGTTCCGGAGGAGAGTTACTTAATAGTACAGAAATGTAGAGCAAACAGGAACAGGAAGGGCCAGGCAGGCGAGCACTTGAGCCACAGACTAATGCCCCAACTTAGGTGCGTGTGGGAAGCACTGCACCTGAATAAAGTAACAGATTCACAGCCTGTTCCAGCAGACACCTGTTTTCAAAACAAACTTCCTAAGAAACATGGATGCTCCGGGGTGAATTAATTGGTGCAGGTGGGAAATGTAATGGTGGTGTTAAATGTAGTTGTTTAAAAACTTTACAAATGTTTCAGTAGTGTGCATAGACACTTAGAAACATTCTCGCAGCCCAGGAAGCAAACTGTATTCTGGGCTGCATCAAAGGGACAGCAGGCAGTAGGTTGAGGGAGGTGAGTGTCCCACTCCAGACTTCATCCGTGGTACTGCATTCTGTTCCTGGGCCCCCCAATACGAGAAGAATGTGAACCTGTTAGGAGGTCACAAAGGCGATCAGAGGGCTGGAACAACTCTCTTTTGAAGCCTGGAGAGTAGAAGGCTCCAGGGTGACCTTAGAGCAGTTTCTGGTACCTGAAGGGACTACAAGAGAGCAGGAGAAGGACTTTTTGCAAGGGCATGGAGTGGTAGGACAAGAGAGGAATGGCCTTAAGCTGAAGCAGGGTCAGTTTAGACTCGATGTTAGGAAGAAATTCTTTACTGTGAAGGTGAAGAGGCACTGGCAAAGGTTGCCCAAAGAAGCTGTGGACACCTCATTCGTGGAAGTGTTCAAGGCCAGGCTGGATGGGGCTTTGAGCAACCCGATCCAGTGGGAGGCATCCCTGCCTGTGATGCGGGGTTTGGAACAACCCAAGCCATTCCATGACACTAAGCCACATCTGCTCCTCGGCTGCAGCTGGCTCTTCCCCGACAGGCCAGCTGCTGCCAAAGAAGGAGTTTCAGTACAGACTGGACTCTGCAGGGAGCACCTGGGGGGCAGACTCAGAGCCTGCCTGAAACGTTTTTGTAACAGTAATTCCAAGTTTCACACCTCTGCAATTAGGACATATACTTGTTCCAGCAGTATGGACTGTTGCAACAGTACAGTCAGGTTTCAGCCCGACACGGCTGTGTTCTGCTGGGACTGGTTTCCCTCAGTGGAGGCTGCAGACGGGGTGCCAGGCTGACATCCCAGCCCTGTAGAGGCAGCGTACAGTCTGTAGCCATTCTCCAGCCTGATGGTTGGACACGGAAATGCCCAGGGCCGCTCGGCTAAGGCGGGATGTTGGAGGAGGCGGCTGCAAGGCTGCGAAGGTGTGAGCAGGAAAGGAACCAGCTGGAAACACAGGTTCATTTTGCAATGGTTGAGGCGTTTGGGTAACGCCGGGTTTCGGGTGTCTTGCTGCTGATTTGAGGCTCGAAGATGCTGTTGGAGCTCTTCCAGAGGGTGAGGAAGATCCTGCTCACGCCAGCGCGGTTCTTCCCGGCGGGGAGCGGAGCGCTACAGCCCCGGGCCCGCCCTCCGCGGGGGTGGTGCCGGCGGCGGCGGC
>WEZZ01012262.1:0-12557 GCA_013400585.1 Chloropsis cyanopogon | reverse complement strand
ATTTAAAAAAAAATATTCAAGGAGCAGTAGTATACACATCCACATTTTTTTCTTATTAGACTACTTTTCTGAGATGCTCAGCAAGCATCTCAGAATTCAGAGCTTTACAAGGATACACATTTCCACTACAAAACAAGACTCTAATTAAGAGCACAGAGAGACTTTAAAAGGGTCGAGAATGACGACAATTATCTTCAAGCCATGTGATTAAAGTATTTCTGTCCACAAGTGAAGAGAATTTGAGTCAAGTTTAATTGATTTAAAATAGTATATATTTTAAACAATAACAATTTTGCAATCACATAATTTCTTTTTTGGAAGGCAAAAATATATCTAAGTTTTCAATCATATCCAAGAACGATCTATTTAAAGTAAAATGGTGCTTAATCATTTTGCCACAGTAAACCTAAATGCTCTCAGATGGGGACAGTGCACAACCATATTTAGGAAACTACAGACTGTCTTTGCTCAGTCTGCTGAATTCCTATGTTCTCCTTCAGAGCAATCTTGTAATATTTACCAGAAAAACAAGTAACAGCAGATAAGAAAAAAATCACAAACATATTTTTTTACCTACTTTGAAGCAAAACTAGCCAGCAAAACATCTGCCCATCTTCATGTTCAGTTTACTTTTCATGACATTTGCTTCAGATAGATGTATTACAAACTGCTAAAGGCTTGATGCTTCTTTTCTGTACTTAGAGTTTAACCAGGAGCTTACAGATTCCATGGTGTTCAGACCAAAACTGAAAGAAACTTCTCTCTCTCCTGCTTAGTTCATAATACCCATTACTGTGACATCTGAGTGGGTAAATTTTCAACACATTTACCTTCACAAAACTTCTGAGATGGTGTGAATAAACAAAGAAAAGGTTTGGTGGCTGTCTCACAAGCAATATGCAACTAGACAGTTATTTTCTCACAATTCATACAAGAACTTGAAAAATCTACATCAAAGAAGAGTTATAGCGTTTAACTTGGCTCCCTACAGAAATAAGGCATAATAATTCTGTAACTATATATTTCTGCAGTGTGTATGACTATGTCTCTCATCTCTTCTGCTTTCCAGCGTTGCTTTATGTTTCCTTATTTCATCTCAATTTTAAGAACAGGAGAGGTTGTAAAGTTCATAAAAACTTCGAGATCATAATGGCAAGGGATTTTATTAAGGATGCCAGATGGACTTTGTTCTCATAAGGCACCAGAAAATCCACACAAGCAACCGCAAATAATCACAAACACAGATAAATGATTACAGTGGTACTCAAAATGTCTTTTATCAGTTTATAGACATTCAATTTTATATTGCAAAACATAAATCTATGGAAAAATGTAAATCCATATCAGTTTATAAATATTCAATTTTATACTGCAAAATGTGAATCCATGGTGAGATGGCTGGTTCAGTGCAGATATTTTCTTTTTCCTCCTTAAACAGAGACAAAATTAATTCATTCATAAAACATATTTCACATGCATTTCACATTTCACATGCAAATTATTGCATTAGAAAACGCCTAGGTATATGAAACAAAAATATTTTGCCTTTTTAATAAAATTTTTAAATCAATTTTAAATCAAAGTCTGAAAAAAGTATCTTAAATATAAAAATATTTTAAAAATTAGATATATGAAATACAAACCCCTAGAAATTCAATTCCACCTTTACTTATTTCAGCTTCATTAATTACTCTCAAACCCACATATTTATTAGAAAAAGACCAAACCACACTATGGCATATCTGCATGCACACGTTTGCAGCTTTTGAAGGGTTAAAATCGTTGATGAGTTGCTGCCAACCTCTTCCCCTTACAGAAATTCTTATTTGTAGAAATGTAAAGATTTTATTATTATAATATCAGATCAGTTAGGCTTTCTTTTTGTTTCTCATTCTACTTATAAAATGCTGAAACTCACTCTAAAGCAGGTTGAAATTATTTTTGGGTGTTTTAGCATCATAAGGTTGAAGTAAAAATACTGTTTTCTCCTTATAAAAGTCATAAATATTTACAATCTGAAAGCTTATAAAAGCTCGAGTCAATCTCACAATGTCATCAAGTTCACTTTCTTCCTTCCCGTATTTTTATTTAGAGTTGAGAAGGCACAATGTTACTGCAGAATACTCATCTTTTTCCGTAGAAAAAGCAAACAAAACTTTAAGTCAAGCAGATAAATACACACTCTGATGATATTATCAAAACAATATATGATAAATAGCAAAGAAAGTATATCTTATATGAATTATCTCAATGGACTAATTGTCATATAAGGATACATTTTAATATAAGCCATTGGCAGTTCTTTTCCATCTAAAGTCAATGAGGTACTATTATAATGCTCATATTGTTGTTTAATGTAACAGTTAGCTAAAATTTGTTACATGGTAAAAGTATCCTAAAGTTAGGATTGAGCTGAAGCAATTTTCATAAAACCATCATTACATTTAACTGCTTGTATTTACTCAAAACGATGGGCCATTACTGTTATAATACAGCACAATTTCATCATTTTCTTTTAAGTCTATACAAACTGAGAGAAGTCAAAAATTTGGTAACCCCAGAAAAATGACATAGTATTTTTCCCTGCTTCATCCAGAAAAATGTCTATATGCTACTATTTTAACTAATTAAAATTATCAATGTATGTTATTTCCAGATCTACAAATGTTATTTCAAGATACACAAACAGAGATATTTAGAATCAACTTTCACACCTAAAGAGATCTATGCAAGACTTTGAAAAGATTTGATTATTGATAAATTAATAACTCTTAACAAAATCAAGGGGGTCAAAAAATTTCTATGCAGGAACTTAAAAGGGAGACATATTTTTAAGCATTAAAAATAAAAAGGTGTTTAAACAACATACTACACAAAACACTTCTAGTGGGCACAACACACTTAGGCAATTAAACAGAACTTACTGCTATTAGATCTGCTTTTGTTTGGTGAGGATGTAAATTTTACTAGGTATTTTTATTTAATGAAAACCATTTAATCACTTGTAACAGCTCAAACACATTACTTGCTCTAACCAGATTAAGAGAAGCAAAAGAAAAGCCAACAGTTCAAAATTAAATTAGATTGTTCCCTCATAATATAATAAAAAGCAAATATAAAGTACATGCGAGGTATTTTTAAAAGCAATAATCCCAGAAAAAATTCCAAATATTCATATTACTTACATATTTATTGGCTGTCACCATCTTATTTCATGATGAAATTTAAGAATTAATTTTCAGTACGTGTATCTTTCAATATCCCCGCTTCTGTATATCATTATGTCCAACAAGCATAGAGTGCCTATGTTTTTTGATGAGACATTCAACTTTCCACTACACACATGTCATTTCCTCTTGAAGCATGAAAACATCCAAGCTTAAATGTGAAATTTCCTTGCTCCAACAAACACAATGTTACCTACTAAGTTATATTAAAAAATTCTCTCAAACAATTTTATAAATGTGACCAATGACCAAAGAACTGAAATACAATGCATAATGTGAACAAATGAAAACCAAAAAAAAGTGAACAGCAATGTATTATAGCACCCCAGCTCTGTTCAGAAGTCTCTGTCTCTGAATTCCAAAAACCTAATACATGTTACTACAGATGCAAATAAAAGCACCACAAACTAATCTAACAGGGCGAATTAGAACTGAAAAAGTGGACAAAATCCTGTGCAGTAAAAATACAGAAAGGAGAGGATAAGAAAGGTAGAATGGGTACAAAACTGGTAGTAAAAAAATGTGTAAATCTGACTTCAGTAATACAAAAGAATTTAGGAAAATACTGAAAGGAATGAATATTTAAGAAAATGAAGGTAAATCAAAAACTAGATCAAATGGAACAAAGTTTATCTCATATAGATCATGTCAAAGTAATCTGTGATTTTCTGTGACAGGCAATTTTTAGATGGAAAAGCAGTGGCTGATTTTATCTATTGTTACATAGGAAATTGCCAGTCACTCATGAGTACATGAGAAAAGGAACTATATACTCCATAAAAACAGGAAAATGTTAATATGTGATACTGAGAAGGGAAGAATCAAACCACCCCACGACCTAATGATCACAGAATCGAGGAATTCCTTAATTTCATTAAGACCATGAAACAAAAACTATAGGTATATGTTGGGATTCATTTTTTATTAGTTTCTGATTGTCTAGTTAATATGCTAGATGGTTTGTTTGTACCCTTTGCTATGTTAGGGGTTTTGTTAAGCCCCTGTCCATCTTTTTCCTCCTCCCCTTAGAGGTCTTTCCAGAGACCCTTTTACCCCTGCCATTCAATCTTTACCTGCCCAGTTCTGTCTAGTAGGTTCTGTTAATCCTGGATAATTATTGGTTTATATGTAGAAACCCCACCTGTGTTTTATTCTTATTAGCTGTTTCTACTGTCATTTTGTAACTGTATCAATTTTATGCTTGTTTCATTGGTCAAATGAGACCACACCCTGAAAAGCAAAAAGCCCCTGTACGACCCTCACAGCTCGCTCTCAGCTGGGACGAGTGTGGGAGAAAAATAAACTCCTTGCCTCTCCTCTGAGAGACCGCTCTCTGTTTCCTGGTCACAGCTGCAGCATGGGGGGACGAAGAACTCACGGCACCCCCGCTTCTCTCCTTTCCTATCCAAGCTGGGAGGCAGAGGGTTGTCTGTAGTGGTGCCCTTTCAGCTAGCTCGGGCACAGCAGCACCCCCCAAAACACCACTACAGGTATATTCATGAATTCATCTCCTTGTACAATTAGGTGTCATCAATACAGAGCAGAATCAAGATATCAAAAGACAGAGCTAGGTGATGGCAGTGTAACAGAGAATGAAGTCTGGCATCAGAAAATACAAGGTCATGTACCTGACAGGAAATAACAAGAATTTCAGCTCAAGTCAGAAGCTTATTACACAGACATGACTGAAGTGTACTAGTCAGTCATAAGATGACATAAAATTACTTACAAGTGTAAAAAAGCAAGTGGATGCTTAAAATTTATCACATTCAATTGCTGTCTCAACATGAAGAATTACAAAACCATGCCCCATCCCCAAAGATATGGATATAAACAATTTACTGTAGACCAGTCCTAGTGGATAACATCTTATCCTCAAGCCTCAATCATCTAGACAGACAAGAAAGAAAAAGTGAGCAGAAAACTGTAGGGGATTGGATTTATTTCCTATTGTTCCTTTTTACTTATAGAATTTTTCCCATAAGTTGCTAGGAAACACTAACAACTGGGTACTAAAGTAGAACAAAATTAGTGGCCATGCTCGGGGGAGGAGGGCATTTGGTTGCACTTCTCTCTGGGAGTTTCTCTCCGAGAATTGGGCAGGTAAAGGACGGGGCAGGGGCAGCTGCTCTCTCTCTTTCTCTCTCTCGGCTTCGGAGCAGGATGGTCGGAGCCGCTGCCTGGTGAAGGGAATTCGCTGCTGCCGCCAGAGCCCAGCCTGGAGCTGCTTCTTCTGCCATTGGGTGAGCCTCTGCTTGTGCGAGCAGCCACTGAAATGGGACCTTATTAACAGAACCTCACTAAAAGAGGGACCCATCCCCTCTGCTCGGGTGCCCGGGACCCTGAGCTCGCCTCTCCCTGCCCTGCTGGGAGCCGGGCCGCTGCTGCCCCGTTCCCGCTGCTTCTTTGGTGCTGCTCCAAGTTTTCTCTGCACTGCAGCTCCCACCCCCTGCCTGCCGAGACTCCTGCCGGCCCAGTTTGGTGGTCCTCAGAGTTCCTGCTGGGGCACCAGGATCGGCTGCCCCAGGGTTTGTGGAGCGAAGCCTCTCCTCCATCCCTTCCCGTCTGGGCCCAGCCGCCATTACCGCGTGCTCCCTGAGCCCGCACCACAGCGCCCCCTGCAGGCGCGGGGGAATCACCGCACCCGCCCCGCCCACCGGGAGCCAGCAGCGCCCCTGCTGGTGGTGCCCGGAACTGCAGCAGAGGGAACGCGCCTGCGGCCGGGAGGGCCGGGACTGGGCTCCTGCTCTGTTCAGTGCTAATGCCGCAGCTGTTATTGTTTGTTTGCTTCATCACATGTGCTAGTAAAGAGCTGTTATTCCTATCCTCAGGTCTTTGCTGAAAGCCCCTTAATTTCAAAATTATAACAATTCTGAGGGAAGGGGTTCACATTTTCCATTCCAAGGGAGGCTCCTCCCTTCCTTAGCAGACACCTTTCTTTCAAACCAAGATAAAAATAAATCAAGGTTTTGTTCCCTCTGGATTAAAAGACATATAGAAAGGTAAAAAGTTCCTTTTTCAAGAGTCATTTTTCACATTTACCTTACACACTCACAAGGAAGAATACAGTAGTGGGATAGAAAACAAAACCCAGTGTTACTGATTGCTTGCTCTCAGATGAATGATAGAGTTCTATTGAAGTAATGACACACTATAAAGCAGTAAAATACACTGATGAAACCAAGCCTTTACACCCCCACCCCCCAGTCTTAAAAAACCCACAAACCAAGTTTAAATATTGGCCTTTTAGTGAAAACCAACATCTTATACCTACTGTTATTTAAAGTTTGCTGGCTTACTATAATTGAGGGCCAATGAGAAACATTTGGAAAGTCAACCTTAGGAGTTCCTGATTTATTTCAATTGCTAACACTATCATATTCATGTGAGTATAATATAAGTCAAACTATTCAAGCTGCCTATGTGAAATAAAGAAAAACATGCGTAATGCACAAGGATACTCCCTTTCAAGCTATTCCTGAAGTAGAATATTGCTCAATTATGATGAGATCTTTCAAGAAAAAATAGAAATGTAGGAAAGGAGAAAGACCTTAATGCCCTCCCTCATATTTCAGTAGAACTGAAATACTCTGTTAAAATAACACTGTAAAAATACCGCACTAAAACCAATTTAAAAATTGGTTTTAAAGAATTAATAAGGCCTTTGAGATATAATTTGATTTTCAATTTACTTGCCAAATAAATCTTGCAGTCCAATAACTCTTTTTTCAAGAAGATTATTTTGAAAAAACTTCACATTCATGGTTATAAGACCAGCCTGCTTTGTTAGCTTAATTATCACATTTCTTATCATTATGTTAGTTTTTCAGTAGTGAAAAATTTGCCTGAGATATCTACTGTTGTGCTTACTCAAACTATAAATAAGAGGATCATTTTAGGCTGAAGATGTTATCTTAATCTCTTGGCAAATACTGAAATCTCAAAAATACAGTAGATAAAATAATTATGGATTCTTTTTTTTCTGAACAGTATGCATTGTTTGACAAAATTAATTAATTTTTTCTCTTGGCCCTTGTTCATCAAGTCTTTCTTCATCGTCTTCAATGAAGGCAGCATTTGCATGGAAAGGAAATCCCTTGCTGGACATTTCTATTTAGTACTGCCTTCTCACATTTCTATATACAGCTATAAAAATCGCTGTGGAGACAAAAAGACTATGCTGAGCTGCCTGTCTTATCTTGCTGGTCTGCTTAAAGAAATGTGAATCACCTTTAGAGAAAAGAAATTGAGCTATCTAATAGCATAGCAGAGCGCCTAGAAAAACACTGCATTTCATTATTGCTTAATGAATTTACCTATGATTAAATACAACTCACCTTGTCATTGTACAGAACGCTCCTGCTGTACTTTTTAAAGTATTATCTATTCATTTTCTCCTCATGGTACTGTCTAATTATAATATCAAACGAACTATTTTTTACTGTTAGATCAATAATTCAAACTTATGGCGGGGGCAGGTGGAATGGTGAGGGAAGCAGCTGTTTTGAGGGGCTTGACTGAATGCAGCACTATCAGAGACATACATATCTAGAGGAGGTCACGGCTATTTTTTTCCTCTTTTGACATAAACCAGTGTTTTCACTTTGTTCGATGGTGTTGCATAAAATAGTTAAAACTTCTACTAGTGGCAGAGAAAGACATATTAAAGTGAAGCTTTCTGTTATTTGGAAGGGCATCCCTTCTTACAAATGTGAGCTCAAGACAAGCAGATGCGAATGACACACCTAAAAAAACACAGAAAATGTTTGTGCAGGATGTTTGGCATTAGTATTTTTACTGTGAATGCTTATCAGAGCTAACTCTGAAACTTACTCTGAAGAGTGTAACAATAGATATTTTCCTGGTCATGCTTAGGTAAGGTCTGCACTGGTATCCACAATTCAATCACTTGTGTCCTGTGTTAAATTCACGAATGTGAGTGTAAACACATAAACATCAATAGGAAAACCATGTTAAAACTGAGTAAAAAAGAAAGGTCATAGAGAGCTCTGCAGTGGGAGGAACATAAAAAAAAAAGCTAATGTATGTTAGCAGTTCCATCAAATGAAATTTTAAAATCATGATCTCAAAAATAATAACAAAAAACTCCACTGGTTTGTGAAGTAATTCTTTACATATAGATTTGTGAGTACAAGTGCCATCTTGCCACCCTAAAGAATTCATTGATATTATGTATAAAAGTTTTACGAAGTTTAACTCCGGACAATTAAATTATGAAAAGTTCTTTCTCTGCTGCTGGTGTGGTTTTCTTCTTTTGCAGCTTTGTGGTGCTTTTGCATTCACTGCTTTTGTGGTTTTCTTTTCCCCAGATTTTGAGTTACCTGGCAATACAATCAATGTTACCTGAAGTTTCCCAGCAATAAAATCAATTCTCAAATCAAAACCAAAAATTAGCTAAGATGCATAATCATTGTGAGATTCAAAACAAGGGAAAAATCAGGCAATATATTGTTGCTCTTTCAAAGGTGCTGATGGCCAGCTAGGTTCCTGCTGAAATCTTGCCTTAAACAAGGACAGACTGGAAGCCCAGAATGGGACTCAGACTTAAAATCCTTTAGAGCCACACGCAGATATTTCATGCCTTCCCTGAGATAGCTCATGAAGTTGTTTTATTCTCTTCCACAATTACAAAGATTATTTAAAAAATCATTTGAAAGAGTTCATTTTGTGCAACTGTTTGAATACTGGAGTTACACAGGGGGCGTACAATATCAAAACCCAGCATTTGAGCTACAACATCAGACTTCTCAACTA
This sequence comes from Chloropsis cyanopogon, assembly GCA_013400585.1. Classification (NCBI taxonomy): domain Eukaryota; kingdom Metazoa; phylum Chordata; class Aves; order Passeriformes; family Irenidae; genus Chloropsis; species Chloropsis cyanopogon. Next base: position 3,555 of record WEZZ01012262.1, on the reverse strand, counting down.
CAATAAAAAACCAGCTATCTACAAAGCTATGTAAGTACAAAAGTGGAAAGGGGAAAGTCAAATTCTAACTGGTCATCAGTAGTAAATTTTTGAGTGAGAAATAATTTGGTATTGAGGGCAAGAATGCTTCAGAAGGGATTAAACAGTCTAGGAACAAGGTTGCCAAATACATGACTCCCTATTGTCTTATAGAAATCCAGGAATATCAGCAAGGCGCCTGGGTCCACATTTAGGCAGCAGTACTGGGAGAAGGCCTGGACTCAAGGGTGGGCTGAGGTTTGACCACTCACAGGGCTGGTACAGGGGCAAGTGGTTCGAAGGCATCTCTCAAGAGGCATCTATGTAGACTTGTTTTAAAACCACTTACTGAAGTGTGATTCTGCTCACTGTGTTGTTCATTAATTACATTTTTTAATATATATATTTAAGCATGAACATGTGTTTTACATGCTTTGACAGATATAAAATTCCCCAACAGTATTAAGCAGAAGATCACTAACTATTTAAAAAAATGTTTGATTTTCCTCTGAGTCATGCAGTTAGGCTTTGAAAATAAAATTTCTGTTTAGTCTGAAGGAATAACACAATTCTTCTTTCATAAAAATTCCTTATTCTAGTACTGATAATATTGATCTGGCACAGTATTTCTTCTCTCAGTGATGATAGATTAATTGCTGGAAAAAATACAATGAATTATTTGCTTGAAATAAATTTAAGAGGATCAAGATACTATCTGTCAAATATTTTTAGGCAGATATTAAAAGATACTATAAAATAGACCACTATTTATACTCCAAGAAGGTAACACACTGATTGATTACCACCTACTGCTATTTATCATCTGTTTACCTTGTTATGTTTTACAAAAAATTACAGTTTAAGAAACATCCAATATATTAGAATGTTTAGTCTGAAAAAAAAAAAATATTTTGTACCAAACAATACCTGATTTTCCGACTGAAAATGTCCATTACTGGAAAAGTGGTTCTAATATATCTTTAGCAGCGGGGTTCCAAAGTCAGAGGAACACCATCTTCACCACCACTTTCTCCTACACAAAGCCCTTTACTGGCAAGAGGAAGGGTAGGAAGGATGACAGAAACATTTAAAAATTCTCATGAGTGTGGGTCTTCTAGGTTTAAGGTTAAATTTACAACATTTATCCATTGTGAATTACTGAGAAAAGGACACATGTCCAGCCTGGGATGTTGTTTTCCAAATATAGATTAGTTAAAGCCACAAAAATAATATAAATAATTAAATATCTATGCCATCAGTAAATGATAACATACAAACAAAAATTCAGGTGTGAAAGATGAATGAATCTCTCATTAAAATAAATCTATTGAGACAGCATTAAAGCATTAAACAAGATAAGGATACATGTAATAAAAGCTAATATGATAACATGAACATCATATTCAAAGCACTGGTAGATTTTTTAATAATATCTTTAAATCTGTAATATTCAAGTATGCACAACCATGCACTGAAACTTGACATAATTGGATTCTACTCAACACACGTTTTCAACACCTGCAGCATTATCTTAGAAACACTTCCACTGAGACATTATGAAAATATATTAGAAACATCAAAACAGAGACTACTCTCTTCAGTACCTCCATCACACATACACACTTTACTAGAGTTGAGAGTTAGATCAGAGAATTCTCTGTTAGAATTTCTCAATCTGTCGTTGTGTAGAACATCCACAGAGAATATCTACTACCATCCTTCCCAAGAAGAATATTGTCATATTTCTATGTAGTCACTGTAGAGATATAAGAAGAAAAGGCTTATTTGCCGTGGTAGATNGAAAGAAAGAAAGAAAGAAAGAAAGAAAGAAAGAAAGAAAGAAAGAAAGAAAGAAAGAAAGAAAGAAAGAAAGAAAGAAAGAAAGAAAGAAAGAAAGAAAGAAAGAAAGAAAGAAAGAAAGAAAGAAAGAAAGAAAGAAAGAAAGAAAGAAAGAAAGAAAGAAAGAAAGAAAGAAAGAAAGAAAGAAAGAAAGAAAGAAAGAAAGAAAGAAAGAAAGAAAGAAAGAAAGAAAGAAAGAAAGAAAGAAAGAAAGAAAGAAAGAAAGAAAGAAAGAAAGAAAGAAAGCACGAAAAAAAAAAAGAAAGAAGGAAAGAAAGAGAGAAAGAAAGAAAGAAAGAAAGAAAGAAAGAAAGAAAGAAAGAAAGAAAGAAAGAAAGAAAGAAAGAAAGTAGTCATACCCCAATAACATTAACAATATACGAGCAGTAGATGCTATAGTGATCTTCCATAAAAAAACCTTACACATTGCCTATCATAACTGAAAGGATTCTTCAGGAGACTGCTATAGCTACATTTAACCTGTCACCTGTATCTAGGTGAGAGTTTTATACTTAATTATTGTTATATGCACTGCAAATTTTACCCAGATATAAAAGCACATTGATAGTCTCCTACAGTAACAGTGTGTCTGTCAAAACCTAACAAAGGTTTGGTAGCGGATTGATCCATCACTGAATTCCTTCTGTATTTGATTTTACTTAATATACAAATAACATTTTTACAGAGCTGTGCCCTGAGAAAAACCCTGTCATAGTCTTCTCTTGTGCCAGGCTAACCACTGCCTCTAGATCTTCCAACAGTACACCAGGAAATGAGATTACAAAGCACCATGGTTCTGTTCATCCTGTTTTGCAGGGACAAAAACATATTCAGTGACATACATACTTGTTTACAAACATGTTTTATGTAAGAGCAATTATATTAGGAGGAAAATTATGGGTTAGTCTTTGCAAACAAGTTTTATGATAATCCCTCTTTTCTCCAGGAGGTTGGTTTGTTCTCAGTCTTAATTACTGGAGGACATATCTACTCTTTGGAAATGTATTCTCCAAAACAGACTCTGCTTGAGGATAGAAACGTAATCTCTGATAGGTATGGTGGAGTTCCAGAGCCTGCTGGCATGGTGCAACTGAAAAACAACCCTAAAATTTCCACACTCAGGCTGATAAAACAAAGAGTTTACAGCAACACACTTTATCAGTTTCAGGGCAGAGCTCAGCAATTGTCAGTGTGCTCCACTGCATCCAAATAGTCCTGAAAGAATTTAGTTGTAAGGGCTATTTCACCCTTGAAAATTAAAATCAATCATCTTGATAGTTTTTAAAAGAAGTTACCATTGGCTCAAAAAAACAGTAGCAGTTTTTCAGTAAAGGCATAGAAATTCCCCAACCACAGGAAGTAGCTAGAATTCTAAATGTCTTTTTCTTCTCACATTTTTTTTTTGTCAAGCAGGACAAATGAGTAATTCTTGTTTGTTATACAGTTGTGTATCAGTCCTCCAAACAAGGCATAGCGAAAGGACTGATACTTAGAAAGAAAATAATGAGACCAGTTATATTCAAACTATGCAGCATATCACTGTTGAATGAATATTCAGCTCATTCTTTCTAAAGCTTTTATTCAATATTTATTTACGCAAAGCTGCCATTGATTTCCCTAGGAGCTTTAGTTATAAAAAGTAAGGATGAGATTCAGTGCTATTTTTAATTGAAACAAAAAACCTGCCCTCCCAAAAAA
>WEZZ01012261.1:2891-14648 GCA_013400585.1 Chloropsis cyanopogon | reverse complement strand
CTTTGCTGAAACAGAGCTGAAAAGTTGCTTTACCCATTCAAAGTACCAGAGCAATTCAAGTTTTCTCCCCCTTTAACTGTAGGTCCTGTACAGTTTGCAGCCCTTGTGAGCTGCTGTTCTTATAAACTGCTCCAACCTTCTGGAATGCACCGTGTACAGACAGCATCTACCAACACTCTGAGGAGTGCCTTAACACTTCAAAAGAATAGCAGTTTTCCAAATCCAATATATATTGCACATCCAACTTATGAAAATAAATAAATTACTGGAAGAATCTTCACATAACTTATTGGAATGCATGAATTTGAAGTCAAAACAGGATTTTAGACTAGATACGCGATTTTATTAGTAAGGCAAGCAAATTAGCCAGATCAGGGTAAAAGTGGGGGAAATCACAAGGGGAGGAGAACAACTGCCCAACTCAGGTGGGAACAATACTCTGTTCCAGAGGTTAATATGTTTTGAGACAACCTCAGAAATTACCAATTTACTTTACAGAAATGACTTTACATCTTGAAATCCAGATCAGATCTCATGTCTTAGGTAAGGTTTCCCTTTTACACCCCTCAATACTTCACCTCTTCAGTTACCATCAGTGAACTATCACAAGTTTTGTTCACTACATGAGGCTATGGATCTTATTTAAGTAACATCAGCTCCACCAGCAGTTAAATCTAGACCACAGAAATGTTTAAAACCATTAAAAGGAAATATAGTCACATTGCTGAGCAGGTACCCAAGTACAGATTTGCGTACACAGATTCTGAGAAACAGTCTCTAACTTCTCTAAGACTCACAGTGCTACAGTTCTGTTCCCCATAGATCCAGATACTGGTTTTGTTGCTAGAGTTTTAATTATTTCCAGTTGTAGAAATTTCCTCAGCAACTTTTTAAGTTGCTAGTACAGATACATATGTAACATCACACGTATATATCAGAGACTGCAAAACTTCAGCTCTACAATTTAATTTTTTAAAATGTAGTTGAAGCACGTTGTAGTGGTATTGATTTGTCAATTTAAGATTTCACTGATTTGAGATTTATGTTTATGACAATAATCCTTTCACATGCAAGGTGTCCTGTTATACACAGCTGACTGGGACTAAAATTCTCAATACATGTTCTTCTGCCACATTGAAATTCATGCTAGATAAATGACACACAATCAAAAGGTTAAGTGAGGATGTGTGTCATACAATGGTATCTGAAGTACCTTTTACCTTTACGAAAAAGGTTGTTTAGATATTTATTGTTGCTTGGATATTTATTTATTAAGTTCATGTCCTCTAGGAATTACTTCCTAGTCTAGATCCTATCTAGGATTTCTTTCATATAGTTGACTGTTTTCTTTCTTGTTATTCAAATATGGCCTTGTCTAATGTCTTGTTTGCTCAAGCAGGAATTACACAGTGTTGTTGGAAAATATTCAGAGGAATCAACCCTGTTTTCCAAAATACTATGTTTAACTTTTTTTTTTTTCAAATTACATATAGCACTTGTTGTACTCTGCTGGAACATGTACTATCACTGTTCTTCCTTTGGAGGCCATTTGTATTTGGAGCAAGACTCTCAGACGCAGAGGGATAAGACTATGTGGTGAGACTTTGTCCAGATCAAACCATCCATGTCTCCTATGAGACAGACACATATGAGTACGCAGGCAAGTAGCCCTTTGGAATTCACAACAAAATTGAAAAGAATTTTAAAATCTAAGGAGGAAATCATAAGTTTAGTAGGGAGGTTAAATTAGACACAAGATTGCAATATGCGTACCAGAAGGGTTGGAAGAGGAACAAACCTCATAAATGAGTAAATGTGTCAGCATACAAAAGCATCTGCACAACCGATGCATCTTTAATCCTTTTCTCTGATTCGAGTAGCAATAGAGGGACCCTCCTTTCTCATTTTGACCTTATTATAGCACATTACTAGAAATATTTTTGACTTATACCTATTTAAAAAATAAAACTCAGTTCCACGTTGAGTAACACCAATTACAACAGTAGGTGTTTGTTGAACTGAAAAATATCCAGAGATATAAAGGGTATGCATAAACACTGCCAGGGACAGGAAGCCTGATACAGAAAACTTGAGCATTATCTGCCAGAAACAATGAATGTGGTATTCCACAAGGAAAAAATGGCCACAATTTACTACATGTGGCACTTGGATCATTTCATCTGGCTTTTCACTAAGGTTAAGAACTGGCGTGTTTCACTGGAAAAAGCTGAGGAGACATCCAGGCACTGAGAGATAAAGCAGGAGGTTAACAACAACTACTCCCGTAAGAAAATGATATGCTACAGTCCAGAAGCTCTCTAGGCTGGAATCACAAGCCTTGACAAAGGAAGATAAGGCCTGGGAAAAGGAAGTAGATTAAAAATACAAGCATTCTGAAGAATTGTTCCTCTATTTCTTCTCTGGAGAGCTAATATTTCCTGATCAAACTGCCATTCCTCAATTTAATGAAGACCAGAAAGGGACTGCATACACTAGTCACCCTAGAAAATATGAATACAAAGAGAAAAATCTTTAAAAGTGATAAAGAAAATCAGAGGATGCTGTATCATGTAAAATAATTCCAAACATTCAAGTGTCCTCCATTTCTAAACATTCAAGAGTCTCTCTCCTTTGAAGGAACTCTTCAAAGGACAAGCTGAAGACAGAGTCCTTGGCACAGCTCCTAGAATAGCACATGTGCTCCCTCTGATATGATTTAAGGGGTCTGAGTATCATTTATGGAAAACAGTTTTTCACTCAACCCAAATCTTCAATTATTGCAAATGTGCTCTTACAGCTAAATAAATTTTTAAAAAATACAAATTCTCTTTGGTTTCACATTTATATCAGAACATCGTTGTGTAGCGGTGTGTTTGTATGTCTGAAAGTTGTATACTGCAAGCATCTTTGTGTCTGAGTTGCAGAAGGAATTTGAAATCATGGAAAATACCTAGAGGTAGAAAAGTACAATGTGTTTTCCAATGGTTACAGGAAAAAAAAATCTGTGAACTAGGATTCTTTGGTTTTATTCCTGATTTTATCAGAGTTTGGCTTAAGACATATCCACCTTAGGTCTTTCAACAGCTAAAAGATGCTTGGCCACAGCAAGATGATTCACAGTACCAGTTAGGAACCTTTCTCCTTAGTCATTCAGCAAAGAGATTTTTTGGGGGTATGAGTACTGCCAGGCTCCCAAAACAGTCAATGGAGACTGATAGACTACTTTTAAGAATGAGTCAGAGCAAAAGCATCCGAGAGTTATTCCTGTAATTGCACTCTGAAGGAGCCCATCTCTGACTGTCCACTAGAGAAAAAGTGCCTAAGAAGTATCACTGCGTTTCTTGGCATCAGCTCAGTCCCAGGGTAACTGATCCCTCCATGTTTCACGTGAATGTTCAGCCAGCTGAGGACTTTGTCACATCAGCCACAGGATCTCCCATTTGAGATACAGCTGCCCTGATCACTCAGGTGGCCTCTCTGCTGGCTGAGGCTGATTTGACCTGGGAAGAGCCAGCTGTCTCTGCACACAGAACCACCTTGTAATACCAGCCTGGACTTCAGTTACATCTCCATGACTGACAGGAGTGTGCCTGACCTGGAGCATTTGGCCCAGACTATTCAAGCCTGGTGCCCACACTGTGCAGGCTGGAATCATGGGGACATAGAGACTAAACCAGAGAAAATTCTCTATCTCAGGTTTTATGGCACTCAGTGGTAGCAGGAAAATACTGAATTTCTGCTGAAGCAAGTTTCTGACATGAATATGGTTTCATAAAAAAGTTCAGAAGAACAGAAGTAAGCATTTCAAGACTAGATGGTGACTTGGTATAACTAAACTGTCCTAGGAGTTACCTGGAGATGCACTGGGATGGGCCTCTCTTTGGTACTGACATTTGTATTTCTAGCTAGTCATCAGCCTTTGAAAAGAAATCATTGAATAAACAGCAAGACATAATATAAAAGAACACTTAAATATCAGAGTTATCAGACTGCTTTTGAACTGTGATTTTATTAGTCTAGATTCCTTCTGATTCAGAATTGCTTTTCTGGGCAGCGATACTTCTTCCCCTCCTCTTAGCTTGCTTCCTGCAGTTCTAAATATTCCAAAATAAGGGCTTCAACTTCCCATCTCCTCATTGTTGATCTCCTATCTTCAACTATGCACTTCAATTTCTCAACTACTGCCATATGGGGGACTTGAAAAGCAGAATCACTTTATCCACACAGGTCAAGTATTACCCAGTTATGCTGCTCCAAGGGCTGTGCTCCCTGAGCCATGCCATTCCACATGGATGGCAGCTTAATGGTCTCTATTACTGCACTGTCCTGCTTTCTCTGCATCTGGATATCATAGATGAATGTTTTATGTTGCCAAATTATTCATCTTCAAAAGCTCCACTGACTTGCATATGATATATTTTCAGTGCTCTGAGTGTGTCCGAGGGACTTAATTCACTTGTTTTGCTCTCTAGAAAACACTATTTCACAGTCCTGCGGATTTCAGCATTTAAGAATCTTTGGATTTCCATTTATTAAATCAGTAATCTTTTCTTATTTTCCTATCTTAAGAACCATAAATGTACAAGAGACTTTTTTTCATTAATTATCTTCTTTTGTTGCTAGAAAGTTAATGGTGAATTCCAAAACCAAAACCATTTTCTGAATAGTGAGTCCATCCAGGATGTGCAAAACTGAGTTTATACCAATATAGCAGCTCTGATATTAATATGTATATACTGTAAATTCTGTGTAGTTATACTACTGTCTGGAAAGTTCTCAACATAGGCTCTTTCAAAGGCATCTATTAAAAAACCCCATTTTGAAAAATACAATTAAGAAAAATATCTTTTTTTCAATAAATTAGAAAAAGAAAAAACCAGAACCAGTTATGAATAAAGAGGGTAAGCTTCTCTTGAACTGTTTGAACTCTTGAATCTAGAAATGAATTATGGAAAATTTGACAGACGAACCTAGGTAAAATGACATAATTTCATTTCTGCTTCTGTGGGGAGAAGAGGAAAGGGGGAAACTATTGTGGTTTTGAAATCACAACAGAATGAACTCACTCTCTTTCTCTGACCTATTCATTTCTCAATACTTATTTTTATAGCTCATGTTACGAAGTTGTGTAATGATAATTTATAGGTCAGCTTGACAGACCCAGGCAGACAGTAATCAACATGATCCTTGCTGTTCCTGTCCACAAATACAAGAGCCTGTATTACTTCTCCTCTCCCCCAGACTATTCAAACCTTCCTCACAGAGGTGTGTAATGAAAGGAAATACATGAACAAAAATATGGAACAATGGGGAGAAAGGGTGGACTTTTATATAATTCATAAAAAAACATTTCTAAAAGCCCAAAGAGAGCAGCCAGCAAAGATGCCACATTCCAAAAGCAATTCAGAGAATGCCTACAGAATTGGTGCCCACGACACAGACAGATATCTATTTTTTTCTGGGTTTGTGTCTAAGACTCTGGGTTCAGCATTTCAGCAGCTCATCATTACACTTCCAGTGCAACATGTGTGGCTTGCCATGAGTACAGAACTGATAATTCATCCGTCACCAGTAGTCACATCCAAGCCTGCCCAGACATAAACACACACACTAGAGGAAAAATGTGGTTCCTATGTATAGGAAATTCTATTTTAAGCTAATAGGTTACCTAAAAATAAACTCTTACTCAATTGCAAGGGTTTTCTTCAGTCCATTTTATTAGTAGCATTAAAATACAAAGTCCAATTTTGATTTGAAAGAACTATTCCTACTTCAGCAGTGTCAGGTGGCTGGGCTCCAGTATTGTGTGAATACACTTTACATTTGTATAAAGAACTGAGCATTTTTCAAAGGGACAGAACTTTATATTTCGAAAAATATCCCTCAGTGATTTTCTGCCAGCTGAAGCATCCAAAGTGTCTGCCCTCAAGAAAGATTCAGTACTTTTGGCAACATTTGCAAGCTAGTCTGTTTTTTCCAATCCAGAAACATTTTCTTTGCCAGACAGTCATCTGAAATAATGTTCTTACACAGAAAGTACATGTTCAGTATGTTTTGCATTTATACACTGTTAAAGACAAGGAGTTTGGAGGTCCTAGAGGCTGGCACTGGATTACAAGGGCAGTTACTTTCAGATTGAAAGTGAAGACACTGGAAGATGGCAAAGGTGATAATAAAAAAAGCACTGGGATTTCTAAAACCATGACTAGAACATTACTCCCAGGCTAGCAAGGTAATGGGGCCATGATGCTAAAGGGCAATGTAAGATTACCCAGTAGAGAAGGCTGTAATAAAATGTCAGCCCCTCATCGAGAGGAGGGGAAGAGGTCAGCATCAGGTTCCTGACTTTTGGCCATAGGGCCCTGGCTGAGTAACTGACATACACGGCCCAGGTGAAAATGCTGAAGGAATGGGAACAGGACAGCAATTCTCTTGATGTGATAGAAAACTCCAAATTTTAAATGACAGATATTTTCCTCCCTGTTCTATGGAACTTTGTGGAGTCAGGGGTTTTTTTTATTATTGTTTGAAGAATGGGCTATCCTAACACAAATTACAGATTACATTGTTCATTTTATGAACAGAAGTTCCAAAATGAAACAGGATTTGGAATCTACCATGATTTCAGATATTGAGGGACCTGTGGGAACATCTCACAAACCATAGTCTGTCTCCATTAGAAAAAGGGACAAAGTCAGAGAATTTAAGTACATGAAAATATTTTCAGATGTGCAAACAGTGCACAGCATTCTAAAGGCTTGATCAGACACAGCTGGATATCAGACTATGCCTGACAAATGTAGCTGTTTTCCTAGCTGCCTATTCGGTTCTCCTGACAGAGGTTATAAACTCTCAGCAGAGCAGGACTGACAAGCATTTCTTATCTGCTTTGTAAATGTAGATAGCTCAGAGAACATAGACAGTAGGCAGAGGCCTATGCTGCTCTTTTACCTCTTCTGCCCTTCATTCCAGAGGGCATTCAAATGCAGGGCCCAACAACTTGCAGACCAATCTTTCTATAGTCTGAAACATCATCACATTCAAATTTATTAAGAATGTGTCAGCATTATGACAAGTCTAATATTCTTCAGAACTAATATTTTTTCTGGAGCAGCCGTTCTTTTTAAGTTTCATGATGACCTTGGTTTTTCCCTCCCTCTCTCTTTTGAGTAAAAGAAATACAGTTTTCTCTGTACAAGAAAACAAGTACTACAGAAATTAAACACACATATTTCCCACTGACAGTCTTTTAGAGTTGTTTTTCTTTGTTTTCTTTTTGGTGCCTTTTTTTGTTTGTTTGTTTGGGGTTTTTGTTTGGGTTTGTTTTGTTTTTTTTTTTTTTCCTTAAAATATGATCTCAGAGTTTAAAGGATTCATTAATCAAGCTTCATGCCCCAAATTCTCACAGAGAGCCTGGACTTTTTTTTTATTCTGATCTGAAAGTGTAGTACAAAATGTGACATAAATTGCCAATATGTGTGTTTCAAGAAAACCACCTGTTAACACATATTAAGGAAAATACTTCTCTTTATACCTTTATGAAACACATAAGCCTTTTGATCTTCTTCTCTGAAAATATCTATGTGAAATGCCATGGCATATATTATCTGTAAGAGCAGATGAGCTAGGGTTTGTCCAGAAGGCAGTTCACAGAAAGGAGGTGCTTCTCATGTATATTCACAAGAACCGCTCAACATCTAAGCGCGACCAACCTGTCATTCCCAAGCAAAGGGAGCCTGTGCCAGTCTAGTTCCTATGCACACAGTAACAAATAGCAGTCTCTGAGGAGATGGAGAACCATCAGCAAGCCCCTCCTGGGCCACTCAAATATATTTTTAACATTACACAACAGACAGAGAAGCCCACCTTGCATTCAGCCTGCAGAGACATCATACAAAGACCACGGGTGACAACAGGGGCTGCTGGGGCCCCCATCTGGAGCTGCCCTGCTCCTTTCGAGCTGCTCCAGCACAGGTAGGACCCCCAGCCCCAGCAGCAGGCGTGCTGCAAAGGCTGAGTGATGGCTGCTAAGAGGGCACATCGGGCTCTGCCTTGGACCGGGCAGAGTATGCGTCCAGCTGTCTGGTCAGGCAGCACCCACGATCCCAAAGGGAGCCTGCAAACAGGATCCTTGTCCTGCTTAGCTGAGGGCACCTTCTGTCCGAAGGCTGGCTATGAGGCACAGATCACCTGGAAAAGCATGGTGTGACAGTCCTGTGCGAACTCTACCCTTGTTGTCAGTGCACAGTTACAAAGTGGCACAAAGCCACACTGAGGGCCTGTGGAGCCCTGCCTAGGAAAATGCTTTTTAGGCTCTTGCAGCCTACCATCCGTTCGTGCTTTTATTCTGGTTTCCCATTTTACATGTCACCCATTGAAAACATTGGCTATCATAGTTTCTATTCCTCAGATTCCATCTACTTGTCAAATTTTTAGCAAGTTTTCTCCACTGTCTTCCTTGTGTAACACATTTCTCCATCTCAGAGTTTTCTTTCCACTGCTTTTTCCATCAGTTTTTCAGTTTTTGCTTTTCGATTACCCCAAGAAGAGTCTTAAAATAGCCCTGCTCATTTCTTTCTCTTTTACCAATCACTAGATCTGAAAGAGTATTTCTGGGAGCACCAGACATTTTCTATCATCTGCTAAGCCCTCCCTCCCTTCCTGAGATCCTGCCAAAGGCAGCAGATTGGTCACTGAACTTAAAGGGTCAGTCACAATGTACAAAGGTTTTGTTAAATACATTTTCCTTAAAAATAGACTGCCCAGCTCTATTTGTGACAGTGCCCAGATATTTTTAGGATCTTGACTTAATAATAAGAAAAACAAAGCTCAGATAAATTCTCCTTTTGATTTTTAAACCAACAGTCTGAAAAAGCATTTCCTTCTTCAGGGAGAGCTGAATTGAGCTCTGACTTTTGCTTAAGTTCTCCTTTGGCTTCAATAGCTGGATAATGCTTTGTGTTTTAAAGCTTGTTTTCTAGGCAGCTTCTACAAGCACTCATCACTATACTCTTTCTTTCAGTGCCATACACATGAGATGGCAGATTTACTAACTAATTAGGATATTTTACCTCAGCAAGAAAAATACCCACTGTCTCTTTTTAACCAAAGAAACAGAGCAAATAGCCTAATGTGGCATTACTTACCCAAGAATTAATGGTAAAACAAGGTTTAATCCTTGGACTGGCTGTGTGCTTCAGCGTAGAAATCCATCCACTGGATTGCTTTGCTGTAAAATAATAATCTTCTTTAACATGCCACATAGCTGATGGTCTTTAAAATACATAATTTTATCGCAGAACTAATTCTTAATATGATGGACCTTCGTTGCTTAGTTCTCTAATACCGTCACACAGAAGCTCCTGGTCAGATTTAATCATGTTTCTGTTGTGACTAGCCCTAGGGAGACCACGTCTAAGATTTTCTCCAGTCCATATAACCAAGTTTTTATGACTTTATTCATAAGTGTTGTTTGAAATTAGACAATCTGTCTTTTTCCACATGTTGGAATATTTTAGCAGTAATTCTAAACTGCCTCAAATAGATGTTGTAAAATTTTCTGCTTCTGTGTGGTTTTTATATTCCAAACTTTTTTTTCCATATTACAAATGTGCATGGCAGAATATAATAAATCTAATGGTTATTGCAGTTTTGCCCATTAATATTGTGACTGTAATTCTAGGCAACAGATAATATTTTATTAATTCTGAGTATCACATTATACGCAACCATCATGATTGCAGGAAGAAATGGAGTGTAACAGATTAGTAAATTAACTAGAGGGTACCGTGAAATCTGGGCCCAAGGCTATGGGCAACTGAGACAGAGAGCTATAGATGGGTAGAAGGGTGTCTCAAGATCTGGGGAAAGACTCTGTGTTATTTCTTCCATCTTCCCCCTCCATCTTAACAGGCAGCAGCACTGAGAACAGTTGTAATGAAGTATGCTGGGGTGTTGAGTGAAGAGAATATCTGGACAGGTGTGCTGGTTTTGGCTGGGGTAGACAGTGGCTGGTACAGGACTAGGTTTTGGATTTCTGATGAACACAGAGTTGATAATAGAGTTGTTATTGCTGAGCAGGGCTTACACAGAGCCAAGGCTTTTTCTGCTGTTCCTATGGCCATGCTGGTGAGGAAGCTGGGGGTGCATGGGAGACTGGGAGGAGACACAGCCCAGACAGGTGACTCCAGNGTACCGTGAAATCTGGGCCCAAGGCTATGGGCAACTGAGACAGAGAGCTATAGATGGGTAGAAGGGTGTCTCTGGGGAAAGACTCTGTGTTATTTCTTCCATCTTCCCCCTCCATCTTAACAGGCAGCAGCACTGAGAACAGTTGTAATGAAGTATGCTGGGGTGTTGAGTGAAGAGAATATCTGGACAGGTGTGCTGGTTTTGGCTGGGGTAGACAGTGGCTGGTACAGGACTAGGTTTTGGATTTCTGATGAACACAGAGTTGATAATAGAGTTGTTATTGCTGAGCAGGGTTTACACAGAGCCAAGGCTTTTTCTGCTGTTCCTATGGCCATGCTGGTGAGGAAGCTGGGGGTGCATGGGAGACTGGGAGGAGACACAGCCCAGACAGGTGACTCCAGTTGACCAAAGAGATATTCCAGACCATAGGACATCATGCTCAGTATATAAAGTAGGGGGGAAAAGGAGGAATGGGGGATGTTTGGAGTGATGGTGTTTGTCTTCCCAAGTCACCATTACAGATGATAGGGCCCTGCTCTCCTGGGGATGGCTAAACACCTGCCTGCCCATGGGAAGTGGTGAATGAATTCCTTGTTTTGCTTTGCCTGTGTGCGTGGCTTTTGCCCTTCCTATTAAACTGTCTTTATCTCAACCCATGGGTTTTCCATCTTTTACCTTTTCAATTGTCTCCCTGATCCACTGGTGACCGAGTAGCTGTGTAGTATTTGGTTGCTGGGTGGGGTTAAACCCCAACAACAGGTCATAGCAGGCAAAGCCATGAATGTTGAAACAATTGTCATGATATATTATTACAGAAAACCAGAGTCAGTGAGAGCTTTACAACCCAAGCATTTAGCAAGAAAGGCAGCCAAATGTTTATATTCCCCATCAATACTGAAGTTACACGTGGTGAAGGAAGGACAGAGGAAAGAGAGAAAGAGGAAAGAGAGGGAGGGAAGGAATGAAGGAGGCAAGGAGGTAAGAAAGAAAGGAAAAGGTGAGGGTGAGAGGATTAGAGAGGGAGGGAGGGAGGGAGACACTTTGGAAATAGTTTTGAATTTACAGAAAAGAAAATACTAAACAAACACAGAAGAAGGATCAAAACAAGAAGAGAAGCTTAAAAATATAAGGCTAACTACAGCACACAATATTTCCTTAGAATCCAGGCTCACATATCTAATTCACACACATGAAACATGTTTCTGACCAAGTCCTACATAATACAATGCAGTTATTCAACTAAGTGCTTTAATGCTTCATGGAAAATTTCTAGGTCTAGGAAGCCACCTCAGAGTGTAGAATGGTAATGCTTCAGTTCTTGAGAAGTAATTTATATGCCTGGGACTTAATTTACAACTCCAAAGAAGCACATTTCAGTGTGAAAATGAAAAGAAATACATCTAGTTAGTTCAACAAACCAAATCAAAACATTTTCCTTTGTCAATATTGGGATGTGTCATGTCAATTTAAAAATAAAACAAAATGACAAGCTGTGGTTATTTTTGCATATCTATTTTGAAATTTTTCATTGCAAACAAAAACGAAAATTGTATTTCACTTACTTGC
>WEZZ01012260.1:181639-207659 GCA_013400585.1 Chloropsis cyanopogon | reverse complement strand
TGCCCGCCGGTCCCCGGTGCGGGTCCGCCGCTGCTGCGGCCGGCGCCGCTGCCGGTGACCGACTCTGAAAGGACGGCGGGTGAGGGAGCAGCTGGGATCAAAGTGGCCTTTGCTGCTTTTTCATGCTTTGGAGGCGTCTGAAGGTAGCGCTCCGCTGCGGTACTGTACTTGGATTCGTCGCTGTGTTTGAGTACATGAGTGGTTTTGGGGTGGCCTTTTAAGAAATACGTGACACGAGCTCTTCAGTGAAGCGGCTGCTGGAGCACGGCGAGGTTGTTTTTTGCCTCCTGCCCCGAGCAAGGTCCAAGGGGTGGATAAGGTCCCACCGGGACCCAGCTTGTGCAGCTACCCCGTCACTCAGGTGGTTTGGAAGCCCTGGGGATGCAGGTCCTTCCTACAGCTTACCCCGTTATTCAAACTGATCCTCACGGTCTGCTCGTGATGCAGTTTGCTCTTGTTCCGTGGTACCGAAGCTGCTTGACATGCAGGGAAGGAGAAAGAAGAAAAAAAAAGAGGATGAAAGGAATCAGTTCTGGGAATTGGGCTAAATGGAAACGCGTACTATGCTCCCTTTTCTCTGTGTGTGCATGTCGCTGGTACACGTGCCAAAATAGCCGCTGTGCCCAGTGTGTATTTTAATGGACACACCCGTGGCCTGCCAGTATCAAAGTTAGTTTCAGGTTTTCCAAGGCATCTCTTCCTACAGCCCTCAGTCTAGCAGGTAAGGCAGTGTAACCCTCGCACCACCCTCAGCATCTCAGGCAGGCTAATAAAGTTGTTAGATTTTAATGGCAGGAAGGCTTCTGTAGTTATTAAAGTGCAGCTCCATTATTTTTGCTGTGTTTTAACAAGTTCTGTGACCAGGAAAAGCAGCAGAGGTATTTTGGCACGGCACTGACAGTGATTTAGTTCTCCTTTATGATTTGGTTTGAGGCAGATTTTTCTCTCTCGCTGCCTTGGTTTTCTCCCTTCGATTTTTGGTATGTTAATCTTTCTGGCTTCCAGCACTGTGGAAAAACTTTCTTCGTTGCAAAATGTAATGGAGACTGGTTCACGGGCTTTCATACTAGATGATCCATGATTTATTGTTATTTAGCCGTCTATTACAAGAACCACCCCTGAAGTGGTGAACTCTTGCAGAAAAATTACTTGCTTATTAGAAAATTATTCATGTCCATCCTGAACAAGGCAGTTTTCTTTCAGCAGCATCTATCTTGGGGTGTCAATGCCCACAGCAAGCAGGAAAATGTGTCTGTAAAGTGTTTCAGCAGCACGGAGAGCCCCGGGGTAGCTGTCACTGTTTCCATTCTCTAAACAATTTTAATGCCATTAGTGAGTGTGATTATGTACAAACCGCTTCTAGGGGGTTCCTAGGCTGGATGTCAGAGCAGGGCTTTGTGCTGAGTCAAAGGGTGGATTGAGTTTATGACACAGTTTAAATAGAAACAGAAGAGCAGAGCTACAGTAGAGCAGCACATCGTAATTCATTCAGGAGCGCTCTGTGGTAGCTGTGCAGGGAAGTGCTCACTCCTTACCCGTTTGCTCAGTTTGAGAACACCTCTCAGGGGCACCCATGAGGAAGTAGCTGAGGACAGAGAGTTTTAACCCTGGGGTTTTTTGCAGCTGTTTGATTGTGTTTCAAATGAAAAGAGAAAGTAAAAGGGAAGAAGAGTTCTGAAAGTCTCTGTTTAAACGTAGGCTGCTTTTTCAATTCCTTCATTTGCAAGAGGAAGGATCTACACAGAAAGAGGTACTGTGCTCTAATTTGTGTCCTGTTATACATAAGATATATTTATTCTATTGCTGCCCAGATCTGATTTAGTACCAGTTATGTCTCCAGATGGGATATAACTATGAAGACTTCAGTAAATGAGCACTGTTTAGCTTCTACAGGTATAAACTCACAACTGTATTTTATCGTCAGATTTAAATAACATTTTAAATAATAGAAAAGTTCTGTAACTGATGAAAAGGCTTTTTTATCCCCTGGAGCTGCAATGTGATCACAGCACAGAAGCAGCAGGGGAGAGGGGGTGGGAGGCTTGCTCAGAGAGGTAAAGTGGAATAAGTACTGCTTTACACAGCACAGCACGGACACAAATACCATCTTCTGAAGCCTTTTTTCTGGGACCAGCTCAAGTCCCATCTCCTGTCTTGTTCTCTTCATAGGGCGGCTGCCCTCTGCTGTCTAAAGCTGCCCTTCCAAGTGCTGGCGGTGCTGTTCTGGTGATGGTGGCGAGATAAGGGAGAGCAGGTTGCAGGGCGGGGTAATCTCTCTTCTCAGCCCAGATGATAATCTGGGAGGAAGCAGAGGAGCTGTTTGGCACAGAATCCCTTCATCGGGTCGCTGTGCTGACAGGAACGAGGGAATCTGGCTGCTTGTGCAAATAACAACTGACAAGACGCTTCTGGTTTTCCCCTGCCAGCTAAATAAACCAGCCAAAGGCCAGCAGAGGCTCAGTTAGCATGGATGGGTTTGAGTTCCAAGAAGCAGCATGAGTGGTGCAATTTGGAGAGATGCAATCTGTCAAGAAATCTGAGGGCAGTGAGGGCAAACTGCCTAGAAATATGTGCTCTTAATGATGGGATCAGCTACCTGATGCACAGCTTAACTGTGATTTAGTCTGCTGTCAGCTTCTGACTATGAAAACAGTAAGCACTGCTGCATGCAGCCCCACTGGCACAAACAGGACAGCTAGCAGTTGACTCATGCCAGTGTATATTGTCTTTGTGGGGATAGAGCACTATAATTTGTGCCTGTTACCTTCTATTTTTTTCTGTCTTCCTAATCACATGTGATTAAGAAGATATAGGATATATCACATATATATCCTACACACATATGTTGTAGGATATATCACATATACAACAATATCTGTGATAATACAGCAGGTGTTCCCTGTGCCATCCTTACAGCAATTTGGAACTCTCTCACTTCATAGCTTGCAAAATGCGGCCACATCCAGTTTTAAAATTTGCTGTGAAAGGAGTCAGAGGAGCGGTTGGTTTTCTTTGAATACCAAGTATTTTCTGATTTCGAGGCATCCAAAATGATGCAATTCTGATTAATGTTTACAATGGCTTGTATTTCCCAGCGGGAGTCATGGGTTAGGTATGAAGCATCACATCTGGTGGAGACTAACCTGGGAAAAAATTATATTCCCTTGAAGATGTCCTGTTTGTTAATGAAAAATTTGCCAACAGAACGTGTGGTCACTTCTGAAAGAGTCAGTACCTGCCTCTGTGGGTTTCAGTAGCATCAGTTCTGTTCATCTACATCTGTTTTTTGAATTTAAAGTCTTTTGATATCTTGCATGAGTCAATTGATATTTTAAACATTGTGTGCTTTAATGATAGCCTCTGTTCCCGAAGAAGATGGTACCAAAAATCTGAGAATCTAGGCCCAATATTTGAGTTGAACACCGCTGGACATCAGCAGCCTGTAGCTTTCTAAGTCTTTTTTGGTGCAACTTAGGGATGGAGCACTGGAGAGAAGGATTTTTCTTTTTTTATTCTTATATTGCTGTGGTCATTTCCTGTGTGATTTGCTTTGGTTTACTTGTTTGAGGCATTTGAGGAATGATCCTGCAGTTGTGATCAGTGTAACCTCAGCAGGGCTTTAAATATGTGTAAGCTCAAATAATTGTGAACTTTCGTTTGAGTAATCTTTGTGTGAGGGAGATCCTGCCTGCCTTCTTGCCCAGGGCACACTGCCTCCTGTAGCGATTCAGCTGTATGGCTAATTTTCAAATAAACTGAAGTTACGCATTTTTTTGACACAGCACTAGTGCACGCTGTTCTCTGCAGTCTCAGGCACTCTGCCTGCAGTTCATAAACACATTTACCTCCCTGTGCTCAGAGGGGGTTGGTTTGCATTTCTAATTAATTGAGTTTATAAAGCAATAAGCCAGTGTGTTAACTGAAAATTCCCTCAAGAATTGTAATCTTCCTTCATTAGCTGCCTGTGTGTAATCATATCGCCCTTCCTCATGTGAGCCTCTGGGAGAGCCAGTGCCACGTGGTGCAGAACCTTTGTCTGGTGTGACAAGGGGAAGTGGGTCTCCTGTGTGGTCATGTTCTGCAACCCAGCCCCCGTCAGGTCACCTTCTTTGCCCCTCCCCACCTGTCCCTACCATCAGCCTCTGATGTCTCTGGCTGAGACAGCAAATGTGTGAAGAGATTTAAAGGACATCTTTCAGTGAAGCCAGAGGGTAGGGGAGAGCTTTCAGAGAGTGTTCTAATCTAGCTGAAGACAGACACATTTACTCTTTGCAGGAGCCCTGTTTGCTGGATAAATGGATTTAAAGAGAATCTGAATTTTCTTTAAACTGTGTGAAGACAAGTACTGTAACTTCCCCCTGATGTCAGCTGGGAGTTGGCGGTTCAGCACACCTAAGGGTTAAATGTCCTGCATTTCAGTGCTAACCTGGGACGCTTGTTTCAAGACTCAGGCTAAGGCATTAGTTTGAGACTGAGAAATATGAGCTACTTGATGTAAGTTAACTCCATTCAAATCGCGTGACCCTTACAACATTTATACTGGGTTAGCAAGCCACTACTTAGCAAGGCAGGATAATCTTGCAACGAGTTTGGGTGAATAACTGCATTTGCTTTTGCTTTCCACAGACCGACATTCAGAATGGCAGCCTTGTCCACTTTAATCCTCCTTTTGTGTGCTGCTAAAGATGTGATGCCTTCCAGTCCTCACTGGAAGCCAACTTGGCCATCTTACAGAGTTCCCGTTATCCTGCCGCAGTCTACCCTGAACTTGGACAAACCACAGTTTGATGCTGAAGCCAGACTGGAAGTGGTATCTCCGTGTGGCCCAGCATGCCACAAAAGTTCTCCGCTGCCAACTTACGAAGAAGTGAAGAACTACCTGTCCTATGAAACCTTGTACGCTAATGGCAGCCTCACTGAAACTGAAGTGGGCATATACATCCTGAGCAATGGTGGCGATGGCTCTCGAGGCAGATCTCGAACTAAGAGGCAGATCTATGGCTATGACAGCAGGTTTAGCATTTTTGGGAAAGACTTCTTGTTGAATTACCCATTCTCCACGTCGGTGAAGCTCTCTACCGGTTGCACGGGGACGCTGGTGGCTGAAAAGCATGTTCTTACTGCCGCTCATTGTATCCATGATGGAAAGAGTTACGTCAAAGGAGCTCAGAAACTGCGGGTGGGGTTCTTAAAGCCCAAACAAAAAGATGGCAGCAAAGGGTCCAATATCACCAACTCGGCAATGCCTGAGAAAATGAAATTCCAGTGGATCCGAGTGAAACGGACGCATGTCCCCAAAGGATGGATCAAAGGCAATGCCAATGACATTGGCATGGATTATGACTATGCCCTGCTGGAGCTGAAGAAGCCACATAAAAGAAAGTTTATGAAGATAGGTGTGAGCCCACCAGCAAGACACTTACCTGGAGGGAGGATTCACTTCTCTGGCTACGACAATGACCGTCCAGGAAACCTGGTTTACCGTTTCTGCGATGTCAAAGATGAAACGTACGACCTGTTGTACCAGCAGTGCGATGCCCAGCCGGGTGCGAGTGGATCTGGGGTATATGTGAGGATGTGGAAGAGGCAGAATCACAAATGGGAGCGTAAAATTATTGGTATATTTTCAGGCCATCAGTGGGTGGACATGAACGGCACCCCGCAGGATTTCAATGTAGCTGTTCGCATCACACCCCTCAAATACGCACAGATCTGTTACTGGATCAAAGGCAACTACCTTGACTGCAGGGAAGGATAAAGACAATGAAAGTCCTTGAAAGCACTTAATGACTGGTTTTAGTTACTCATCTGAGGAAAAGCTAGATTTGTGCTGCAAATTCATGTACCTGATCATGTAACATCGAGAGGTGATCGTGGCTTTTCAAGCCAGCCACTTTCTTCTTAGGACAGGGACTGTGTGGTGCTATCATTACAGCCTGAAACTGGGGAGAAAGGAACGTCTGCTGGGTGGGGAAGGAGCAGGTGGACTTGCTGAATTTGCAGCTGAGCAACTGAAGATTAATTAGGGGCGGATCAGTAAATAGTATGAAAACAGAACCGTCTCCAAAGAATCTTGTAAAAGGGACGCTGTTGACTATCTCATGCCTACAATGTTTGTTTTAATAAATCCTAGGATTAGTAGAAATGCTTTGATCTGAACTTTTAAAAGAAAATATTTCTATGCTGTTGGGGGCTGAAGAGGGGCATTTAATGGTGTTTGCAACCCAAACATTACAGCTTTGTGTTCCTGCATGAGAAAAGGGAGTGTGAAAAGGGCAAGGCATGCGCCGTGGGAGATGAATGCCACACAAATAGCGTGAAGGGTAAATAACCACATAACACTTCTAACTCCTTTCAGCCTGAGTGATTTGAGACTTCATTAGTAACATAGTTAAGAAAAATGCTTTTTGAGCAAACAGACCTTGATGTTGTAAGGATTTGACTGTGAAGATGCTGTTGGTCATATGATCAGTGCCGTTACATCCTGCTTTGAGAAACATGAATTGCACATGGGATTAAATCTTTATAGGAGCTGGGACCTATGAAGGAGCAGGATCCCTATGAATATACTAGAAAGCGTGTGGGGAAAGGGGCTTTTCTGTTTATGACCTACTTAGGTCTTTTAAGGGAAATTTCATGTCAGCAACTCAGATTTTCAGAGGGGAAGCCTGTCTTCAGTCTTGCTGTCTATCTGAATTGCTGCCTGCAGAGCAGGGAAAGGAGAGAGCAGGACAAGGATTCTACTGAGTTTTCCCCCTATTTGTTGAAGATCCTTGCTGCTCTACCTAATAATACACCACGTAGAGGGACCCATGACTTATAAGTGCCTCTCAGCCATATCCCTTTGATAGTGTAATTTGGGCATCTTGGCTAATGTTTCTTGTGTTTTTGGAATAGGAATCCTTCTCCCCACCTAGTTGAGTTGCAAATAATTCTTGGCAAATGCACAGTTCAGGATTTCTTCAGCTGGAATAGAACCACTATATAGGATGCAGCCTGAATTTGCTATGAAGTGATCCTCTGCTGTCTCTTACAGATAACAGTGATATTTTTACTATAAAAGAATTAGAGTTGGAAACAAGAATTGTCTTTTTGAGGTAAAAACAGTGCAGCTGAATGCTGTAGCTCAGCAAACAGCATTTGGAAGTCAACATGGCCTATACAAACAGCCTTTCTCAGATGGATTGTGCCACTGTATTTCAGTAACATGGTTGAGGACGTGCTGCCTTGCCAAGATTATTTTTTTAAGTAGGAGAATAGACACTGGTTCCTCTTCCATCCATCACTCACTGACTCCTGAAGCTTCCCAAGTTGCCCATGGTGCTTGGTGTTGTGGGGCAAATGCAAGTCCCTGGTGAGAAATATCAAAGCTGGGAAGGAGTGAATCCAAGCAGAGCTTCCCTGTGCTATACCAATACAAGGAAAATGTTAATCCAGCTAAGCCTTTTTTTACACTTATACTAATTACTACGGCATTTGTAAACATATGCCTGATGGTGCTTTATCTTTGTGGTGGCTTTGGCTCTAGTTCTGACAAACATTTTTGCTGGAGCTGCCTATGATTATTATTTTTATAGAAGCAGTGTACAAAAATGTGGACTCTCATGTGGGTTTTTGGTGCACTCAGATACAAGCAGTTACTAATGCTTTGAAATATGAATAATCACCATATGTATCTGATGGTCTTTTTCTGACTTTTTGTTTTAAATTCCTTTACTCTATGGATGTTATCTGGAGCACTTTTGTTTGAATGTATCACAGCGAATAAAAAAAAGTTATGGAATTTCAATGCAGATATTCTTGTATTTGTGCTGTATTGGGTTGCACTTTCAATCTCATTTCAGCTACTTATTTGTACAGTCATTCAGATACAGATTTATTAAAATCCTCGGTGCTATTTATTTTCTTTCAATTTTCTTCTGCTCCCACCTGTTGGAAGTTTTTGTTTTGGTGTATTGTTTTGGGCTTTTTCATTAGGCTTAATTACTTTATACATTTGGATGCTAATAATCAATCTTAGCTTTTGTATGACTCTTACAGTTCCAAAGCCAGTCATGAGCTGTGATTAGTTGGAGATGAAAATAACCTATTAGACTGAAAAGCCACATTGTTTTTATGAACTTCAGGGTAAATAAACTATGGAGGAATGTGAACTAGTCAGTGTAAGGTCATAATTGAGGTCAGTCCATCTTCTTTTTCTTTTAGTTGATGCAGTATAAAAAAAAGTTCCTTTGAGGCCAACAGTGAGACCCACAGTTTTTACAGAAACACTGGATGCAGAAAGTTTTTCATTTTGAAATTGCTGCTCTTACAACTTTCCTGACCTCTAACAGTGCACAGTACGTCATGTGGGCTTGAGAACATCAGTCCTGATTTACTGGACATATTTCCCATCCACTGATCCTGTGTTCTCAAGTGCTTTCTCAGATTGTAGACTAAGAACTTTTCACAGAATCACAGAACCATTTAGGCTGGAAAAGATCTGTAAGATCTTCAAGGCCAGCTGTAAACCTAACACTGCCAGGTCCACCACTAAGACACATCCCAAAGTGCCACATTTATATGTCTCTTAAAAACCTCAGGAGTGGTGACTCCACCACTTCTCTGGGCAGCCTGTTCCAATGCTTTTGGTGGAGAAAGATTTCCTAATATTCAGTCTGAACTTCTGCTGGCACAACTTGAGGCCATTTGCTCTAGAGTAATGTGTGCAAGGTGGGGGGGTTTTTTGTTGGTTTTTTTTTTTGGTTTTTTTTTCTAAGAATGTTTGCAGCAAGTTCAGTGTAATCAGCAGAAGTGGGAGAGTCTCTTCCCACTGCACACCCTGTGCAAACATTCTAGTTTTGGAAAGAAAAGGAAATCTCAGATAACATGGGCAGAATTGTGGTGCTGAAGTTCAGCACTGTTCCACCTGTGCCCACCAGAGCTGGGGGTAATTTTGCTGGTGTAATCATGTGCAGCAAGGTTGGGCATGCTAGACAGGTTTGCAAATTACATCCTGAGGATATTTGCTTTGATGCTGCAAAGTAGACTCTTTTAGAACCAGAACTTTAAAATGTGAGAAAGATAGCTGTGCAGCCAAAATAAGGCTCATCAAGAAAACACAATTAACTAAATCACATACAGGCACGGCACTTGAAATTTCATTGTCCAGCCAATGACTGCCTATGACCTGCAGAACTGAATGAAGTGCCTCATTATTTTTGTATATGAAAGCAAGACAGTAGATGGGTATAGAGGCACTGTTTTGACTGTGATTGAAAAGGATTAAAGTCTGCTCCTGCATCTGTAAGAGGCTGACATATGAAACATTTTATTTAATTTGCTATAAATCCCTCAGAGAACAGTGCTGGAGATGGAAAGTGAGGTCTCGAGAAAACAGACCCTGCCGAGCTCTTCCCCAGCACTCACTGAATTTAGCCTACTGAAGACTGCAGAATATCATCAGGTTTCCTTCTCAGAGAAAAAGTATTTTCCTTGCATCTGTAATTGTTTTGCAACTGAATTCCCAGGCCTGCCTGGTTAGAGGGCAGCCCTCATCTGAAAGTTGCAGGCTGAACCCCAAGCAAGTATAATACATGCTTGAAATTCTTTTCCGTGTTTCCACTTAATCTGCCATTTGTTAGCAGGTTTTGGTAGCGTGCCAACACAATATGCACAGGCCTTGGGAAGAGAAGCTTTCAATGAGTGCATGAAGTATGTTGGGTGGGTAAAAACTCTGTTTTTCTGGAAGAAAAAGGAAGCCTGGATGGAGAAGAGCAGCAGAGAGTGAAAGGGCAGTATGATTTGTATCACAGGAGGAGGATTCCTAGAGGATCAGTTTCATGGATGTGCATGTATGTAGGGTTTTTATAAATAACACTGTTAGTTCCCATTTCTAGTTCTACCAGCTGAAGAAGAAAAACTTAGGAGCTGAAGTAAATTAAGTCTCTTCAAATGAGCACATTAATGCCAGCTCTGAAGCCAGTGTGCAGCACAGATGAGAAGTTTAGGCTGTGACTTGTCTGATAGATACACAAGAGAAGAGTGACAGTGACATAAGCATTAGGAACTTGATCTCCTCCTCCCAGATGTTTTTTCCTGTCTTAAATGGTGACTATTAGGTTGCACATGCTTTGTGCCTGCTGGCAAAGGTAGCGTGGGCTTTTATAAGTAAATGATTATACAAGGGAAGAGAAATACCTTAACATGCTCCAGACACTATTATCAACACTGATTATTCCCAGGATAAAATGATCAGTGATGCTTTGGGTGTAGATTGATTTTTAACTACATGGTCATAGGTTGAGCCATGAAGCAGGCTTATACTGTTTTTTATCTAAAGAGCTCTAGCAGTAAGTAAGTGTTGTGGTTCAGGGGGAAATGGTGAATGTTCCTCTGCAAACTTTTTATCGACAATGTTTATTTTTTTTTACAAAAAATTCCATGGAAAAGATCTGTGCATATGCAGAGATCTACAAGAAGTGAAACACTTCTATTAGTTCACCAAGCAAATAATCATGATAGAAAATAGTCAATTTAGATAGCCCATGTAATAGGTAATATCTAAGATATTATTTAATGACATTTGCTCGTTTGCACTCATTTCAGTTTTGGAAAATGCCATTTATGCTGATTTGGTGAGGAGAGAGTATTTTTCTAGCAAACCTGACCAACTTGAATACAAAAAGCATGTACAAAAAATACTGACTTGTGATAAGAGTTTGTAGATTGTTAGTTCATATTGGAGTGACAGCAGTAATAAGGTACAATAATTTTTTTTCAGCTTATCCTAAACAACTTCCTTTAACAGCTTTATGCCACATTGTCATAGATTTGGCAATTTTCCACAGGTTGCATACATGAAGAGGTTAATTTAATTATGATTTAGGTGCTGGTTGACATAAAGTTGAACACAGCTCAGCAGTGCCCTGGCAGCCAGGAGGGCCAGGTGTGTCCTGGGGTGCATCAGGCACAGCATGGCCAGCCAGGCAAGGGAGGGGATTGTCCTGGTCTGCTCTGAGCTGGGGCAACCTCACATCGAGTGTTGGGGCAGTTTTGGGTGCCAAAATAGAAAAAAGACATTAGACTATTAGAGAGTGTCCAAAGGAGGACCACAAGGATGGTGAGGGCCTTGAGGAGAGGCCACATGAGGAGTGGCTGGCTTCACTTGGTCTGTTCAGCCTGGAGGAGACTGAGGGGAGACCTCATTGCAGTCTACACCTTCCTCGTGAGAGGAAGAGGAGGGGCAGGCATTGATCTCTTCTCTGTGGTGACCAGTGACAGGAGCCAAGGGAGTGACCTGAAGCTGTGTCAGGGGAGGTTCAGGTTGGGTATCAGGAAAAGGTTCTTCACCCAAAGGATGGCTGAGCACTGGAACAGGCTCCCCAGGGCAGCGGTCACAGCACCAGCCTGACAGAGCTCAAGAGTTGTTTGGATAATGCTCTCAAGCATGTGGTGTGATTCCTGGTGTGTCCTGTGCAGGGCCAGGAGTTGGATTCGATCTTTGTGGGTCTCTTCCAACTCAGCATATGCTATGGTTCTGTGAGTTTTTGCATCCCTTTACCTTTGCAGCCAGATATATTTACCACTATGGACAGGTTGGAAGAACAGAAAAATATCCACATTTGCAAAAGTTTGGTAAAGGCCTATCTAACATAAAGTCCTGCTTCTGAGCTGATGTTGAGGAAGGGCAAAGTGAATTGGGATTGTTCAGCCTGGAAAAGAGAAGGCTTTTGGGTGACCTTATTGTGGCCTTCCAGTATCTGAAGGGAGCCTATAAGAAAGATGGAGAGAGACTGCAAGACAAGGCAAGGGGGAACGGCTTCAAACTGAAAGAGAATGGGTTTAGATTGGGTATTAGGAGAAGAGTCTTTACTGTGGGTGTGGTGAGAAACTGCCACAGGTTGCCCAGAGAAGTTGTGGATGTCTCATCCCTAAAAGTGTTCACGGCCAGGCTGGATGGAGTGCTGAGCAACCTGGACTAGTGGAAGGTGTCCCTGCCCATGGCAGAGGGTGGGAACCATATGGTCTTTAAAGTCCCTTTCAACCCAAACCATTCTATGATTCTGTATTTGTCATCATACAGAAAGGGTTAGGTTTAAATGGGGTAATTTAGATGAGTTTAAATCTGAGCTAGCTGGAAAATGGTTTCTTTTAGCTGTTTTCCCAGATTTTCTATCCTTTTTCTGTACCTGCCCATCCTTGGAAAATAAATTTCCCATGATGGAAAAGAATGGACATCCTTAAAAATGAGGGGATCAAGTGCACTTAAGAAAGCCTATTCAACTGGCATGTTTGTGCTTTCCTGCTCCAAAGAGGGAGCCTACCCAGCAGCTTGACTGTTCTGATTTTTCTGGGACAGGCAGGTCACACTTGCTTTGGTCTTGGCCAAAAACTTGCACCTGGGTCACAGAATCCTTTCTAATAAAAACTCTTTTGAAATCAGTATGTTTCAAGAAAGTATTTTCTATGAGTAGAAGTTCATAGAAAGCAAACCTGTTTTTCTAATGAATTTCCAATCATACCCTGCTTCAGGTAATTTTTCCTGCTGTGTTCTGGTCCCCATGGGAATGAAGATGACACCCCTGCTTGGAAGATGATATTTTGTCTTATCAACAGCATTCAACAAAATTCTCCTGTCCAAAAGTCATGTTTTTCCTGAATTAATTGCAGGGGTTTTTTCACTCTGAATGGAGCATACAGGGGCTGGTTTCATTCTTGGTGGGGCAAGGAGGAGATGAGAAGATCACCACTGCAGCAAAGGGTCAGCCGACCGTGGGACTGGAGCCCACAGAAACAGGTGGAGCCACAGGGGTTTTCTGGCCTCTGCCACCTCACAAAAGCTTCTCTCAGCAAAGAAGCGTGGGGTGGAAGAAAATGTCACACTGGGCTCCATCCCGCACCCACCATGCCGGCTATTGTGCTGGGTGGGAGCAGGATTCGTGCGCAGAGGGATCTGCCGCATGGCGTAAATGTCACCGCTCGTGTGGGAGCACTTCTCTCCAGCCAGCCCTTCTGAGGGATCATTGTGGGCAATGAAAGGGCAGGAAAGACTTGTGCAGAAAGTGTGGGTGGCAGAAAAGCAACCCTTCATGCTGGGAACGCATCAGATGTGTGAAAAAAACTCTGAAATGTCTTTTCCAACTGAAGTAAAGAGCTAGGCTGCAGGTAGAAGGAGGGCGGCTTTGTTCAGCAGGACCCTTCCCCATGCCCAGAGGTGTCTCTGGCAACAGCTGAGCAGGAGAGGGATTGCCACACTCTCACCTTTATGGATGAACTGCTCAATACCTGCCATCTGCCTCTGGTAGGAAGTAATTATTTAACACGAAGAATAATAAAAATTGAGAGAATAACCTGACAGAAGCTCTGTTGGGTACACCGTACCAATTAAATAACTATTTACAAACAGGTATCCAGAAATACTCTTATTTTTTCTAAGTACCTGTGGCCACTGCTGTTGTTGCCAGCACTAAAAACCTCAACTGCATGGGCTGGACTCAAGCTTGTGGGTACTGTGGAGACATCCGCTTTAGAAATTCCCATTTCCCAGGCTTCACCATAAAAACAGACTTTGTGTCTCCTTGTTTCCACCAGACCTCACTCAGGAAACACAATCCCCTTTTAAGTACATGATCTTAAGCTTTGTCTAATGAAATGTCTTTAGGGTATTTCTCAGTAATCAGCTCCCTGAGTTCTTCCTGTGAGACATTCTGCTGCTCTTCCCAGCTTTGTGTCATCAGCAAATTTCATAAATGTGCTCCTTCTTCTTGTGCAAGTGCTGCTGGTGAATATATTTATTTCAGACTGCCTAAGAGTGATGCTTGAGAAGCTGTGCTTGTAACCTCTCTCTACCCTGATGCTTCTCCTTTCAGCACCTTTTGTCTCTGCTTTAGCCAGAATTTTTTGTTAATAATTCCCTATATGGCACCATTTTAATTGGTTTGCTGAAATCTAGTTAAATGAGGTCCACCAAAACCAATTATTATAAATTAAATTATTGCTTGAACAATGCTAAGAATCTGCAATAAATTATGTGCAATACAGATGGCCTATTTCATCATGCTCACTTTAATGCTCACGAGAAAGAAATCACACAAACTAAGATTACAGGTTTGGGGCATAGATTTAGTGTAATGCTATCAAAATAATTGGAGGTCATATGGGGCAAAATTTCAAAATTATCTAGGTTTCAAGCCTATGAAAAAGTTGTACACATTCATTTTTCTTGAACTCTAATCCAGGACATGAACACTGTATTGGTTCTCTTTCTTCATGGAGCTGATTGTTTAAAAAACCACACATACAGCCTAAGGACCCAAAAGGGATTTTTTTATTCTATTGATGCCTTATTTGCATTGTTACTAATCTGAGGAGTGGCAAGATCTTTGGCATCATCATGATCATAAAACAACTCATTCTTTTGATGTCAGATAAAATACAATTTTCATGTAATTATGAAGCCAAGAATCATAAAATCTGTTGTCATATCTTCCCCTGCA
The DNA here is from genome assembly GCA_013400585.1 of Chloropsis cyanopogon. Taxonomy (NCBI): domain Eukaryota; kingdom Metazoa; phylum Chordata; class Aves; order Passeriformes; family Irenidae; genus Chloropsis; species Chloropsis cyanopogon. The sequence continues at coordinate 193,182 of WEZZ01012260.1, read as the reverse complement.
GTTGAAAGGGCTGTGAGACATCTGGAAATGGAAGTATCTTTTCCTTTGCTTCCATAAAAAAACCAGTGTTGCCTTCTTTTTCCTCTCAGTTTTGATTCTTGCAACCTGGAAGGATTACAAAAGCAGCCTGTGAAGTCAGTTTATGGAAGGCTTTAGTAGAAATCCTCAGTTTGGGGTATGAAATGTTTTGTTTATTTGAGTGGAAGAGCTGAATCAGGAATCAAAGTTAGGATTATGTTAGGCACTGTGTTACACAATCCCTTACTGTCTCAGAGCTGCTGCTGCTGAGAGGGTTCCCTGCATCACCACCTTGCCTCTGCCACAGCCTCAGAGGGTTCTCCAGCACACAGGGGTGACCAAGGATGAGCCAGAGGTTGCCAGGATCCCTGTTTACCCCACAACAGGGCCGTGGGAGCAGCCTGGGTAGTCCTGGCTTCTTGGCACTGAGCTGGGATTTGTGTTTTCCACACCATCGTGGGTGCAACAGCCAGAGTCATCTGAAAAAATCCTGTTTGATCACTCTTAGGTTTGCCTAAGGTATTTCCATGGCAAATATTTGGTTTGGGATTTGTTTTGCTCATGCCTGTTTTCAGCAGCTCCCAGATTCCCATAATAATGCTTTTCCTTGAGAATTGCAGCTTAGGACCTCTGTGCAGGGATACTTCTTGTTACATTGATACTGAGCACTGGCACCTTCACTTAGTCACTTGCATCCAAGTGCATTATTTTTTCCTGGAATCCTGTTGCTGGGGGACAAGCCACAGCAAACCATGCAACACACGCTTGCCTCTGTGAAAGATCTGTAATTTGAAGGTGAAATGGGAACAAGCTGCAGGATTTAATGAACTATTTCACACAAACTCTCTGAGTTAATACATATGGTGGCTTCAGGTCTCACAACTTTTCACAGGAGACCAAGTACCACTGCTACTATAGTTTTTAATAAACATGGAATTCAAAGTCTGCAAATTCTGAGTTCTGCACATATTTTTGCTGCTTAGTGCATGATATGTGCCTGCTAAATATTCTTACCAAGGCAGGACATGGTATATTACAAGGCATGTCAAAGAGAAAGCGTGGCTTGCTTTGATCTTGGGGGTTCTTGCACGACTTGCCCCTGAAGGTTTACATTTGCCCTTCATATCCTATATGCACTTTGTTTGGCTCTCAGTAAAAATGACAGGCAGAATTAATAACAGGTCTAATATCTCATCGGGAGATGCATTCCAAAAATTTCTATCTACACAGTGAGTGTTTGAAAGCCTTTATGGGATCCTTGTCAATAAAATTCTTCTGCTTCACTCAAAGAAGAACTTTTCATTAGTCTGGGAAAATGCTTTCCTCCTTACAAGGCCTTACTTTTATGAATCCAGAAGGATATTGAAGGTAACTGATAATTTCTGAAGAATAACCCTTTCACACTACTACAGCCCAAGCTTATCTTCTGTTTATTAAAAAATATTTTAAAAATATTCTTTGTGGCAAAGGAAGAAGCTATGTTATAATGTTCTGGGACACACTGGAGCAAGCACATGGGAGTGTTTAATTAAGAAGATTTATCAATGTATGTGAACCTTGACTTAAAGCTGCATGGGCCAAGAGAACACTCACATTTCTGAACTTTGGAAGAGTTCAGAGATTGCAAACTTGGACTCTTTTGCAGGGATCTATCTGGTACCCACACTGTCAGCAGCACACATGGAGCATTGTTTTATACATACACAGACACTCATCACTTGAGCAGAAACTGCATCACTGGATGGTTGGGCAGTTTGAGGAGAGGCCAGCTATGTGACCAGGGACAGGAGTTATCTTTGTCCTTATACTTCTCAGACACTTCCTGACAACAAAGGAATGGTAAAACTTAGGACTCTTAGATTCCAATCTCTGCCCTAATGAACAGAAATTCCTCTGCGTATTTTCTGCCAAGTTTTATCTTGTCTGCTGCACTCCCCATTCTTCCTCATCACTACCATCTGGTGCTGGAGACATTCCACTTTGTGTTGTCTAAACTGGTTATCAGAGAGTTAATGAGTACCTGGATAATACAGAAGGGAGACATGCTCTGTCCTTCCTGCACATCCTGTTACTCAGTGGGATTTCCCCCTCTCCTTGGCTTTATTTGTGATGCAGTAAAAATAGATCAGCAGAGTTCCATGCAGTATTGTGAGCAGGGTTTGCTTTTAATCAAGCTATGTGGTCTTTTTACAAAATCAGTGACAAAGCTGCTATTAAATACCTTTGAAGTTCTTCATAGCCTCCAACCTCAAATGCTTCAGAAAAACAGATCCATTAAAGCTTTTAGCTAAAAGATAAAGAAGGTGAGTAATAGGAGCTTGGAAACAAAGGTGGCTCTGTTTCCTCCGGAGTGTTGAACAACTCTTCAAATACCAGTGGGCATGAGCAAGCCCAGCCTGGGAAGGAAGATAAGAACACGTTTGGATGCCGTCCATTCTCAAGATGAGAGCAACATTCTCACAAACAAAATCATAAGTTTTGTGTCAAACAGTGTCAAGGCCAAGACTGACTGTATGTCAAAAATGGAATTATCTACCAGCTGCTGTGTGGTCTGAGCACCGGCAAGTTGAAAATGACCCTGATCTCTTAAACTGCAGAGGATTTATGTCTTATGGGATCCAACTTACAGAGCACATCTATCCACAAGATGATAGGTGAAATTCAACCCTTTCTCTTGACTGGTGACTGTCCAAACATGTAGAGCTTTTCATAGTAAGGTTAAAGTCAAGAGGTGTCTATAGAAGTGCTAGACCATGAGGCAATAAGAGCTGGCCTCTGCCTGGAGACAGCCTGTCTACCATGGGGAGAAGCTGTTCTATAAATCAGTAAAAGCCCACCCAGACATAAAAAAAAAAAATAAAAAAAATTAGAGATTAAAATCATGAGGTCATGGTTCACAGGTTTGCTGTGGATGTGCCACACCAGAACCCTTCTCCACTCTGGCACTATTTCAGTGGGAAATGCTCCTCCCCTTCCCATGTGAACCACTAACCAAAGTTATTGCTGGAAGCTCCTTGGAGAAGAGAGCGAATGCAAGGCCTTTGTCTTAGGCTCACTCGCGGGGCTTCTCAGTCCAGGCTCCATCTCCTATCACAGCCACTTACCTGTGTACTGCCTTTTTCTCCTCTTTTTAAGCTCATCCCTTCACCTGGGCTGGTTCTTATCATCAGTGATCTGAGCTGGCTCCTCATTACTCCACAAAGATAGAAGAGGAGGATATCCTGGCCACACATTCCCTTCTTCAGTCTCTGTGTCACCTCTGTATTGACTAAAAATCTGCATCCTTCAGTATCCGTCCCAAACCAGATCCCCCAAGCCACAGTCTCATATGGAAATTTAGATCCTTCTAACTTCTCTGTCACTTGTTCTTCCTAATCCAAAATTTCCAGCTGCTCTGCAATCATATCCCTTTCCCTACTCCTATCTTAAACACTTCCATGCTGAATTAAAATGCTTCTTTCTCAGTGCTCCTGGGAGCCTGGGTCACCCAGAGCAGTCAGTGCAGATCACAGCCCTTGGTTCTTGCACCAGCCACAGCTCTTCATCACTGGGAAAGTCAATGTTTGTGTCCTCAGCTGAAGCAGTCGTGGAGGTGTGGTGGGCCGGATGCCTTTGCAGTCAGGCTATCAACAGGCCCTGGTTAGCATCACTCTCTTGTGGCTGTAAATGGTGTGAGCACCCAGGATAAAAGTGAAAGGTTTGAGCATGTGCAGTAAGGACTTTGTTCAGGGATGGCACTTACTTGCACAGGAGAAGCCTCTGTAGAGTAAACTCAGGGTTGGGTTTTTCCTGAGCATGTAGAGGTTGCTCAGATTGGGGCCAACTTTTAGAAAACTGTCAAGAGAGATATAACTGATGCAAACACTTTTCTATACCCAAAATGTTGCCTTTTCTTTTTAACCTGTACAACAATCTCTTTCACTTCCTTATTTTGCTACAGGAATGAGTGAAGTTTCCAAGAATATGTCAGCAGAAGGCTGAATATCGGGAACATCACCATCTTAGAGGTTGAGTTTGCCAAGATCTTAAGACCTTTAACAGGATCTTTTAAAAGAAAGTAGCTAAATCTCAATAACAGGCAGAGTCAGTGAGCTCTGAGACTTGCAGTGGAGGGCTGAAAGGAATTACAGAGCAGAACATTTAAGACAGGAGTTCAAGAGTTCTAGAGCTGCTTTAAGTGTTTTGAAGGCAATGCCAGGATAAGCTGCATATGGAGTTGGAAGAGTAGGGAAGAAGGAGTGTTAAGGCAGCAAAAAGGATGTAAAGGTTGGACATCTGTTTGCTCATGATGGGAATTGTGGTTCACTTCCAGGTACGAGTGGATGGAAAACCCTCTTCTACTTCCCTGGTGAAGACAAATTTCTCTACTGCAAGAGGGGAGAAAATTAGCATGGAGGAAAAGAGACAGACATGAAGAGAAGAGAAAGGCAAAATGTTTTGGTTTTTTTTTTTTTTTTTTTCCCTGGGGAATATGATGTTTTAGTTGATTTTAAAGAGAAATTTACTGAACAAAATTAATAACCAAATCATATCACTACAAGTAAATCCCATAGGCCATTTTCACCCCATTATACAACTTCATCTAACTTACAGTAAATGATGACAACTCAAACAGCTGTAGAGCTTTCTGACAAGATTCAAATGTGAATATCTGAAGCAAAATAATCAGGACAGATGTGATTTTAAACAGATTTGATATGTTGCAATTTAGAGGCAGAGTTAGGATTAAGTTTTAAATGATAGACAATTTAGGTCTGAGCAAGAATTTTAACATAGAGGAAACACTGAGATTGATTCTTTGGGTGATATTTATGTTCTGTTGAAGAACCAAACCGAATTGGCCTGTTTGGAAAATTTAGTTGTAACTGAAATAGAAGCTAAAACCAAACCATTTCTCCTTTTATACCAGACCCAGAAGGAAGGTAATGCCTGGAATTCAGACCTAGATTTACTTCCCCTGTCTGTGTAACCATGAACAGATTTAGAAGACGTTTCAACATCAAACTACAATGAAATAAAGAGAATTAGTCTGGGCTTTCATTTCTCTGGATGCAATTTGGGCTGAGTAAATGCAGATGTCTATGACGTGATAAACACTTCTTCACAGTCAATAGAGAGGAGAAGTAATTTTGTAGGTCACGATTTGTTTCCATAAAGTTCGTGTTTAAAATAGGTCAGATGAATCACTGAATAATATTGTTTCTGCCTTTTGTCTCTAAAAGGAGCTGAGGGCTCTTAGCTCAGTTACAGGAGCATGGACCCTTCCTGTTTTGGAAAGGTAGCTGACAGCTAAAACTGTTAAATTTGGAAGGTGCTTAGACACTGGTCTAGCAACATCGAAGTACTAAAGATAGATTTGAAAGGTCAGCCTGGAACACACTTTGTTTCCTCCTAAAATTCAAAGGGGTTCAACTCAGATGTGATCTCCACAACACATTGTTAGGACTTCTGCCCATTTCTGAGAATTGTTTTGATTTCCTGGGATCCAGTGGCAGCCATTGGTGTGAGGGAGGATTGGGAAGTCCTCAAAGGAAAGGGCAAGCCCTAGTCACCAAGCAGACCTGTGATGGGCCTCTGCACAGTCACTCCTTTTCTTTTGCCACTTGACTTAGTGTGCCACAGGCCAAACACATTTTAAAAACTCTAGCTGAATGTGAATGAAAAAAGGCTCCAGCATCTCTGCTGGCCCTCATGGCATACCTGGAAGAAAGGTGTTGGCTCACTCAGGGGCTTTCTGAGCAGCAACAAACTACACAGAGTCCTTGGTTAAGCTTTCCTATTCCTTCCTGCTCCTGCCCTCTCACCTCCCTCACAGTTTCTCTGGAGCCTCTTCTCTGGGTTGGGACACTGTCCTTGTCCCCTGTCTACTCTCCTTGCCATCTGGATACACTCATTTCCCTTCAGGCAATGAATAATTTTCCACACACCTGCTCTGGTCACTGAAAATATGATGTGAACTGGAGCAAGCAGACCGGAGGTGTCTTCACAAGCACATTCAATGATTTTGTCCTCTGAGCAGGAGATTTGTTTGCCACTGCTTTGGTTGATCCTGGTTCCTTCCTCAACATGTGCTCTGATGGCAGCTCCCAAGCCTTTTCCCTCTTTGAAGATGCTCGCTTTTTTGTTCTGTCCTTTATCCAGTGGTTTGGGGAATTCTAAAAGGTCACACCATTTCTATATGGGGTGAACTGCACAATGTGCCAGCAGGCCTGATGGTGCCTTTGACTCACGCAGTTGGTGGATTTTTCTGGTGGTTTTTTTTCAACACAAGTCTTACAAGAGTTACAAGTCTTATAAGTCTCTCCTGCTATCATGTCCTTAGCAGCACTCTAACATCAGAGACAGTAATGGCAAAAAAGATTTATTCCACCATCTTGTTCATCCCTCTGCTATTGCAAAATTATTCCCTGGGGAGCACTTCAGGCTCTCATCCAAGAAGTTTTTATGTTTAGCTTCAATCCCATAAGCAGCTCTGCGAGCATGATAGTGCAAGGCTCATTGTCAGCCTTTCAGCCATTTCAAAAATTAATTTGCCAAAAATACAAATAAAAGGTTATTTTATTTCCCCTTCCAGGCAGTCAGACCCATAAACCGTTTGAAACATCAAAGCCAAACTGCATTTCTTCTGGCTCTAACTTCATTAGCCAGAAAGCATCTGCAACTGGAAATGAATCTGCAGGTGTGTTGATGGTTTGCAGTCCAGAATTAAAAATCACTTCACTTTCTCATAGCTCTGTTATTACTCTATAGCAGGCAAGAGGGGAAGGGAAAATATATTGTAATTAATATGGGTAATAATTTTAGAAGAATGATCTTTATTGAGTAATGTTTGTATGTATCAATATTTCAAGGAAGTCAATTTTTAAATGGCTGCTTGACTCCAACAGTCACTTTAGGTAAGATATGAATCATAGTTAATTCAGATCAAGTTTGATTATATGTACTGACTTCATTAGTGGTAAGAGAGAGAAGGGACAGGTGATTAGCACAACTCAGTAAGGCAGCAGACAGATTTCTTCTCTTCAGCTACAATGGGGTAAGAAACTACTTTTTCTTGTCTGTGCCTCTGTGACATTTCTCGGAGGAAATACCATTAACTGGTTTCTGGGTTTTGCCTTATAAATGATCTAGGTGATATAAGACACCTACAGGGGCATAGGTAGACCCCAAATCCTCATTTTGTTGAATACAGAGAAAATGCACAATGCAGAGACCCACCCTATCCTTGGAGTATAAGGCATTCTGTGGGATAGTCACTCACACTCAGTCACTGGGTTAGTATGAGGATTAGTTCATGCTTCTTGAATGTACTTTCAAGAGCTTCAGATGTGTAGTGACAAAGCTCATGTGGCCAGAAATAGTAAAAACTACAGATGCAATGTGTTTTTCAGACCCTTAAGACAGATTAACCCAGAGATAAATAAATGCCATGTGGAGGCTTTCCCATTGCTTTGATCAAAGAACAGGGGGTTTTTATTGCTTAATGAAAACCCACAGGTCTTTTATTCCCCTCATCCACCCATCATCACACACAGTTCAGCTGAAAAGGCACTGAGCCTGGAAGGCCAGATTTCCTACTTTCCCTTTTTCCATCACTTGCATCCAGAGCTTGCTGCTATGGGGTTGGCTTTGCTCAGAGGGTTTTAAGCTGGGAAAGTCCCTTGTTAAGGCCCAACTTCAAGAGCATGGTTGGCATGATGAAGATGGCAGGGCTGAGCATTTGTACCAAGCTTGGAAGCATTAGCTTCTGTGGTGGGATTGCACAGAGAGGTTCACTATCCCTTGGGCATGTTTGCTGTCAGGCACACGATGTAGGCAGTTTGGGGAGGCCTGTCTGCTTCCTCAGGATACCTGTGTGGAATTTGGTGCTGATGGCTCAGGCTTTGCAGGGTGGCAGAGGGAGAGGAGGACCCAGATGGGCTGTGGGACTGCTCTCTCCAGGGGGGTGCTCGGGCTGTGGGCTGCAGGCAGCTCCTACCCACCTGCCAGCAGCACTCAGTGCTGCTCAGGTCCTGATGGTGCACCAGAGCATTGAAAAACCATTTTGTTCTAAAAGAGTCTGTGCCCCTTGGAATGTACTCCCTCCTTCTGGGCTGAGCATTTGCAAACTGTTACTTAATAGAGCCATAACATAAAATCCCAGCTCCAGACGCATGCGGCGGCTCATGGTCCAAAAATAATCAAAGTCTGAGGCTGGAACCACATGCCAGTTTTGCAACTGGCTCTGTGACAGAACTTGAACTATAACCACAGAATCAATCAGCTCAGCTCTTTGGGAGGTTGAAATCCAGGCCCGATTTTGAAGTCTGGGACCTCTCTTCAGTAATTTACAGCATACAAAAAGAAATTCCATAATAAGCCTGGTTTAGCTTCCCTAAAACCTTTAGGTCAACAAAGAAGCAATTCCACATGTTCAGGTCTATTGGGTCCCTCTGCTCTCTTTACATTGAAATCTTTGCACAAGCATGAAGTGAGACAAGTCACTATTTTCCAAACTTTTTACATGGATTTTAAGCTAGTTCCCCTTCTTCTGTCTAAGGAGGGATGGCTCCAAAGGAGGGGGGTTTGGGTGGGCAAAGAGGCAGCTCTATACACAGACTGCAGTGACACAGCAGAGTGAGTGACATTTCTTTTCTGATCTCATTGATGAGCTCTTTCATTCTGGGTTTGTTTTTGTAGCAGTGGATCTGTCCCCTCGCCTGGGACTTCTGGGACCTTTGTCCTGCAAACATTTCAGAACCATAAAAAGCTTGAAAAACAAGAGTGACTGCAGGATATTAAATGCTTGTTGCTTTTAAATAAGCAGATGGTACTTTTACCAAATGCTATCACTTTGGCCATATTTTTCTAGTGCTGTCATTTTTTGATGGCTTGTTTTTACTGCAGAAAAGGTCTGTGACGCAGCTGCCAGCAAAGTGATAGTAACTGGATAGCATCTGTACATTTGAAAACTTGTTAAATGATATGTGAGGGAAGTCTATTAAAGCATGTTTGTCTGGAGTTCAAAGTTATTTCACGCAGGGAATTGTTCTGTTGCAGCCTATGTCTGCCTTCTTTATTAAAACACAAAGTTAAATTATTGTTAAAAGGAGCACTGGAAATGTTATTGTTACAAATATCATGAGCTGTCACGAGTGATGTGGTGGCTGTGCAGCGAGGCACAGACCTGCCTGGGCTGTGCCTCTCAGCTTATGGGGAACAGGCTCCTTCCTTTGAAGCTGCATCTCAGCCTATCAGCCATGAAGTGAAGCAGTGATGAGCATTTATATCTGCAGGGGATAAAAGTGATGAGAAGGACCAGCTTTCAGAGGTCAAAAAGGCTCCATGTGGAAGCACAAAGGATGCCATGTGAAATGTTTCATTACAGATATTCTTAGCAACTACCAGTTTTCAGCACCACGTGTTTTGCTGCTTGGAGGTAAGAGCTGGGAAGTCCTTCTGCAGCTCTTTTGAGAGGTCATAAATCTTCCTGATGGGAAGAACAACTACTGAGAGTTTCCCATTCATCTTTTGATTGCCACTAACCCTTTCTCAAATTTTTTACGCCTTATCAAAACATAAGTAACCTTTAATAATGCTTTGATATTTAGATACACTTTCAGGTGATGATCTACCTGCACATCATATCAAGAGAGTGTCAATCTGCGTTACACATACATTTTGTAAATGATAGCATGCTAAAACTGACAGCATCCCCGAGAAATGGGCTGTTACAATCTTGCCTAATTGCTGGATACCTTAGGCCTGGTGATATATCCAGATTTCCCAAATCTGAACCTGAGATTGGTAAGAATGTCCTTTTGTCTGAGATGAGCTAAAAGAAACCATGGAAGTGTATGGATGTGTGTATATGAAGCTGGTTTTAGGTTTTATTTTATTTTATTTTTTTTATATTTGTCTATACCATACAATTTACCATGACATAACACTCCACTTCTAACCTAATTATATCTATGTGAAAACCCACTGAACTCCTTTTCTCAGAACGTAAAATTGGATGGAGTATTGAGTTGGTTGGCCTGGGAACTGAATCTCTCTTTGTCCAGAGAACACCAGATGCCTTTGAGGTGTGCTTGAAGGTCTCCTGTCTTGATCTGACTTGCTGGGAGGAGAGCTGTGCCTGCTGCCTTGCTCATAGGAAAGCTGCCCACTTGCCAAGGCTGGGAAGGTCAGTGAAGCAGAGTATGGAAAGCACTTTGGGATGACTGCAGGAGCCATCACTAGCTACTCACGGGATCCTCACGTGTGGGCTGTGAATGATATTGAAGTGACTGTCAGGAGCAGTAGGAGTGGGCTGCTCCCCAAGGGGGGACAAGCTGGGAGTGGGGCTGATCCCAGCCCAGGCCGTGCCATCCCTGACCAGGTGCAGTCCCCAGTGGGCCAGGAGCAGTGACCACTTCCACTGACCACCAAAAGGCCCTTGGACAAGGCCAGATCTGGGCTCTGGCTGGGCAGCCTGCTGAGGAGCAGCAGGACATGGGGCCAGAGGCAGGACTGGAAACAAGGCTCCTTACAGCCTGGGGGCTGTGAGAGAGGGCAGGTTGGTCAGCTCAGTTAGCTCAGGGCCGTGGCTGGTCTCAGAGCCCTGGCACTGCTTTGTACAAGCTCACCCACTCTCGAGAGAGGCTGATGGAGGCAGACTCTGCTCTGCAGGAGGGTTGTGCACGGGGCGCTGTCATATAAATCTCCCCCTGACCTTCGCACCTGCTCTGCTCCTGTGACTTCTAGCCCTGTCATCTTGGCCTGAAATCTCAAAAGCCCTGAGCCAGCGTCCTCGAAAGTCATTTGGATCCCTTCCACTGGCTTCAGTTTTGTTGGAGCCAGCCAGTTACTGGGATGGGCCTTTCCTGGTCTCCCAGCACTGCTGATGAGTGTGCTGCTTTTTTCATCCACAAGAAAGGCCTTCATCAGTGGAGAGATTCAGGTCAGGTGGCAGCCAGGAAAGTTTGCTTGCAAATGGCTGGAGGGACATCAATTATTAGAAATTAAAACCTCACCATGGAGGGATGGAAACAATTCTATCTGCAAGTGTAGTTGGGTCTGTTAGCCAGAAGGTACTGCCCTGCTTTTGATTAATTCATGTTCTTTAATTAATCCTTTCAGTTTATTATCCTTCTTGGAGCTTTTCTGAATGAAAAAATGACAACTCTAGGCAATCAAATATGTTTTTGCCTGGCTTAACCTGCATGTGTTTGCATTTGGCTTTCCCTGGCTGCAGGGAGAGCAGTAAAAGCCGTGCCTCAAGTCATCAAAGCACTGCCTGCATGCCAGGGACTGCCCTGGGCTGGCCATGCCCCAAGGGAAATGCTCTGCCTTATGGGAATCATCCACGTCCTTTGGGCTTCCCATGAGGAACAGGCTGACCCGTGGCTGGACTGGAGCTGCACCCCATATTTATAAATGAGAGGGTTTGGGCTTCTAGAGCACCAGTTCCCTTTTCTGCTGAGGTCCTTGGCTCAGGGAAGTCCCCTCTCTATCCTTGCACTCAATAAGTAGAAGGGATGGGGGGGGGGGGGGGGGGGGTT
>WEZZ01012260.1:151215-181623 GCA_013400585.1 Chloropsis cyanopogon | reverse complement strand
AGTGTGTGTCTCTGCCTAGGAATAGGATGAGGGGGGGGGGGGGGGGGGGGGGGGGGGGGGGTGTTCTTTAACAGGAAAAAGCCACTTGGCTCTATTTGTCATTCTTCATTAACCTTATCTCAGTCCCTCTTTATCCTCCTTTCTCCTGTGTTGCCTGGTCAATGTAGTTCTTAATACTTCCTCTCTTGATAAAGATGTCGTGTTCAAAGTGTATTTATATCATTAGTTCCAACTGCCTTACATGGCAATGTGACCCTTTGTCAGTGGCTTGGTTGCTGTTTTCTCAGGCTCAGTCTGGGGGCAGGGTTATAAAAGTGCCCTGTACATATGGTGAGGCCCATCCCTTCCCTGGAAACATCTCCAGGCTTCAGCCTGTGCCTCAGCAGATCACCCCTGTGGGATCACATGAGGTCGGGGAGGCTGGGCTGCATGAGGGGAAAGCACTGCCCAGCACTCAGTCTCCAGCCCTGGCTCCTAAGGAAGCTGGAGCCCAGGAATGGCAGTGCAAAAAGCAGAGCTGAGGACACCTGACCACCAGTTGCTCCCCCCAATACTGTAATCTTCTTCCATTTTTCAGGGCTTTGCCTGGCTGTGCTCTGTTGAACACACTTTCATAGTGTTTGGTGTCCTTCGCAGTGATGGTGACACCGTCACTGGTGGCACTGCTTTCATTTACTGGGACAGCCTTGCTGAAGTGTCACACTTGCAACATCACTGCAGGCTCCTGCTGGGCTGCAGCAGGCGCCTCACCCTCTGTCAGCATTCCTCACCCTTTCAGATGTTTAACTCTGAGAACTTCGGGGCTTATTTCCCTTCTCCTCATGTCCTTTGTTACGCAGATTAGATATGGCAGGGAGCTTTGTGAACATAAGTGCTCGATTTCCAGTCTCACCCTGCAGAGATTTAAATCTCCATGTAACAAGAGCATCTGCCCAGAGTTATGATACAATTTTCTATGGAAAATAGGTTGTGAAAATTTAGAAATAAAAGTCAAGGAGAAAGGAAGGAAAAAGAAACAAAACCTGAAGAATTATTAAAAATATTTGGAATCTCAGGTCAGTTCTAAGATGGGCCAGGGGAGTCTACCAGGAATGTAAGACATAAGTTTTATATGTTTGGTTTCCAAGATTGGCTTTCATGGAAACAGCATGATAGAAGTTAGTTTTGGTCAGGAATCTCCATACCTATCCCACCAGCTCAGTGCAAGGTAGCTAGTCCAGGCTGTCAGTGTTAGTCCTGACTCCATATTCTCCTGGCTGAAGTTTACACTTGGGTTTCAAGGCTGTTACCTGCAGATGCAAGGCATGGTAAGGTAAACCTTGAAGCTTGAGGATGTGTTGTGTGTTGTCCATGTGGGCAGAAACTTCTGTCATTTTGCTTTGGTTCAGGGGTGCTTTGAGAACCTCAGCTTCCTTGCTGTGAAGAAACAGATGTGCAAGGGGTGTGGTGTGCATTTGAGGAGTATCCTCTGTATGGAGCTGTGGCTGTTGAGCCACAACTGGCTTCGACATGGCTCGAGACACCTTGAGTACAGTGACACAGAGGGCCCATATTTTAACATCTGCTGTGGGACTCAGTTGCATGCTAAAACACGTGGGTGCCAGTGTGTACGTGAGGCCTAAGTGTCTTTACTCCTTTTATACTCAATAGAAATCCAGGTAATACACACCATGGAGCCTTCTGTATGATTTGGTGTACCCTGAGTCACCTGGTAGTTAGTCAGCTGAGTAATTCCCAGACTCTATTCACTGTAACTTTGTTGGAGGCATCATCCATATTTACTGCAATGAGAACATAGTCCCTAGTTCACCTACAAGTGGTGCTTGACCCCCCTCCAGTTTCTTTTGCTGTGCACACCCCCACTGCCTGTTAAATTTTAGGAAATTTTGTAGATGTCAAAATTGATTAATGACATTATTTTTTACCAAAGCCCCCAAGAACAAAATTATCTTCTAGGCACCTGAGTTCAAGAATCTTGACCACTGTTGTTATTCTCAGATTTCACCCTCAGTTAGGTTTGTCTGGTTCTGGATATGGAATAGAAACCTAATACCAAAATATTTCTCCAAGCTTTGCTGGCTTCTCTATGAATACCATAATGTGTGACTCATGCTCTTTGGCAAGGATTGGAAGCTGGATTTAAAATATGGTTTTGTACTTCTTTTGATTTCCAAATAAAACCGAATGGAAAAATAGTATTTATCCCTGCACTTTATGTGTTAACTGATACAGTGACTTGGTTGCAATAAAAAACTTTTTCATTTGCTATATCCAAAAAAACCCTCAATATTTTTACCAAGCATTTTGAGTCTGAAAAATCTGACTAGGTTTCTCATTGCAGCAACCTTTTCTGATTAGCCCTGGCAGGGGAATACTGCTCTGCTGTCCTGGTGTCCTAAAACCAGGCTTGTGCTACCTGAGAGGATGTTTGGGATGCATCTCACCAGAGATTGGCAGGAGCCATAAAGCTTCTGACCTTTTAAACAGCAAAGCAAAATCCAAAATCTCTGCTTGTAAGTATTCCCAACTTCAAATCTCAGGCTGTGTGTTTAACCTTGTCTTTAATTAGACCCCAGGGTGACATCAGGGCAGAAATAACCCGGAGTGTCAGCGCAGCCCTCAGCAGCAGACGCAGATGCTGTTTGGCAGCCCAGCTTCCTCCAACACTCACATTCCTTCTGTGTGCACTCACCTTCCCTGCTGGTGTACAGCTCTTCACCCGGGGCTCCAGGGTGGAACAGAGAAAATCTGAAAGAAATTCAGGAAGAAAAATGCAGCTTGGTAAAGCTGGAGCTGGAAGAGTCAGAAAGAAAAGGAGATGAATGTTTCATCTATACGAAATATTTTCTAAACCCATGTCAGACAATGTTGGGTTGCTCATACTCCAGAAAATGGGATTTGCCTGTTGCTTTTCACTCCTGTGCCCTGTTGCCATCCAAGTCAGGGCCTGGAAGTGACCTTAGAGATGTCACTTAAACACTCTCTCAATTCTTTCAAACTATGGAATTATCCTTCCTCCTGCCCTTTGCTTTTCCCTCTAGGTTACACCAACCAGGCAGAGGGACACCTATGATAACCTGGTCACGCAGCCTTTGGCTCAAAGCTGGCTTCCATCTCACCTGCCCTGAGCCCTGGCAAGGGAGTTCACGTCTGCCCAAGGTCTCCCAGGCAGATTTATCCACAGTGACCTGCCCTGAAGTCATTATTCTGTCACACTGTGCAGGCTAATTTGTCCTTCTTTGCTGGAGGAAAATGGAGTATGAAAAGAAGGGTTTTTGTCCAGCTTTACTGAGCAGGACATTCACCTATGAAATACTTCACTCTCATCAACATTAATCTCCTTGCTATTATGGGGATTGCCTCCTACTATAAGGACTTTGAACAGTGCTTATCTCAGGGGAATGCTAATCTGAATTACTGTATAGGTGCTACTCTAAGAGTGACAATTATAATGCAGAGTTTTGCAAAGGATAATAACTTTAAAGCCCTTGCTTTCCATATTTAATGGCATTTTTCATTCCCTAGTGTTTAGGGAACTCAGGTTTTTTTCTAGTGGCTGGTTTTAGCTTTACTAGGATGTTCAGTATGTGACAGTGTCCCAGAGGAAGGACTGTTTAAGTCTGTGCAAATGGTGAATGTTTTGAAGGGAAATAAAAAGCCTTTCTTGTTTGCCTTCAGATGGGGAATATTCATCAAAAGTAAACTGAAAATATTTTAATCCAGACATGACCTTGCAGCTGAGACAAAAACAACAATTGTTTGCAGTGACAGGGGCTGAGTCACCTTTTGACAGAACTGGTCTGGTTACAGGAAGGGCTTGCCTTATTTCCTAAAGGTGCTCAGGGAATCAATTAATCCTAAAGGCTCTAATAGCCAGGCTCCAGTCAAGAGAAAAAAAGGTTTCTTTTTTTTTGTCTTGAGATTTATTCTAGCTTTTTGTTATCCCCCAAAGTAGCACCAATATCTCAGGAAACAAAAATGGGCTTGACCACTGCTACCAGAAGCTCCCTGGGTGCTTCTATGCTCATGGAGACTTGAAGCCTGGAGAAAGCAAGTTGAGTTGGACTTGTATTGTCTTTATATTCAGATTCAAACAGGGAATCACAGAGAGTCAATGGGAGGTATGGAACACTGAGACCTCATCCATAGGGAAATAAGGGAATTTCTTAGCTTGCCAGGGAATATATAATCATAGAACCATGGAAAGATCATCTAGTCTCAACCCCCTGCCATGGGCAGGGACACCTTCCACTAGACCAGGTTGCTCAAATCCTTTTCCAGCCTGGCCTTGAACACTGCCAGGATTGGGACATCCACTACTTCTCTGGGCTACACATTCCAGTGCCTCACCACCCTCTGAGTAAGGCATTTCTGACTAACATCTAATTTAAAGATGAAATAAGATGCTTTTAGACACCGTTGTCCTGTGAGTTCTGAGGACTCCAGTCTTTTCAGGATGGGAATAGCAGGTGCTATGGATTGATGAACAAGGTCAGTGTCCAAGTGAGCTCTCTACAACTTTTCACCTTTTTGACCAGCACCACTTTAGTCTTGCTTGAAATCATCCAAGCCATTGTTGCCTGCAAAGTGATTTGCAGGGATGCTCAGAGGCACTTGTTGAAGCAAGTTAATGCTTATTGAGTTGCTGTCTCAAACACTGTCACACTGATAAGAAGGTGAGGTGCAACCAGGAATATCTCCCGACAGGCTCCAGGCAGAAGCCATGGTTTCAGCTGTCACATCACTGCTGAAGAAAAGCTGTTGGACCACCACAGTGCTGGAGCCCTGCTGCAGCACTGCTCCCTCATGGTGCCCTGAGGCACCCCAGAAGGCAGAGGAAACCCCTCAGAAACGGCATACTAGTCTTAGAAGAGGCCACAGCCAACAAAGATTTATTTTTTATGCCAATAGAGAAGTCTTTATGTTCCTGATGAAATATTACATGTTTCCAGTTAGTTTTGCTACTCTTACTCTCTGAGAAGTCAACTTCCACCTTACACACAAGGCAAAAGAAGCAATAAAACTAAAAACTATAGCTTGCAAAGTTTCTGAAGATGTTTGAATAGGTTATTTGCTTGTGCTGGAAGAGACACTGCAGTCCCAGCTGTGGAAAGAAAAGAAGCATCAGCAAAAAACCACATCACGGTTCATAAATGAATGTATCACACACAGACCAAAGCAAGGCAAAGAAGAAAACACCACTTTGAAAACAGGAAACAAGAATGGAAATGGAAAGGAAGAAAAACGGGGGAAAATGGAAAATTCTCGCAATATTTGGGAGAATTAGAGGTGCTGAGCCAGCTGAACACACAGCAAACTGAGCAAACATTTAATATTTCATGTCTGGGCAAGTTGTGTGTAGCTACTATTCTTCTGAGCCCAAGATGTCAGTTTAAGCTAGGGAAGTCTAAATGAAAGCAGGATGAAAATTAGGATTGAAGTGGAGTTTTGTTCAACTGAAAGCATGCAGAATTTGGGGATTTTGCATATGGTGGCTATTAAGTGACTATGGAAACTTGTAAACTTGTCAGGCCCTTGCTTATACAACAGACTGAATTCCTGTGAGTACACAGGACCTCACCAACTGACTTGGCTGACTAAAATAGACTTGCCCTCCTTCTTCTCCTTGAGAGCACTGCAGGGACAACATGGGCAGAAGTGAGTTTCTGGTTTATGCATTAGAAACTTTTTTTTTTTTTTTTTTTTTTTTTTTTTTTTTTTTTTTTTTTTTTTGTGAGTACAAACATTATTGGTGATGGAAGAGACAAAGTTAAACACAATTTTCAGATTCAGTTTGTGGACTGTAGGAGGAATGTTTGGGGTGAAATCCTGAATCCACTAAGTCATGCTACTGGGTTCTGTGAAACCATCCTTGCCTTTTTATGAAAGTGGTTCTCGTGCTTCAAAGACTATCAAGGCATAGAAAACCCTGACTTATTCCTGCCAGTAGCTGTGCAAAGGGCAGCTGATTTTTCAGATGGAAATTTGTGACTTATTCAGGTTTAAAACAATCAGAATTCATTGGGCAGAAAAAAAGATTCTCTTGGTCTCAAATGTTGAAATGTATAGAGATCAGAATAGATCAGATATATGGAGAAGGCAGGCTGGAAACCCTTCTTTTAGGTCTTTTTTCTTTCCTTTTCCTTTTCCTTTTCCTTTTCCTTTTCCTTTTCCTTTTCCTTTTCCTTTTCCTTTTCCTTTTCCTTTTCCTTTTCCTTTTCCTTTTCCTTTTCCTTTTCCTTTTCCTTTTCCTTTTCCTTTTCCTTTTCCTTTTCCTTTTCCTTTTCCTTTTCCTTTTCCTTTTCCTTTTCCTTTTCCTTTTCCTTTTCCTTTTCCTTTTCCTTTTCCTTTTCCTTTTCCTTTTCCTTTTCCTTTTCCTTTTCCTTTTCCTTTTCCTTTTCCTTTTCCTTTTCCTTTTCCTTTTCCTTTTCCTTTTCCTTTTCCTTTTCCTTTTCCTTTTCCTTTTCCTTTTCCTTTTCCTTTTCCTTTTCCTTTTCCTTTTCCTTTTCCTTTTCCTTTTCCTTTTCCTTTTCCTTTTCCTTTTCCTTTTCCTTTTCCTTTTCCTTTTCCTTTTCCTTTTCCTTTTCCTTTTCCTTTTCCTTTTCCTTTTCCTTTTCCTTTTCCTTTTCCTTTTCCTTTTCCTTTTCCTTTTCCTTTTCCTTTTCCTTTTCCTTTTCCTTTTCCTTTTCCTTTTCCTTTTCCTTTTCCTTTTCCTTTTCCTTTTCCTTTTCCTTTTCCTTTTCCTTTTCCTTTTCCTTTTCCTTTTCCTTTTCCTTTTTTTCCTTTTCCCCTTCCCTTCCCTTCCCTTCCCTTCCCTTCCCTTCCCTTCCCTTCCCTTCCCCTTTTTCTCATAGGGAGCCCATATGGGAATAACCATACCCAGCCAGGCTGTCTGTACATCATTCCATAAGGCCCAAAGGGTTGGTTATATTCTTCAGCATGCTGGCTTTAGGTGTTTTTTTTTAAAACTTTGTGTTATGATTCCACATGGAACTAATAAATTTCTTTTTATTTACAGGAATCTCATCTTGGATTGTATTTTGACTTAGATTATGTTAGAAATTACTCTTTTCAAAGACTCATCTCCATGTGACTCCTGGCCCTGCTTCCCAGCAGCCTTCAGCAGTGCTGTGGCTGTCCTGGCTTCTGCACAAGCCGCTTTGACTTGTCCCCAGTTTGCATAGCTTTAATTCAGTCCAGTGCTATCCCACACTGGTTTCACTGCTAAAAATTAAATACTCCTTATGTCATTTGTGGCTTCATTAGGATTTTTGTTTTCCAGTGATAAAGGGGACAAGGGAATGGTGGGGGATAAAGGGGAGGGAGTGTTTACTGGCAGCTGAATGCCTTCCCAGCCTCTTCTTGGCTTTCCCTCATGCACACTTTGATTTTGTTAACATTGTCCCTCTAGAAACATGTTGCTTCTTGGAAGCTGATTTGCCTGTATAAAGCAATACAGATCTCTGTCAGAATGACTGTGGAGCTGAAACACATCTCTTTTTTGGGATGATTGTTTCACACTCTTGTACCATATGCAATTTACTGAGTGAGGGTTAGGGTGTGTAGAGCAAAAGGATCTGCTATACATACAGTTATTGTCAGAGTCCTACAGAACTACAAAAAAAATGCTCTAGACTGGATTCAGCCGCTTTGACTCCCAATACTGTTAATGCTGATACTGGTCCAATCTTGGTATTTTGCTTTGTTCTTTTCTACTGCTGCAGAGGGGGTGAACACTTGCCCTAAGAGTGAGTGCAAGCACTGGGAGGAGGAGGAGTTAAAGGCTATGAAGGCAGCAGGGCTGAAGCACTGTGTCACTCCAAGAAAGAGTGGTCCCTGCCTTCACTCCAATTTGAGTATCCAATTAATTGCTATACTTTATGCAAGAGGGCAGGAAAGAATAAAAGTAGCTTGGATCCATATTCGCTCCCCACCTCTTTGTGTCCCAGACTCCTGCTGAATACAGCGCGGCTGGCATCAAGAGCTACGACCTTCAAGGCTGCTAACAGAAAACCTCGTGTCTTATCTGATGGAGACATGGAGAGGAAGGGCTAATATTTAGATTTCTACTAACAGTAGTAGTGCTTCAAAAGACTCTCCTTTCACCTAGACTACAAGTTACAGCAGACTAAAGGTGACTGGCAGACAGCAGAGAGAACCACTTGACATTTTAATTCTTAGTGTTTGTCTTTCTATTAAGAAAATATTTTTAAAATAAATACATTAGATTTGAAAGAGACCCTTTTGATATGATTAAAACAAGCCTCATAGACCTGACGTGCTCGTTTCCTGTCACAGGGCTGAGGCTACCTGCTGTCATCCCAGATGTTTTCTCCAACCCAACAGTGCAGGATGAACTTGCCAGCAGCCTCTTGTTGCACAGATCAGTGGAGCAGGGTGCCTGACAGCTGGAGCCCAGTTAGCTGGCTCCAAAACCAGGAGTGTGCTGGGAAGAGCACATTGCACAGAAGCTCATCAGCCTCGATTATGGCAGGGTTCCTCAGTGAAGCAATTCCACTGATGCCAAGGTCATGTCTGCGCTGCTCAGCACCAAATGGATGGACAGGCTTGGTGGGTGCTAAATCACATTCTCCCTGCAGCAATTCATTGCACCAAAATATGCACACTCAGGTAGGGCTAACAGGACCTCCACAGTGAGGAAACCACCAATGGGAATGGCCTGGGAGTAGACACCCCTGGGATATGCTTGAAAGAAGTGAAAAGAGGAATGGGATGAAAGAGCAATACCTTAGATATCATAGAATCACAGAATGGTTTGGGTTGGAAGGGTACCTTGGAGATCATTTTGTTCCAGCCCCCAGCTTTGGCCAGTGCTGTCTTCCACTAGACCAGGTTGCTTAGGGCCCCATCCAGCCTGGCCTTGAACACCTCCTGGGATATGAACAGATCAGAGGTACCCCATGAAAAAACTGGGGGTATTTATGTTTCTCAGCTAGGCTTAAACCAGCACAAACAGCACAGAAAGTCAAAACTTGCAAAGCAAATGAATGTCGAAAGGAACTGTCCTGCTTTCACCCCTGCTCGTGAGCAGAGCAGCCATTTCCTGCAGTAGCTGAAGTGATTTTCAAGGATAACCCAGGCAGGGCATTTCAGGCTAATCTAATCTGTGAGCGAGGGCTATCAGACACTGACACCCCCGTTTGCCAAATTCAGACTGACTAATGCTTCCCTGACCTTGGCTCCTGTTACCATATGAATCTGCACAGTGCAGGAGAATTGGCAGCGTGACAGCAAGACAGGCACTTCATCTTCAAGGCATTTTATTTAGCATTCCTGTGAAAAGTGGGGGTATTAAGATGCCTGGTTTACAGAGACGGTAGAGGTGACAAAGGACTGTGCCCTGGGCTGGGGGCCGCCTGCTTTTGGGGCTGGAATTCCAGCTCAGGAATGTCCTAAAATGAAACCCTCTCTGCATCTCCTTCTTGTGGCCACAGAAAAAACAGCCTTGTTCTTTTCTAATGTTGCAGTGCCCTTTTTTTTTTTCCTTCTTATTGGAAAATAATCTCATCAAGGCAGGAATCACCTTCATTTAATGTCTTCTCAGAGCTTCTGTGAGCCTTTAGTCAGGAATTGTGTAAAAGCACATAGCTGGGATTAACTCCTTGGGCTCCTTTATCTTAATATAAAGCAGAACTTGGATTGAGATCTCCAGCAGGGTGGGGTGCTTTTTCTTAAATTTCTTTTAGGAACTGTTCAAGACTCTAGGACACCCAGGAGAAGCAATTAAAAGAAAAAAATCCAAAGGTCTAAAATGTTTTTTTTTAATCCAGGATATTTCCACAATGGCTTGTTAGCACTGTGATCCTTTGCCTGCTTTCTGGGGCAGAGGGAGGCAAGAATTTGAGTTCCTTTTTTTGGTAAAGGAATAGTACACACTGTTTCCCTCTGCTGCAAATAGTTTTAACATGAATTAGACAAAAAGATCTCAGAAGCAGACTTCATGTTGAACCAGAGATTTATCCTGTACTCCAGATAGAGAGGTGTCATCACGTTGTTGTTTTTCTCTTGGGCAGAGGGGCCCGGATCCATCCAGAGCAGCTGCCGTCGCTGTGTGTCAGAAGCAGCCTCATCAAAAACTCTTCCTGAGTGGAAGCACTTGGGTTTGCTTCCAAGGCTTCCTCCCTGGGCCTCCCAGAAACCAGGCTGGCCCTGGCTTAGCTTTCTTTCTAACAAGTGAACCAGTGAGGGAAAAATAAAAGCCGAGGTGTAAACAGAGTCTTTTCTTTTCCTCATATGATCCTGCAAAGCACCGAGTATTTTGACCCTGCTCTAATAAAACACTTGCTTAATGCCATGCACAGAGCAATTCTTTAGAGTTCACTGAGTATTCACTTAAGATTATGCAGATTTGGGTCAGTACTTTGCTGAATTCAGCCCAGGCCGCTGAGCAGCAGCTGCGGGGAGCAGCCTGTCTGTCCTGGGGAGCGCACAGGCGGCTCCTCAGCTGCTGTACAGCCACTCATAGCCCAGGCTGCGCTTGATGCATTCATGGAACTCCCTCTGGTGGATGCCTTCCCGGGATTATTTTTGTGGATGGAGCTCCTTTGCGGAGGCCTTTTTCCTAAGGACAGAGTTTTAGCGGGAAAGGAAGTGTTACATTTCTTGTTTTACAAACTAGGATTAAGGGGTTAGATTTCCCTGTAAACCATTGAGGCTATCAGCACTGAACCCCAAGTCTTTTTGTTAACTTCCCCTCAGTTTTCCTCCAGCCTTTGTGATGCTCAACACTGCTGTCACATCTGTATAAAAATACTAACAACTAATCAGACCCATATTTTTCTGGATTTTTCTGGGTCCTGGTCTGCTCCCAGCTGTGGCTTCTTTTCTGAAGGTTAATGGCAAATACGGGAGCAAATCCCAGGGAAAGGGAGCAGTGTCCATGACTCCTGATGCGCAGGGTGGTACCCTAACCACTAAATTGTTTCTGTTCCTCCTCTGGTTGACTCATGTTAAATTACTTGCCCAGTGGAGGAAAGAATTTAAACTGCAGCCAGAGCTGTCCACTGGTGGGATTTGCTGGTGTGGCTTCCCTCAAGCTGTGCTGATGCTGAGCAGATATACAGCGGTCCTTGAAGGTGTTAGAGCTGCTCTGAGGTGTCCCTATAGATCTTTGGTAGAGGAAGAAATGCAGGCTGATTATGTGTCAAAACAAACTCTTCACTTCTGTAAAACCAGGATAACTAACCACGGGTATCTGAAATGGAAGCAACCAACCCAAACACGTCAATGATCAAGAAGAATCAGAGTTATGCATTTGCTGTCTTTATTTAATCACAAACAGTTAAGGTGGGAGAAAAGGGTTTAATGAAAACAAAATACAAACCACAAACCACAGAATATTGTCTATATACCTTTTAAAAAGTTTTCTGTTTATTTCACTGCTGCAGTAGCTCATTTCATTGATGAATGGTCTAACTTGAAGATGTACTATTTAGACACCAGACCTGAATATTAAGCCATGTTGATTTAAGGTGTGTGTTATTCTATATTTCAACAACTTCAAAATCTTTCTTATGCTTCTTTTTTTTTACAAGGCGGCTTGGTGAACAGAGATCCATAGTTTCAAGTAGCAGAGTTACTGAGGACCTTCTTCAGATATATTTAACTGAGAATTCTCCTTCAGTGTGTGAAGAATTACCTTATATTTAACAAGAAAATATGGAGAACATTATAAATTCCATCTGAAGTTGTGTTTTTGTTTTGTTTTGTTTTTGTTTTTTTGTTTTTGTTTTTTGTATTTTGTTTTTTTGGGTTTTTTTGGTTTTTTTTTTTTTTTTAATATGGTTATATAGTTTGTATTCCAATTCTATCATGTTCCCTACAGCATTTAGGAAACAATCTTTTCTGGCAGACAGAATTGAAGTGACCCAGAAGTGGCAACAGTAAAAAGAGTTTTGCTCTGGGTCATGAGTAATGGGAATGTCACAGAAAATATGGAGTAGATGGGAGGAGGTTAAAAACAAAATTAAGCAAGTGAATAATGAGAATGAATGGTCTGCCTTCTTAGTCTTAGGAATATAGAAGAGCTTGAGAATGTCTTTGGACATGGCTAGAGGAGTCAAGCTCTGTGGAAGAGAGATGAGGAAATGGGAACATTGGGTATGGAACAGTTGGGGTTACCTCTGCATTGCCTTGGAGTGAACAATAATACACCATGAGCAGGATTCTGATCCCCTATGTGTTTTCATGACTTCCCATTCTTTTCCCCCTCATCCTTTTTGCTATCACTAATATGGGTTCAGTTTATAACATTATTATCTCGTGCTGCAGCTTTTATTGTTTTAAGAGCCAAAAATCACCTTATTACTGCAAAGAAAATATATCCAAGAAAAACAGTTGGGATGCACAGCTCTGTCAGAGCTAGCATGTGAGCCACTGGACTGGAACATAGTAAAGCTGTTCAGTGAAATGCTAGGAACTACAATTCAGATGAAAGTAATATATTAAAAGAAATGTTGGCACACATGGTCCTAATGAATGCAAGTGATCATTTCTCTCCTGATTTAGGTTTGAAGATTTTTTAGGTAGCTGAATTTTAAAACAAAGAAAAGGCCCATGTGGCTATTGAACACACTGCTATTTCATGTATTTTATAACACAGTAGATTTGCCAAGGACAGTCTTTCATCTGATGGAAATTGTCTCTTCAGTTATGTTGTGACACAGATACACAGAAATACTGAAATACATACTTCAGAGGCAAAACACAATATACAGCTTTGACTTGGCAAAACAAGCATATCAGCTTTAATCACAAGTAGTGCTGATCCATTGCAGGTGAAATTTGGCTATGAATAATGGATTCCATTTCCACAATGATATCCAGGTCTGCATGCAGAGCTGCACTGCTTTTTGTTGGCCCTTTCCCAGAATAAAAGTGGTCCTGGCTCTTTTCTTCCTTGCTGTTGGATTAGGAGCACTGGATGCCCAAGGGACGCAGATCAGATCCAAAACCTGCCTGGCATGCATTGCTGGCAACTCCACTTGTCAAAAAAATGTGGATTGACTCATGCCACATAGGCAGATTTGCAAAAATAAGAGTTTCTCTTTCAAATTTTCCTCACAGGCATTTCAGATATTCCATCTTCAAGCTTTTTTTGCTGTAAAAACAAAGATCAGAATGGTTTGGGGGTTGTTTTAAAGATGAGAGAAGATGTTGACATAAAAGAAACTTCTGCTGGAGAGGTAAGTTTGTAAGAGGGAAAATACAGCTGTAGTGAATGTGCCAGTGGTAAACAACACAGCTCTCAAAGACTTGATGCAGGCAGGTCTCAAACAGGCCACTACTGGGATGTTTGCATTTATTTATCTGTACTTCTTTTGCTTTGCGAGCCACAGGAAAACACCCACTATCAGCTATTCCAAAAAAAAGCTTTTCAGCTCTTCCCTGTCCAGGTTAAACCAAGATGACCCAAAAAGAGACATTCCACTGACATTTTCTTCTGAACTTCATTTTCTTATCTGGTCCTGGGAGTGACAAAAATATCTGCTGTCAGAACGATTCAGATTCATTTTCTCTATTTTACTCAGATGTGTGTTTTTCCCCCCACAGTTAGCATGATTCAAACATGGTACACTCACTGATTAGTACATGAGTGTGAGACTATCACTTGCATGGCCAGAATTACAGCAGCTGAGAGGTTTTTTTTAAACAGTCAGTTTAGCTGTGGCTCTGATAGATGCCCAGTACCATCTTGGTTACATGGCAAAAATGAAATGGTTCAACAGCAAAGCAAAAGCGACATGTGGACTTGAAAGCTGTGTTAGTAACAGAAATGTGAGCACTTGTTGGCACTGAGTTTAGGATCAGAAGATCAATTTACAATCAGAAGGTCAGAAGATCACTAGCTCTCCTGTTTTGACCTCCGATACGATGCAAGCTGTGGTGTATGAAGTATATGGATTTCTGTTTATGGAGGGCATAGTCTTGCCTTTGGAGTGCCAAAAATGTGTCCAATTTGTCATTACAATTTCAAAAGATAATAAATTCAGACAATTCCCAATGTCCTTGGCTCTTTCTCTCTCTCACCAGGCGAGAAAGGTGGTAGCAGTGGCTGAACTCTGGAGCCCCAAATCCATTTCTCAACTGTGAAAGCAAAGAAGTGTCAACAAAAATGCAGTAAATCGGATAATAACAGAGAACATGAAAAATGCCAAGGAATGCCAAGTGCTACTGGAAGTGTTGTCTACAGAAGCATTTCATCAGAAAACTTCAGAAGAAGATTCACTATACCTAGAAAAATCAATTCAAGATAGAGAGTGTACAGTGTGACAAAACACTGATGTTGGATGAGGGGGTGCTTCTTGTTATTAATCTCTGAATAGCATGTCTCCTCTACATTCTGGGACTTCTTGCAGATACTTCTTGTCACAGCTCAGTAGATTAGGGGTGAGATTAGACTTGTTCTTCAAACCTGCTGGGATCAAGCCTTCTGTCTGGTCCTACTTGGGTGGCTTTGCAGCATCCAGAGCAGATGTACCTCAGGAAACACGGGTAAGCACTCATGGGTGTGACAACAGTGACAATGATAATGACTGTAGCACTAACAGCTGGTGACACCATATCTTCCAAAAGAGTGCCCTCCTGCTGTGGGGAAGGTAGGAAACGCTGTGTTCTCACCTGGTGATGACAGAGCAGTCACAGATCAGAAATTGTGTCAGGAATCGAACGAAGCCCAAATCATTGGCGGTACTTGGAAAAAAAAAAATAAGCACAAAGTAGGACACACTAGCATTTATTCCAGTTAACTTTAGACATTTTCACTGCATGTGAGAACTCCTGAGCTAGTATCTCTCAGCTTGCTTGCAAGGAAAAGCAAGACATATGCTTTTTGAGAGCACAATTTACTTGCCTAACTTTTACTGTCTTTAACATGAGATAAAGTGTCTCTGCAGACAGTCAAAAGGAAGTTAGGGGATAACTAGATTGAAAATACATGGTTGTATTTAGTCAAATGATTCTCACACCTGATGTCTTTCATTCTTGGGAACAGAAAACATAAACCAGCTATTGACTCTGATTCTATGAAAATATTCTTATGGATGGCACAAGAATGAAAAAAAAGTTAAAAATTATTGCAGCGAATATGAGGACAGGCAGCTATAATACTTGAATTGTGAGGCCTTGAAAATATTTTTGGAGAAGTTCTCTTCCTGAGAAAAGTTTGGCACGCTTTGACCTCGATTTATCTTAATCAGTTAATGGGGGCTGCCCATGACAGTGACAATGACCCCTACCCTGGGGTGAGATACTCTCTCCATGCATACCAAATTCTCTAGAACTCTGGACACCCAAGATGTGTCACTTGGAAATCCGCTCCATCAATCAGTTGAATATTATTCAATTGGATTTTTGTTCATGATCAATTCACAAGTGTTTTTTTTCTGAGAATATTGCTCAAAATCAGCTCACATGTCTGGCAGCACCAACTATGTCACTCTTTTCCACTCTTATCCAAATCAATGCCAGGCACCTCCTGCTTCAGAGCTCTCTGGTACTGTCCCCCACTATGGGCCTCAGTCAGGAGTGTGCTGAGCATGTTAAGCACGTATGTACTCACCCCGAAATCCTGTGCTTGGGTTAATAATATGACCAGATTGCTTTAAAATCTGTGTCTGAGCCGACATTCTGTTTACCTTCCCGAACCCTGGTTTATTGACATTTCTGCATAATTCACCCCTACTTTATAGACTAATCTCACACTGGCATGAATCTTTTAAATTATCTGATCACTGTCACAAAGAAAGCCCGTGCTTGATGCAGCATGTTTGCCCCTCTGCCTAAGCAGTGATATGTCTGATTTTTGCACAGGAAGCCATCCATACTCCCTCAGCAGAGGTGAGATGATTATGCAAGACCTGACTGCAGAATCCTGCTCTCAAAGTAAGAGCAGAAACAAGATACACACTCCATTTTTCCTGTTTGTTTTTAGCCTGAAGTTTGTTTCCTTTCCTTTGGCACAGATGATTATTTACGTATATATCCATATAAAGATATATATTGCAATCTCCATACCTATATCTCTCTGTTGACTCTATTGGCAAAAAGAATACAAAGCTGTTATATTTTCCACGTGGAATTTCATGTAAATTCAAAGGACAGCACACTGTTCTGTCTAAAGGAGATATCCTTATGTACATTTCCATGGGGAATCTACCAAAACGAGGAAACAGGAGCTTTAAATAGGATTTTCCTTTGAAAACTGCATTAAAATCAGCATTTTAATCCAAAACTTTTTCTAATACGGGCCAGATTTTTCCACTCTTTTTCTTGGGAGTAGAACAGTGATTATGATTGAAATTTTTAGAAGTCTGAAATATACTGTGGGGTTTCTTGGTGTTTCTCTTCTAAGACTTCTTTCTTCAGCGCTCAGGCTAATTTTAATGGGAGGTCTGGAAGTGTAGCCACTACTCTTACTGTGCCAATATCCCACTGATTTTAAGATCATACTAATTAGTGGTTCACCCCTGTTATGATGCCAGACAAAACACCCCCCAGAAAAGCCAAGCTGTGAGAATGCCAGCCTTGGTTTTTGCTGCAATTAGCATGTTTCTAACTAGGTAAATTTATGTTAATTTCACTGTTTCTTTGTCCTTTTCAAGTATTTTGTTTTTCCTTGCCCTTTTGTCTGGCCTTGTACATGGGCTGTAAGCTCTGCTGTACGAGCACTCATTAAATGGGAGCCCAGTGGCCCAGAACAAGGAAGGTGGGTGGGTGAATGGGGCTGCTTCTTGCTCCTCAACACAAACAAGCAGCGGCACAGGCGACGAGATCAGCCCCCGCATTGAAGCGTCAGGAAAACAAGGCCAGCGCAAAACGTGAAGCGCTGCCAAAGAACCCAGGCGGTAACGCAAGGGTGGGAGGCAGCTGTGAGTGCCACCAAGAGGGCTTTGCCCCTTTTTGTACCATGCTCAGCTGCTCCCAGTGTGAGTTCATTTTTCACCAAATTCATCTGGTTGCATCTCGGTGACCGTAGCAACAAATGCACGGCAGCGCCTCAGGAAGAGGGAATGCAAGAGTGCCACGATCGTGTCCATCTGGGCTGCCCCTGCACACAAGCCCTCTCCTTCTGTGCATAAATGAGACCTTAACAGCACACCTGCCCTCCCCACACAGGGCAGCCAGGCCCTCTGCAAAGGCAGAACAGGCATCTTTCTCTGCAGGACTGACTTTTCCCGTTCGGTTATGCTGCCTCCAGTTTTAATGGCACAGGGATTGCCAGCTCAGATAGCCGTGGTGCTGGGTTCACTCTTCCTTGGCAGACTGATGGGGAGCAAAAGTCCACAGGAGAGGGAATGAGGTTGACATCTCTGCACCTCAGGATTCTCTTTGCACCAAGCTCCAGCTATGTGTCCTCAAGACCCTCATAGCTCTGCTCTGACTGGCCAGCTCTTGCCTCTCTTCATGTTTCTTAGGATAAAGCCAGCTTTTTCCTGTATTTGTTTGTATTTCCCATGATCCTATTTACACTTTATATCCCAGCCCTAAACTTACAATCTTTCTCTGGAATTCCTCTTGAAGGCCTAATTTTCTCTTCTTTTGAAAGAAATCAGTCAGCACATTCTGGATGGGGTGCAGGGCAGTTCTACTTCATTTATGGCATTTAAAACTGAGGCGTCCACAAATATCCTGATTTTCCTATCTTTTAATATAGCTGAATAAAACCAAGCAGCTCTCACATCTTTGAAAAAACAGGCTGCTCATATTTGTTGAACAGTGTGTGCTTTGAATATCTCCTTCTCACCTACTCAGAATATGCATTAAAAATTTTCAGTACAAACCTGCCTTAATGTATTTGATGTGTTAGCACGCAAGGGTACATGTGTGCAGAATTTTACGGGACTTCTGCTATTTTTTCCTTTTATACAAACAATGCACTAAAACTAATCTTCCCCATGAATACATGGAGTGATTTGGAAAGAAGTTGAGATCAGCATTTGAAAGCATTTCTATAAAAAGTCACTGTGAGTACTGTCTACTGTGGGTGGGATCAAAATGCTGTTTCCAAATCTGAGTGTGGTGGAGTCTAGCTCTGACTGAGGTTAAGTGCTTCTCATCTTAAAAGACGTCACTTCTACAAGGAAGAATTGATTTGAATGACCCAAAAGAAAAGCTGAGTACTTGGCTCTTTGCAAAGCAGAAGGGCTCACCTTATGCAGGTGTGCTGGTGGAATGCAGATTAAGGGTATGCAAACAGTCTGGGCACCTCAGGATTTTTATCTTTTCTAGTGGCTGAAAGTACTGGTCTGACCTGATATTTCGATCTTCCTGACCACAAGGAAGTGTAAGTCTGCATGTTGGCTGTGTGAGAACTGGGTCTTGTTGCTGGGACTTTGCTGAAACGTGGTAGCAAACAGAATTCATACCCCAGCTCTAGGGAAAAGATTCTGGGATGTTGAAAATAAACTAGTGATGAATCCCTGCTTAAATTCTGAGTCACTGACGCTAGTAACATGCTTTTACTGAGACATAAAAATTACTGGTGCTACCCATGAAATAACATTCAGTAATCATGAAAGACAGAGCACATGGTCCAGAGCTCACCAGCTCTTCTTTCACTCCCTGTGGGTGCCAGACAGTGTGAATAAGAGGTGGAGTTCAGGAAAAGACTGTGCAAATTCATCCTGCAGCATAAAATACACCATGTGCCCTACACCATGGAAGTTCCAGCAGTTTATTCGATAAGATGAGATGTAGGCCCTAACTTCGGAAGTATCCTTGTCAGATAATTCAGTTGGATTCATCAGTTCAGAATTTCCTTTCTTCAACAGTTTTCATAGTTCTTCATATTGTTAATATGGGCAAGGGTAAAACAAGGAGAAATGGGACTATGAAAACACAGATCTGTGTTGGGATCTGTTTTTGTGGGTTCTGGGATTGCTGGATGGTTTGTCCCTGGGCTCCCCTGCTGGGCATGGGTTTTTCCTGGGCTTTGTGACCATTTCCTGGTCCCTCCCTTGATAATAACAATAGGCCTGCCTTGTGATTGTCAATCATANACAGATCTGGAAAACACACCCGACTCATTTTGGAGGTGGATGTCTGGCTTCCAGATGGGAGTCATTTCACACGTTGAGAAAACTAGGGAAGGATGGCAATTCATGTGTAACAGATTGCTTGAATATACACACAAAGATACAGTACTTGTATACATTTTTGTGTGTGTGCTTAGCTGAGGAAGGCAGATTTTGTAGCTTTTTTTCTCTTTGAGGACAAATGTACCATGGTTATTGAACATTTTTGTTCGGAAATCTTCTTGTGCACAAAGACTATACACAAAGTCCTACTCCACTGTAGAAGCAAAAACAAAGGCAACCCATTAGGCTTTGTTCAAATTAAAGACAATTGAACAAATTTGCTCAAAAATTCAAGTATTCAACCCACAAGAAGTTTGGCTTTCAGACACATGCTAAGGTCAGGTTTGTTGCTGCTCCCTTTCTCTTGGCTTTGTTTTTCCTTTGGGACTGCAGCTCTTTGAGGTTTTTCCTTTGGGACTGCAGCTCAAGCACACCAGTTGTATTCATGCCAGCCCTTTCCTTGTGCTGATATGGATACAGGGCTGGCACAGACTGGGGCTCTAGATGAGTACCAAGGAACATACAAATGACATATATCACACAACTGTGTGCTGTGCTGGGCTCAGGGATCATTCTTTGAGGGCAGGCAGATGTCTTTGGACTGTCACTGGACTGTCACTTTCTTGAGTCTTACCATAAACGAAGTTCCAATTCATCCTCCTAATCAAAGAGATAGGTGTTGCAGCTCTCTGCTCCTCCTCAGACTGGAAGAGGGAAAAGAAATGAAACCCTGGGAGCTGGTAAATGTCTGCAAGGTCTTGCTGTAGTGCAGGACTGAACTAGCAGACTTGCATGCCCAGAGGACTGGGTTGTGTGCCAAGTGAAATCTGACAATCACATTTTATACAAATCTGTGATTTTTCATTACTAGGAAATGGGCTTCAGGAGATCTTTAAAAATACACAAGGTCAAAATTCTTTTGGTGCTTAGTGGAAACACACAGGCTAGAGTATGTTCTTTACTCAGATGTGATAGTGTGAAGATCAGGAATTATCTCCCCCCTTGAATGCAGCAAAGGTATATGGCCCTGGAAGGTACATACTGAGATC
This sequence comes from Chloropsis cyanopogon, assembly GCA_013400585.1. Taxonomy (NCBI): domain Eukaryota; kingdom Metazoa; phylum Chordata; class Aves; order Passeriformes; family Irenidae; genus Chloropsis; species Chloropsis cyanopogon. Next base: position 161,477 of record WEZZ01012260.1, on the reverse strand, counting down.
ATGTGGCTCCCTGTAAGCAATTCTGTTTGCCTCTAAGCCCTTTCCCACACAGTGGGCCTTTTAGTCTCCCATTTCCTCACACAAGGTGGATTGTATGCTTAGGCATTTCTGGCTGGTAATCAGGCACTGTAATCCTTCTGTCACAAAGCTGTATGCCAAGAACATCTCACTAGATCAGGCAATTAGCAGGAAAGTCTCCAGCTGTTCTCAAAAGTCTCTGTCTGCAATTTTCTCTCTCCAGCCCTGAAATTCACCCTGCAGCTCAACAGAACCAAACACAGCCATCCTTCTGTTCAGCAAATCCTTTTTAGAGGCATGGAACCCCTTCTTGGCCTGGGCAAATGGCTATCCTCAGTCACTGATAATTTGACAATGCCTGTGATCTGTAAGAGTGTACTAGAGGAGCAAAATAACTTCAGATTGCCCAGAGCTTCTTCATCCCACATGGCTGGCAGAAGGTGGCTCTCTGTGTATCTCCACTGAGTCTGAGGCATTCAATACAGATAAAGGCAGAAAAACAAAGGGTTTTGTCCCAGATGTGAATCAGCTGGATCTGGGCAAATAAACTCAGCAAGGAGGAGATCAGGAAATGTCACCAAGTTACAGTGGAAACAAAAAAGGGAGTGAACATACTTGAAAAAGAAGAACCAAGTTCTGTTTGTGGAACCAAGGTGTGTGCTCAGGGCCCATGTACCATCAGGCTGGTGGTACTAAGGGTATGGAAATACAAAGGTATTTAGCTGCACTGTGACACAACTGGTGATTAATATCTAAGCACACTGCTGAAGAAGCCATCACTCCAATTAGCACTGAAATGCAAAGGTAGAGCCCTCACCCAGAAATGTTCATAAACATTTTGCCTTTTACTTAAGAGGATAAAACATCAAGTTTTCATGAAAATCATTAAACATCTTATGCCAGCTTATTTTTTTCTGTTAGTGTTTTTATTGTGCATTTTTTACATTAGAGCCTGATACCATGTTGGTTTGCAGATAGTATTGTGAAAGGCAGGCCCTCCACAGCTGCTACAGAAGGAACAGGAAAAATAGAAGCCCCCTCATGTATCTAGCTAAAGTGGAATTTAACCTTAACACTGAAAAAGTTACCACAGGTTTATACCCATGAGAAGCACTATTGCATTTTAATGGCTGGTAGGCAAACAGCAAAGATGCAGGACAAACACTGGGCAGCAGCAGAGATTTTTTTTGCCCTTTCTCTTCAGCCATCTGTGACACAAGAGTTTTCAATCCTTTGGAACTTGTCCAGGATATTCAGAAGCCTAGAAACACAGACTAATACTTTTTTTTTCAAACCTGAACCAAGGAGAATGTGAAAATCTCAGAAAGTGGCTGTGTTTTTGACTAAATCTTTGTGAATGAGCAACTGAAGAATATAACTTTATGTATCTTCAAACCAAAACTAGCTCCCATGAAATATCGCTTTAACTCCATATTATTAACTGGTGGGATGCATCTGGCTTTTTTGAAGCAAAAATGGAAAAAAAAAATCCTTCCAAAGAAGAACTGGATAAAAAATGGATCATCCAAATGTATCTTGTTTACTTAAGATATTAATCTAGGAATCCAAAAAGGAACATGGATTTCTGTAAATTAAATGATAATTTGATGTAGGGGGTTGTTGCAGCAGAGCAGTTGTCTTTGAAGCGTGACTTCACTGCTTTTTGCCTTTTGGCTTCTTCACCTCTGAGGCCAAATTTGCTTATAATAGGAGAGTTATGCTCAGACAAGCTGCAGTTGTAGAACAATATCATTTTGAGATGTAAGTACCAGGAAGATGTGCCAGCTTCAGGTGACCAGGCAGCACCAGGAGAGCCTGAGCTCTGCAGGGTCCTTAGTAAGCCTGTGTATAAGCCCAGACCTGTGGATATAGAAACTCAGGACTGGTTTTCCAGCTTGTATGATCCCACATGGCAGCTAAGAGCACTGGACACAAACAGAGAAATCCTAATCCAAGCTTCCAGCAGTAGCTTGTCCAGTCTGGAGTAAGAGAGTGAGATGCATGGCTACACAGGTGAGAAGCAGTAGTCAACCACTGGATTATTTGTGGCAGCCTTCCAGCCCTTTTTGCACCTTCCAGCAGCTAAAGGGGATAGAAGAGAGACAGAGACGGACGTTCTACAAGGATGTATAGTGACAGGACAAGAGGGAATGGATTCAACCTGAAGGAAAGTAGGTTTAGATTTGATATTGGGAAAAAATTCTTCATTCTGAGTGTGGTGAGGTTCTGGCACAGGTTGCCCAGCTGTGGATGCCCCATCCCTGGCAGTGTTCAAGGGGCCAGGTTGGATGGGGCTTGGAGCAAGCTGGTCTAGTGGAAGGTGTCCCTGCCCATGGCAGAGGGGTTGGAAGTAGGTGATATTTAAGATCCTTTCCAACACAAGCCATTCTATGATTCTATACCTGATTCTGTGGCAACTAGAATGCATTAGATAACTACGAGATTTGACACTATTTTCCTTCCAACACAAAGAAATTCTTTTTTGCTCTTATCTCTCCAGGAATGAAGAATTGCCTCAAGAAGAAATTTTGCAGTGCATAAACTTCTCAAAGATGCTTTTCAAGCCTTCTCTTTCCTTCCAACGTTACTTTTCCTCTCAGATCCTGTAAGCAAATTGCTATTCATTTACAAAACCACACACCATATATTGAAAAATGAGCAGATACCACAACATTAATTTCCATGGAAGTATTCAAACCTTAGGCCTGCTTTCAGCTGTTCAATCTAGTTTCAAATTGCCAAACCTTTCCAATTATCCACTCCATATAATAATCTTTCTGCTTAGCCTAGCACATCAGCCTTTCTAAGGAGAGAGGCAGGTGTCCTCTATCTCCAGCAAGTGGACAAAATTCATTTAACTGGAGAAAATCAGTGACTTTGAACATCAGTCCTATTAAAGCAGCAACAGCAACCAAAGAAACAAACGGCCATCTGAACAGGCTTTGTCTGATCCTTTTCAGACTTCATCTGTCCCCCTTCTGACTTCTGAAGCATAAGATACATACTGAATGAATCAGAGAGCTTATCCTGATGGCAAGCAGAGGGATAAATGTACTTTGTCTCATGGGAGTCACTTCATCCTGGGGTGGGTGTTTCTAACACAACTGATGCAAGTGCTAGTCATTCTGTGCTGAATGACTGGCACAGAAATAAACATTTCAGGCAGGGCTGAAATTCAAGTGAGATAAATTCCATCCTTACTGATACAGAGGCACAAGAGCTAAAAGGTGATTTTATAGCAGTAGCAAGAATCATCTTTGAATGGTGATTCAATGGGTTGGGAAGGACTTTGAAAGGTCACCTAGTCCAATGTCTCTGCAATGAACAGGAACATCTTCAACCAGAACAGGTTGTTCATAGCACCATAAATGCCTGAGACAGAAACAGCACACACTCTGTGTTTATAGTTTTAGCAGAATTTCAAAGGTGCAATGGAAGAAAAGATGAAGAGGTTCTTTACTCTGGGCTGTTATGAAAGGGACAAAAAGGAAGGAGACCCAGGCATGCTGTGACTGACAGCATCAATTCCCTTTGGCTCTTCTGTCAAGCAGGTGGTCATAAAGGCTGCACATTGAACTGTGGATCTAAAAATAATCCACTTAACTCTCCCACTTTTCCATCAGTCCCCTCTGCAGAGTAACTCAGAGTACTTATTTATTGCATATTATCTCCTCTGCACTCTTAACTGAAAAGGGTATTGTTACCTGTGTGTGGCTCAATATCAAAATAGAGGCTTTGAAGCACTGATAGCTGTTTTCTGTTATTTTTCACTTTCCTGTCAAATGTAAAATTCTGCAGAGTCTATTCACTCCGTTTGAATGAAGACTCTGCTTCTGGATCACATTTAAAACTGTTCTGAAGGAAAGAATTGCCATGCAAGAGGAAAGGTAATGATCTCATACTAGAAGACTCAGATGGAGTCTAAGAAGGGGGGTACAGGTTGAGTTGCCCCTTTAAAATGCAGTATAACCCAACCATGTTTATTTAGAATTATATGGATTTATATTGCAGCTTTGCTGCAGCACTGACCCAGTGAGCAGTCCAGGTTAACACCCTGCTCACGGGGCTGCAACTGAGCCACACAAAGGCCGTAATGAACTGCCAGAAACAGGGAGCAAACAAGTCATCAATTAAACATCAATGACACAATAATGATTATGCTCAAGATATTTTTGAAATCTAGCCACATATAATGTAACCTAATGGCAGTGCTAGGGGACATAGAAACTAGCTATGTATGTATTACATACACAGAATATGTAATTTGAAATTTCAGAGGGACCATGTGCCATGAGGTAAGACTGTGAGTAATAGGATGAAGTTATGAAAAGGAAACCTTACAATGAATTACAGGAGAAATTAATTAACTCTGCTGAGGTAGTTTAGAGTCATAGGTTCCCAAAGGAGGCAGGAAAGCCACAATTTATTTGTCATTTAACATCAATGTATTATATATTCTAGACATGGATGTTTGAGACCAGCCCCCTTACTGGTCCCTGGATTACAGTAGCTATCTAATAGAGTATTTTAATCAACTCAAATTTCCATGAGCCTATTTATCTAAAGGCTCAGGCTTTCTAGCATACCTGCATGCCTAAAGAAACATGGAGCTGCCTAGTGGGATTTTTAGAAGCAGCTTGGAAGAAAGATCTTGTGTCCTATTTGCCTTGTCTTTGGGGTGTAATCTCTAGTGCAACCATGAAGAGGGCATGAATGCCATCAAACCAAACTTCCAATGAATGAAATTACCTTGGTACAAACATTGTTAGGGAAATGATAAACAAGACACTGTGTTGGTGCATCCCCCCTGCCCCTCCTTGGATCTGCTCTATGATCTCAGGGATTCCTGCTGGGAATCCCTGGCGTTTGTGTAAGGAGCTGGGTGGTGAAGTGTCTCTTGGTCATATCAGGTACTACAGATGCCTGGCTAAATGAAGACATTTATCTAAAGCCTATTTATCTAAACAGGAATGATCAGCCATCCCCTGACAGCCCTGGAACATTCCCCACCTGCGTCATAGTCTCCAGTACTGGTGATATTGGTAAACCCTTCTGCACCCTTTCTCTTTGCACCTTTGCCTTTCTTCATCCCTGATTGCTGTGTAAATGACTCTTAACTGGTTCTGATCTCATTTTCCTCTGTATGCTTCATCCTTGCAATCAGAACTAGAGTGAGCCTTGCCACTGAAATATCTTAAAAATATCTTAAGTCACACTTCCACAAATTTACATTAAAACCTGCTTTTGCTAATACCTTTGGTGGTGATTCTTTAAGCAGCCTAAACCACTCATTTGCAACAAATTGGTGTAGATCCTAAATCAGGATTTGTGATGGGTACTATGCTTCAAATATAACTTTGGAATTTTTTGGTATGACAGTTCATTGCTGTCATATACAATAGTGAATAGAAAATTTCAACAGAAATTGAAAAGACTGTTTTCCAGCTTTTCATCTTTCAAGTATGTGGGATTAACAAGTAGGCAGTTATGGCAAGGAGATCATATCCTTGATGGTGAATGATGAAACAGACAGTACTTTCCACTGATTTTAGATACTTATAATTATTTGTAAAATATTACTATTTAATTTTCTTGTTTTTTCATGACCACAGAAAGTTGTCATCCTGATTCTATCTAACATACTCCAGCTGAATCCTGGTTTATTTTTGGGGGGAGCCATTTAGGCTGCTAACAATTAATTTTAATTCTCAGATAACTGATAATAAAAATTGCAAAACAAGGCTCTCAAGAGTATGTCCTCCTCCAATCAGATTTTTGTCGAGTTCTATATTATTTCAAATTAGGATGTGAGGGTTATGGTATTTCATTCTTCTAACAATTAAAATAGCAGAATAACTCCTGAAGGAGTGATGCTTATGTTCTGATCTCAATTCTAATTAGGAAAACAAATAAAATATAGGGATAGGAATGATGTCCTTAGCTGTTATAAATCAACTTGATTTTACTGAGCACAGTGGAATGACATTGCTTTATGTCAGCTGAGGATCTAGCACAAGTTTGCAGGATGATTAACCTTCCTCAAATACTCCAAAGTTGCTGCAGATTACAGTTTTATATGTAAGCCCTCCCTTCAGCACCTGCCAGAAAGGTTAACAAATAGATTCATCATGTGATGTTGTGATGATGTGAAGCTGTGATGCTTCTTTTCCTAAAACATAAAACATCTGGTGCCATATGTCATTCTTAACATCTGTCAACCATATTTACTAAACGCTAAACAAAGATACACTTTTTCCAGTGACCTCTTTTTCTAACTATTTCCTTGCACATGCTTCTTCTGAACTATTCTTTCCAGGTCCAGTCCCAGATAGAAAAGTAAAATTTGCCAGACAGGATTAAAGCCACAGCAAGTCAGGTACAACCCCAGAAGCACCTATGCCAATGAAGGTTGAAACAATGAAGTAAAGGGTCCTTTTGCTGCTACAGGAAATCAGTGGAAGCAAAATTTCTGAACAGAAATTATCAAAATGAGCACTTCTGGAAGCATCTGCTGCTGTGCTGCTGTGCTGCTCATGTTATGACCATTTTGATTGTGGTTCTCCACTGTCTGAAGTTTGCATGGGCCTATGTGTTCATCCCACTGTCCTGGGTTCAGCTGGGATAGAGCTGATCTTCTTCCTAGTCCCTGGCATAGCTCTGTGCTTTGGATTTAGGATGAGAATATAAATCTGATGACTCTGATGAAGCAGAGATTCCCCGTAATTACTTCTTGGAGGTTAGACATGATAAATAAACAGTAAGGAAGGCTGAGAGTGATCAGAGGCTTTGCAGTTATCTCAAGTTAATCTGTGTAAGATCATTTGTTGTAAATTTGCTTGTTCAGCTGCAGTCTCTAATGCTGTCTCATATCTGTCTAGTTATGTTTCTCTCCAGCCAAGAAAGTCATCTGCTAGAGCATGGCTTCTTTTTGTTACTCAGACCATTTTTTCCCCTAGCCCAGTATTTAGTTTATTTGATAACTTCTTTACCCAAAATGAGATTTTTCCTCCCTCTGCAAAAAGCAAGCTGAAGAGGATCATAAACCTATGGCTGAGTCTGAATAATTTTTTTCTTAAAATACAGAAGGAGCATATAAGATAACTTCATGTAATTCATCTGCTGTATTTTACAAAAAAATTCTTCAATCTGTCCATGGTTTAAAAAAGTTTAATAGTTTAAAAAATTCTGAATTTACTTCTGAATCTACAGTGGTCATCAAAATAACCATCAGACATATCTCTGTGATGACATCAAGGTAGACTGTGGCAATTCTTTTTCAAAGTAAGGCCACTTAGAAGACACCCTTGGAAAGCAAGGATAGCCCAGGGACAGGACTACCAGCTAAGCAGTGTGGCTGACCAAGTGCTCAGTGCTTGGGCCTGAATTCTGGTCCTCCTTTATTTGGAAATGTTGGTGTACCCTTATACTCTACAAACTTCTAATATGACCTTGGACATAGCACTGAGGAAAATGAGGTACAGACTCTCACAGGACAGTTCTTTCATTGCAAGGATTGTTGGGGGTTACAAATCACACATAAAATGTTATGACAGCTGAGATGGGGTAGACATGGGGATAGGAGACTTTTACACTCTCAGCTCACTTACCTAAGTCTGATTTGTATGAGCCAGGCCAACTAAGGATTGACTCAAGGTACTTTTAAAATACCTTGGAAAGTCAAAAAATATGGTTTCAAAGCAATAAGAGATTCTTGTTTCTGAGATGCCCTTCAGCAGATGATTGAATGTCAGAAACTCTTTCATTTTTAAAATTTTAGCACCCAGCCTTGAGAAGAAAGAAAAAAGCATGCTGGCTTATGTACAAAAGCACCCTGGCCTGGATCAGCACTGGTGTGCCCAGCAGGGCCAGGGCAGGGATTGTCCCCTGTACTGGGCACTGGTGAGGCCTCACCTCAAATCCTGTGTTCAGTTCTGGGCCCCTCACTGCAAGAAGGACACTGAGGGGCTGGAATGTGTCCAGAGAAGGGTAATGGAGCTGGGGAAGGGTCTGGAGCACAAAACTGATGGGGAGTGGCTGAGGGAGCTGGGGGTGTTTAGCCTGGAGAAAGGAGTGTGAGGGGGACCATATCACTCTCTACAACCCCTGAAAGGAGCCTGTAGCCAGGTGGGGGTTGGTCTCTTCACCCATGCAACAAGCGAAAGGACAAGATGAAATGGCCTCAAGTTGCACCAAGATCAGACATTTAAAAAAATTCTTCATGGAAAGGGTGATCAAGCACTGAAACAGGCTGCCCATGGAAGGGGTGATGTCACCATCCGTGGAGGTGTCCAAAAGATGTGTAGATGCAGCATTTAGGGACAGTTTGCTGGTGGACTTGGCAGTGCTGGATTAACAGTTGAATGTAATTATCTTAAAAATTTTACCAACCTAAGTGATTCCATGATTCCAAAACTCATTGTTTTTATGGCTCACAGAGCACTATATTCATCCAGAATAAACAAACTAGTTCATTACACAGAGATTACATAATACATAAATACATAAAGTTATTTCTATGAATCATGCAAATAGGTAAGCAATTTTTTTTTAAACAAAACCAGCTTTTATTACTTAGTAGAACAGAGCAAACCTCTGTGTGTCTTGGAGGGCAGCACAGCCAATTTGGCCCTGGCACCAGGATCAGCCCAGCTCTGTCACTCTGATGCTGTAAGTGGGCTAAGCAGCCTTGTCCTGGGCAGCCAAGCTCTCTCTGTGGATGGACTAGCGCCATTTCTGCTCAGTGCCTTCTTGGGCAGTGTAGAAATACCACTGAATTACCCTCTGTATTTTCAACTGTGCTCATGTGTCTGGCAAGAGTCATCCAGCCAACATAGTAGGGCAAAATCCTGGTCCCAGTGAAATCACTGAAATCACGTCATCACAGATTAGAAGATTACAGGAAGCCAGTGCAGTCCACTCTGCTCAGATCTGCTCCATGAGAATGAACTGCAGCATCCTGAACTCTTTAACTCCTTGTCCAAAAAAGTGCACTATGACAGAGAAGTTTGTAATAAAGTATGTACAGGATTTTTTTTCTTGAATAGCAAGACCCTTTAACCTGCTGCCAGATCAGCATACAATAACTGGGACTCTGATTCCCTGCATGAGTGGAAACTCAACCACCTCCAGAACAAATTAGTCCAAAAAAGGATTTATTTCAACACAGAAAATTATTTCTTAGAGTAGCACTGAACAGTGGTGTTTTCTCTAATAAATGCTCTAAATTTCAGCGCTTTGATGGTCTGGTACTGACAGTGCCTGGGACGTAGGTGCAAGCCCTGTGGAAGGGCTCATGGTGCACCAACAAATCTGTACCATTCCCTCAGACAGTTTAACAATACAATAAACATCACGGTTTAGTAATACAAGTGCATACAGCATCCAGAAAAGATATTTGTGCCTCACACACAGGCTCCAAAGGGTTTTTCTCTATTTGCCACTCCCTACAAACATTTTCCAAAGTATGTCATTTGATTTCTTCCTGCTCAAACCACAATGGCACATTGTTATAAAAAACCACAAAATTCTACTTTCTTAGAATGGGCATCAGAGAGAACAGCAAGGGTCTAAACTGATCTTCTCTTCCACTAGGTTTACTGAGTGAATTGCACTGAGCTGCTAGCACCTCTGCTGCGTTTATGTCCTGGCTGCCAGCTTGGGAGGCCAGGGGAGGTTTGGGAGCCAGGGCAGGTTCAGCCCATGATGTATGTCCTCACCACTTGATCCCTGGCAGTTTCCCATACTGACTGTGGGGAATGAGCAGGGAGGGAGGGCAGCAGGGGCCAGCTGGAAGCACCTGCTCTTACACTCATGCATAATTGCAGGCTGTAAACGCTTGGTTTATGTATGGCAGAGCCCAACCTGTGAAAAGGGAGAACCAATGTGAGGCATTGAGCCTTGGCCAAAAAACACACCAGGATTTCCAAAGCAAATGTCCAAATCAAGTGTCCAAAAATCCAAATTTACTCTCACCAAAGTTTCTTGCCCAGGCTACTCCAATTTGTAAAAAACAGAAAAAGAGGAAGGAAGGGATTTCGGAAGAAAGGAATTCTGGAAGGAAGGAATTCCGGAAGGAAGAAAGGAAGAAAGAAAGGAAGAAAGAAAGGAAGAAAGAAAGGAAGAAAGGAAAGAAAGAAAGGAAGAAAGGAAAGAAAGAAAGAAAGAAAGAAAGAAAGAAAGAAAGAAAGAAAGAAAGAAAGAAAGAAAGAAAGAAAGAAAGAAAGAAAGAAAGAAAGAAAGAAAGA
>WEZZ01012260.1:117242-139081 GCA_013400585.1 Chloropsis cyanopogon | reverse complement strand
AAAAAAAAAAATCTTTATTTTACTCATGGATAGGATTTTGCAGACTGCAAATAGCATGGGGACTTGAGATCAGCAATGATAAAAACTCATGAAAGGCCTGGCTGCCCACACTGGAGTACAACTCCCTGAGGAAAGCATTTGTATGTTGTATTTTTCATTGCATTTGCTTAATGTGAGGACCAGCTGCCTTTCAATGGCATAACTAATTTCTAAAGATGTAATGCTATCCTGGTTAAGTTTCATTGTCATAAAATTAATAAACACAGTCTGCATGTAAAATACATTTCTTCCCAAATATTTAGTTGAGTTTTCTTGTAGACAGGTATGTTTAGCATCATCAGTGGCCCCACTTCTGCTTTTTAAATCATTTCCTAAAGCTTTGTCTCTCATAAATAAGTAAAATGGACTGCATGACTCATAAGTGAAAAGAAACACGTCTATTTATGTAGTAAAGTTCAACAGACTTCAATTTTAACTGTCAAGCACTCAATATAGAAAGCAACCCTACCCCAGAAGGCTTCCTGCTGCAAGTTTAATTGCAGACTTCTGACAATTTGTTCCCTGAGTGGGGTACAGCAAGTTCTGTTCATTTCTCCTATCCCTTTAACGCTGACTTCTGTGCATTTCCCGTGTGAAGTCATCCAAAGAGATTTGCAAACTCTCTTGTTTTCACACAAAGATAGTGCCCTGGGATCCTGGCTCCTACATGAGACAAACACCCACCAGTGCTTTCCGAAGCAGAGGAGCTTGCTATGCTCTTTATCAGATCGCTGGCACACTTGGTGGCCCCAGCTGAGGCCTGCCAGAAAAAAAAGGTGGTGGAAAGGAGGAATGATGCTTAGAGGTGCAGTGAGATTAAATGGCTGGCTGATGGTCACCCCTCACCAGGACTGTGAATAACACCCAAATTGGTGTTCCATGCTGTGCTAAAGGCAGCAAATCTCTTGCAGTCCACCAAAATTCTTGGCAAAATGTCATAAATGCAGACACAAATTATTGAAGTTGAATCCATCCTGTGCTTGCATTGTGAAATGACAGCCTGCTCTCTTCTTTTGCTTCACAAAAGTTCCTGTCCTTCTATGCCAAATCACAGTGAACCATAGCAGTAAGCCCATTTAGTGACTCTTGAGTGAAAATAAAAATCATGAAGTTGTCATCAGAAGTGATGTATGTAATTAGAAGACAGAAAGTCTGCTGGGCTGCCTGAAGGCTTATGCCAGGATGCAGCCCACTGAGTGCTCCCTGTGCTGACTTCAGTATTCTGAACATGGTCTGATAATGGAGTGGGCTCAGGAACTCCCTCCAAAATGACAGGAGGATGGGAACCAGTGATACTCAGGCATGTCAAGCTCATCTGCTATTGTCATTGTGATTCCTGTGGTGCTGAGTCTGTCTGATGTTGGACAAAGGAGGCTAAATTCACCCATGATGTAACTCTGCCAAAGGCCAACGGAGTTCTGCCACTGGAAGGATTAGTCCCCCCTAAATCTTTTTCAGAGTGTTGGATGTGGTGCAGCTGATGTGTTAATGACTCCTGACATATGCTGCAGGACTGTTTTTGCAGAGCAGCTCACAGGGAATCTCTCATACAGCTCAATTGCTAATAATTTACATTACTGGAGGTGGTGTGCATTTCCCACATGTCATCTTGAAAACAGACCCCCGAAAAAAGCTTTACTAATGAAGCAGATCACAATGGGAAGCGGCTGATCCACACAGCCTCCCAGTGAGGGTAATCCCAGCTCCAGCACTAGAAAAGTAAACAGAGGGGCTGGCTGAATGTGGGCATGTGGATGGTGCTAAAAGAAAGCAGAAGACCTGCAGGCTGCTTGGGAGCAAGGCAGAGAAGGCTTCAGGAATGGAGTAAATGGGCTGCCTGCTTCCTCACGGACACAGCCTACCTGTATAAAATCTCCAGCACAGCCTAGCTGAACACTTGATTATATAACCCTCACATAGAAATGCTTTTAGGGATCATATCTCTGAAATGCTGGATTTATGATCTGGGTGGAAATGACAGTGTGTAAAGCATTTGTCACTTTTCCTTTTGTGGAGAAGCAGAGTGCTGTGGTTTAACTCCAGCTGGCAGCTCAGCCCTACATGGTTGCTTGCTCATCCTCCCCTGATGGGATGGGGAAGAGAACTGGAAGAGTAAAAGTAAGAAAACTCATGGGTTGAGATAAAGATAGTTGAATAGGGAAATAAAAAGCAAAACAATAATTCATTCACCACTTCCCATGGGCAGGCAGGTGTTCAGCCATTCCTAGGACAGCAAGGCTCCATCACATGTGACGTGGGAAGAAAAATGTCATAACTCTGAATGTCCCACACATTCTCCTCCTCACCCACCTTTGTCTGCTGAACATGATGTCACATGGTTTGGGTTATCCCTTTGGTCAGACAGGGTCAGGTGTCTTGGCTGTGTTCCCTCCCAGCTCCTTGTGCACCCCCAGTCCTCTTGCTGGGGGGGCGGGTGAGGAATAGAAAAGGCCTTGGCTCTGTGTAAATCCTGCTGAGCAGTAGCTAAAACATCCCAGAATTGTCAACACTGTTTCCAGCACAAATCCAAACCATAGCCTCATTCTAGCTACTATAGAAAAAGCTATGCCAGCCCAAATGAGCACACAGTGCTTAAACATGAACTGGGGAAGCCTGGTTTTGGAAATACACCACAGGAAGGGAAAGAGTTTAAACCTTAATAATGCCACTGCAGGACATGAGTGAAACTTGTAACCAGAAGCACCTGCTACAACACCCATTAGTCATGTGAAAGAAATACTAATTTTCTGGGAGCATGTGCACAGACTACACTGGAACATCTGGGGAACGTAGACCCTGTTTATGAGATGGTTTGCCTCGTGAATACAATTTTTCAAGTAAATCTGAAAAGTCAGTCCTGCACCTTCAATTCCTTCCCCTCATTGTGCTGTGCTGAGCCAGGAAGAATTTAGGCTCTGGTGACACCCTAAATTCTCCCACCTTCGGGGTCCTCCATGGAGGCAGGGTACAGCCAGGCACGGGCTCTGCCTCCTCCCCGGAGTTTTTATCAGCCCGGTGTGGTTTCCCAAAGCTGCCAAGAGCGGGCATCCTGGCTGCGCCCAGGGCTGTGGGACAGGGTGGCTTCTGTGGGACAGCCGTGACACCTAGTGGTGATACACGCCAGGTCCCGGGCAGCCAGGAGCGCTCCCACGGCCGGCGCTTGGAGAGCATCTCACAGGTCTTCAGACTCCACCAGGTATAAAGAAAGGGCATCGGCTTTCTGTAAGAGTGGGAGCACCAGAACACACTTTCAAAGGAGGTCCACATATTTAAGGAAGTTTTGCTCTGCTCAGGCTCCCTGCCAACCTTTTGAGGAATCCTGTTTCCCCGTGTCACCCTCCTGATTCACACTCCAACAGTCTCTGTGACTCAGCCCCTCTGCAGCGGGCATGTGGCACCCACACAGAAACCCTCCTGCAGCCTGGAACCAGTTCACATGATGGCAGAAAAAACCAAGGGACTCAGACACAGCAGTACTGGGAAGTGAAACATTAAACTTCTAGTTTGCAGGCATCCAGAGCGGGTTCCAAACCCCTGCTTTAGGTCAAATGCTGTGGTCGTTCCCAGTGATCATGGAATTGCAGAATCACAGAATGCTTTGGGTTGAGAAGGGTCTTAAAAATCATGTTGTTCCACTCCCCTTTTCATGAGCAGGGACTGTTTCCACTAGACCGTGTTGTTTCCAGCCTTGAACACTTCCAGGGATGGGGCATCCACAGATTCTGTGGGCAGCCTGTGCAGTGCCTCACTACACTCTCAGTAAAGGACTTCTTCCTAATATCTAATCTAAATCTCTCCTCTTTAGTTTGACAGCTGGATGAAGAGCTGCACCTGGGCCATGGACAGAGAGACAGGACATTCTCTCTGGGTCTGGTCGTGATCTGCTTGGGTCACAAAAACCCAGGCAGCACTGCTGGCTTGGGGAAGAATGGCTGGAAAGCTGCCCAGCAGAAAAGGCCCTGGAGGTGCTGGTCAACAGCAGCTGAACATGAGCCAAGGTGGGCCCAGGTGGCCAAGAAGGCCAGTGGCATCCTGGCCTCTATCAGCAATGGTGTGGCCAGCAGGAGCAGGGCAGGGATTGTCCCCTGTACTGGGCAGTGGTGAGGCCTCACCTCAAATCTGATGTTCAGTTCTTGGCCCCTCACTACAAGAAGGACACTGAGGGGCTGGAACATGTCCAGAGAAGGGCAACGGGGCTGGGGAAGGGTCTGGAGCACAAAACTGATGAGGAGTGGCTGGGGGAGCTGGGAGTGTTTAGCCTGGAGAAAAGGAGGGGGAGGGAGGACCTTATCACTCTTCAGCCACCTGAAAGGAGGTTGCAGCCAGGTGAGGGTCAGTCCCTTCTCCCAGTAACAAGTGATAGGACAAGCAGAATTGATCTCAGGTTGTTCTATGAAGGTTTCAGATTGGATATGAGAAAATATCTTCACTGAAAGAGTTTCAAGCACTGGAAAAGGCTGCCCAGGGAAGTGGTGGAGTCACCATTCCTGGATTTATTTAAAAAGTGTAAATGGGGTGCCTCAAGAGATGGTTTAATGACCAGGAAGTGCTAGTTTAATGGCTGGGCCTGATGATCTTAAAGGTCTTTTCCAAATTGAATGATTCTAAGATTCTATGATTCTACATGGGACAGACTCCCAAAACTGCACGCCAATGATCTACACTGTTCCATCCACACAAGCTACTGCCTGCTTTGCACTTCCATGTAAAGTGTAAAATGGAAATTCAAAATTTATGTCCAGAACCTTTCCGAAGCAACCTGCTGTACTGAAAGTGAGAAGTGAATGCTGATGGAGCAAAAGGCAAGGAGATACCAGAAAATCTGGGAAGTGTAAACCAGAGCAGAGCTGTGAGTGAGCTGTGCATGCCTAGAGGGATACTCGGCGCTCTGCAAGTGCGGGGTAAATCATTTACAGCCAATGGCAGTGTGATGAAGGTGCTGCAGGGGGAAAGAGACCAATTAGACCAAGGGGAATGATTGACTACAGGTGGAGGTCACAAATCTTTGCAAATATACAGTAGAGTTAATGTTGTGAAAGATTTACAAGGCCTGAGTAGGCATAGAAAGGGGGCTGGGGGTGGCAAATTTTGCATCAGTACAAAAGTTGACAGCCACGTATTGGCAGGAGATGAGCAAGCCTGGCAGATCCTCAGTAGCAAAGAAAAGGGAGTGACCCCTTTGGAAGTCCCAGCTGGAAAGGTCTATGGAGGTCTTCATGTCACAGATTGTCACAGGCTTGAATAACTTGCAAACATCTCCTTTTGTGTCTCTGTGTAGGGTGACCCTGCTAAGGAGGTGCCTCAGAATCTTCTCCCAAAAGAGAAGTATATAAAGTAACATATTTAAAAAGTATGAGGGCAAAAGCGAGTAAGAGCAGCTTGGGAACAAACTTTCACAGGGGCATTGTGAAAATGCCAGCAAATGGAAGAACTGGCTGGGGCACAATTCACACCACTGAGAGCAAAATGTAGATAAAACGAGACGGTTGTGAGCACAGCAGCTTGCTGAAATGCAGCATGTGCAGCTGGCACACCAGACCCCTTATCAAAGGTCCCTTATCTGCCCAGAGCCAAGGCAGGGGTGCATTTGTGCTGCTGGAGCAGAACAGGTAGAGGAAGATGTGCCAACCCCCCCATCAAGTGGTCCCGGCTGTCAGGGGAGTGGATGCAGGTTTTAGAGCCGAGCACAATTTTGCCTTTGACTGAGCAGTAGTCGAGTTCCTGTGTGCCTTGGGCAGGGAATTAGCAGCACGAATCTTCAAAATGCTCAGCCCTTTGAGTTAAACCAGGAGAAAACAGTCCCAAAACTACCCTGAATCAAGAGATGTCAGAGATGCCTGTTCTTCAAATACCCTTTTCTTTCAGCAGTGTCGAGAGGAAGAAAAACTTCCCTCAAAAATTTTTGTGATAATTTTTAAGACTTAGAAGTGTTTTTTCCACATTAGGTCTTACACCTAAATATTTTTGCTTCTGAGCAAAGGGTGTCTGGAACTGAATGCCAAGAATACAGAAAACAGAGAGGGCGAGAGGATGGCATCTCTGGGCAGTCTCTCTCTGCTTGTAGACTCCATTTGCATACCCTGAAACCAGGTGAAATTCCAGACATTCTTACTTTATTGGACAAATTCTTTCCTCCTTCCAAGTGTTCAGGCCTGTGCCTTGGGATAAGGCTGTCCTTTCACTCCTGAGGGGCAACCTCCTCAGATGTTTCAACAGAAGAGCTTCCTACACAATCCATCAAACAATATGTACTGCATTTAACAAAAGTCTGAGTGCTCTAGGACTTGGAGAAATGCACCTCTTGGTTGCCTCTATAGAGGGGATGGGATAAGGTTGCTGTGTTCCTGCCTGTAGAACAACACTTCTTATGCACAGCTAAATTGACAGCAGAATAGGTTCATAATTCCTCATTCTTGGATTAATGTAAAGGTAAAAGGATTATGATGGATGCTAACTGGAACACAAGGTTTGATCCTGTTTTCAGTTTTCAGATCCCCACACATTTTTAAGACATGATTCAGGCTGCTGCTGACAGCAGACTTGTGTTCCTACACTCACTCTGTGGGTGTCCACCAAAGGAAAGGGGCTGCTCAGGAATGAGAAGCTCCTCTAGAATTTGCTGCTCTTGCACTCTGATTTGGTGAGAATGCTCTCTATCAGCAGGGTGGAAGGAAGACTGACCTGGAAATAAGGAGAAGCCCTGTGTTCATTACTGGGAAATTCAGTTTTCGAGATGGAAATGAAAGATTCCTCCTACTGTCAGAGCTGCAGACTTGTCTTTGGAAGCTGTTTACAGACTCACAGAATGGCTGAGGCTGGAAGAAATCTCTGGATACCATCTCATCCAAACCCCCTGCCCAAGCAGGGCCTTCTATAACCAGTTACCCAGCACCATGTCCCACTGGATTTTGACTATCTCCAAGTATGAAGAGTCCACAGCACTTATGGGCAATCTCTTCTGGTGTTTGGTCACTGGTTTTGTTCAGAGCAAGAAAAAATTAAAAAAAAAACCAAAAAAAAAAACAAAAAAAAAACAAAAAAAAAACAAAAAAAAAACAAAAAAAAAACAAAAAAAAAACAAAAAAAAAACAAAAAAAAAACAAAAAAAAAACAAAAAAAAAACAAAAAAAAACCAAAAAAAACCCAAAAAAACAAAAAAAAAAAAAAAACAAAACCCCAAAAAAAAAAAAAAAAAACCCCCATGTGTTTCCTGATATTCAAGTGACACTTCCAGTGTTTCAGTTTATGTCCAGGACCCTCTGGTTCTGGCATTGGGCACCACTGGAAAGAACCTGTGTCCATCCATCATCTTTGCACCTTCCCTCCAGGTATTTATCTACAGTGATGAGATTTCCCCTGAGCCTTCTCATCTCCAGGCTGGGCATTCACACTGCCACAGGACAGTCACAGCCTTTCCTTACAGGAGAGGTGCTCAATTTTTTTTCCATCATCTTTGTGGCTTTTTCTCATTCCCAGTACAGGGACCTACTGGAGAGAGGCCACTGGTGGTTGATGGCATGGGGCTGCCCTGGCTCTGCTGCTGAATGGTGAGCACAGGCTTACAGGAGCTGTTTTCTCCAGATGGAGTTCCCAGAAGGGGAAAAAGAATCACTCCTTTCCCTTGCACTGCAACTGCCTCGATGAATGAGCAATGGCAGGTTAGTGGGCAGTGAGGTCTATCAAGCCCACATGCTGGTTTCTCACGTTTCAGTCAGTTTTTTTCACCTTCCTGTCAAGTAAAAATAACATATTTCCCAGGGACTTTGAGTCTGGTGATGTGGGAAGAACCACCTGTTTAAAAAACACCAGGGAAGTTTTCCTGCTAATTTGTCAAAGGCAGGATTTTAATCTACCCTTGTGGAAAAGAGACCCCTGAGAACCAAGTCCTTGCTGGGGGGCTTAACATGTGGCAAAAGTTACAGGAGCATTCAGGAAAGCATGGTGGTTTATTATTAATGACTGTAGCAGTTCACTGAGAGCCCTGCTAAGGTCAGAGATGTTTTTTGCCTCTTACTCCAAGAGAGTGATATCAGGGCTTACAGAGAAATAAAGCTTTCCCTGGCTCTGAGACATGTCTGGTGGAAAGATCCATCTCAGACTGGGCAGGCTGGTGTTATTTAGCTCTGCAGGGTACAGCAGCTGGAAAACCCAGGTTGGAAGGCTTTTGCTGCTTTGGGATTCCCTTCTCCATCCATGGGCAGGCGGCCCAGCAGGCAGAAACCCTGGGTGATGGACCTGTGTGTGGGCTGTGCCTGGCAGGACCATGCAGGAGCGTGGGGAGAGCGTGGTGCTACCACAGCAGGAATATCCTCAGTCCTGTGGACAACTCCCCCTCACCAGCTGGGCCTGAGCAGCCCACTCACATCACATTCTGGGAGACTCCAACCCACAGCCTTCCCTGAGCAGTGAACAGGACAAAAGTCCTGCCCCCCAAAGGAGCTCAGATCCTACTACTTAATTTAGTGGGAGAAGCACAACTGTCCTATTTTTTTCTCAACAAAAGAAGTGGAGAATAGGAATGGCTGAGCTCCATGGTGGATCTCTAGAACATCCAAAGTCTGGGAAGCACTTTGCTAGTCTTCAGGATCTAAACATGAGTTTTCAGGCCTCGTTGTTGGAAAAGACTTTTTGTTTAGAAATAGCACTTAAAAGTCCAGCTCTGGCACTGGTGGGACATTGGTAGATTTCAGGTCTCAGCCTTTTGTTTGGGGTGGTGTGTGACATCCCTGTGTGCTGGCAGACCTCAGGCAGCGTTGCCCAGCCACAGTTCCTGCTGGCACAAAAGCAAGCAGGTCCCTATCCCTGCAGAATGAGTTCCACTACAGCTTTTGCAGTTAAGAGGTTTGGTGTCTTTGAAGAGGATATGGCAATTCTGCACAAGGTTATCGTTAGGAGAACTTTAAATTAAAAACACAAATATACACACATACATATATAAATATTTATATATATATATACACATATATATGTACCCTGCACTTGCTACTTACCAACTTATTGTGCCTGTCCTCAGAAACAGAGGTTTCCATTTCCAACTATTTCTCATGATACACCGAGAAGGTATTCCCTGTACTATCTGAACCTCATAATTACTGTGCAAAAAAAAAAAAAAATCCAAAGAAATTTCATGGCATATATAAAGTTAACACTAAAAATAATACATACAAAAAGTGCAGATACCAGATGCTGGATATCTGGAACATTCTGCTTATTTACACAAATAAAAGTGATGTTTCATTGCTTAGTCCAGTGCCTGCTTTCTTTTATTTTTTTTATCAACTCCAAAAGCTGTTATGAATGTTTCATGCATATTTCTAATGACACACTAACTGTTGTTTGAATAAACAAAGTGCATTTTCCTTCAACCCTGCCTGTTCCATTGACTTTGCCTGGAATGCCAATGAGGAACTTTTGTTTGCAAAACTAGTCACAGAAGGATAGCGATGTGAATTCTGTCCAGCAGTGTTTGCACAAGCGCCGGCAGCCGAACTAACATGAATACTCTTGGGAATTTGTTTCTGCAAGGTTAATGTCAGAAATGATTTATTGAGGCCTTCCTCCTGCTCGCCAGTCTGGCATCCATCAAGTGAGTAAACACACCCCCCCCCCTCCATGATTTCAGAGTGCTCTGAGACTGATCACTGAGCAAACACTTCATTTCAGAGTCAATACTTCAGGAGTAATCAATCAAATTGTATTTATTGCTACAAAATTTAGGGTGAAATACTTTGAATCAAAAGTCAAAATCAGAAGATTTTGAAAATAAATTGAAGGGAAATCCATGTTTTCCTGCTGATGCCCTAAAGTTGTTCAGCAAAGTTGTTGAGATAGTTGATCCAGTTAAAGCTAAATTCACATTAGTAGAATAATTTTAAAAAACCCAACCTAGTTGGGGTTTTTTGCAAAATGACAGAAATGAATATTTCTGTCCTTATGTGTTCCCATTTCAAGAAGAAATAGGATTTGCATGGTGTTGCCACACACTTGTGCTATGCAAATGCCCCTTCCAATGTTTTCACCATTAAATGTTGATCCTGAGAGCGAAGTTTTTCTTTTCTTTTCTTTTCTTTT
This sequence comes from Chloropsis cyanopogon, assembly GCA_013400585.1. Classification (NCBI taxonomy): domain Eukaryota; kingdom Metazoa; phylum Chordata; class Aves; order Passeriformes; family Irenidae; genus Chloropsis; species Chloropsis cyanopogon. The sequence goes on along the minus strand of WEZZ01012260.1, from coordinate 128,971 downwards.
CTTTTCTTTTCTTTTCTTTTCTTTTCTTTTCTTTTCTTTTCTTTTCTTTTCTTTTCTTTTCTTTTCTTTTCTTTTCTTTTTTCTTCCTTCCTTCCTTCCTCTCTTTTCTTTATGAAATGTACACAGAAAGGGATTCTTTCTTTACATCGTAAGTGATAACTACAGAAATCTGGATTCACAGGGTCCTACTGAATTGCAGGCCAAGCTGCCAGAACCAAGGTAGCCCTCAGAGAATTTAATTTATACATTCTAGTCACAGCCAAAACCACTTCCCCTCACTCTCAGAAGATTTTAGTTAAAGTATCAAAAAGGAACCTGAGATAGAGGCTTGAAACTGGCAATACCTCTACATCAGTACCAGATTAAGATGCAATGCTAATTTTGCCCTGTTCAAATGCCAGCTTTCAGTGTTCTTGTTATGTGATAACATATTAAAACATTAGGCCATAAAAAAATAGATTATGGTGTTAGACTTCTAGCTGGACTTGATGATCTTAAGGGTCTCTTCCAATCCAAATGATTTCATGATTTCAGGATGACCTGTGCACAGACATTTGCTTGGCAAATGGCTGCATTCATTTAAAGTCTTTTGCTCTTGGTTTCTTGCTCTAATGGCAGTCCTGACCCTTCAGCTCTGCCAAGACCTGGGTGCAGCCCCATCTGCTTTGTGCAGTGTTTCCCAGACTGGTTTAACACCCCACACCCTGGCGGTGTCGCGTGCTGTCCCTTTGCTGCAACCCTGTGGGAGTGCTGAGCAGCCACAGCTGGCCTGGCACAGACATCTGCCCACACTCTGGGCCACCTCGGGGCTCTCCTTCCATGCTGTTCTTCTTTTTTCTCTCTGGCATCTTCCTCCTGCCTCTGCCCTACAGGGCTCAGGCCCAGTTTCCTTTCCAGCCCTTGAGAAAGGAAATTCTAAGGGCTGTCTCTGTGCATGTCTGCTTCAGTTAAAAACACTCTAAGTCAGATCTATCTGTAGATTCATAAACGAACTAGAGAACCTAGATGGAAAAGGATTTTTGCAGTGATTTTTTTAAAAAAGGCAAATTCTTTACTTCCCCTTGTGGAACAACTCTCATTCCTTCTTTAGGTGGGATCATCTTTAGATGATCCAACAGGTGTGATAGGGAATGGGATGTGAAGTGCCAGGTTTCATTTTTGCTGTGAATCTATTCACATGGAGATTCTTCTCCTGCTTACCCTACTCTGTGTGCCTCTTTGGACCAACAGATTCTCAGACTTCTTAGTCTTTCTTCTGTCCCCTGGAGGCTAGTTAGGTTCTTCTACACATCATTTAAACTCCTCCAGAGATGGTGACTCCACTACTACCCTGGGAAGCTTCTTCCAGGGCTTCACAATGAGGAAATAACAAGTTTTTCCTAATAAACAACCTAAACCTCCACAGGTGCAATTTAAGGCCATTTCTTCTTGTCTTATCACTCATGTCACAATATCCACGGCAGCTGCTGAATCCTACTCTCTCTCTTCGCTTGCCATGGCCAATCCCTCTGCCCAGCAGCAGATTTGGAAAGGGACTGCAAACTCCTGATGGGAGCCCAGGCTGAGGGAGGGAGCCACGGGGCTGCAGAGAGCAGCCACTGGAAAGGCCACCCAAAAGAAGAGGACTGGGCTGGTGGCTGTGTCTATCAGACTTAACTTTCCACGGCCAAAATAAGTAAAAAGCACCCGATATTCTGAGCAGAACGGGAAGAAGGGGTGAGGCTCTGTGCAGTGTCCTGGAGGATCCCGAAGGTGGCAGGGCTGTGGCAGAAGCAGACGCTGCTCTCCAAGAGGGAGGGACTTGGAGCGCTCGCAAAAGTGAAACCCAGCTCGTCCCATGACAAAATGCTGGCCGGCTTTGCTGTCGGTGACGCCGTGAATCACTGGTGTCTCAGAATAAGGTCTGCCCCTTTCCCTGCTTTGGTTATAAAAGCATTCTCTGGGGAGGTATGGATGGCTCCTCATTTCTTTTGGCTCTGCTCTGGCCACAGCTGTAGCAACATGATTGTTTTGTGAGTGGAATGGTATTGTTTTTTGTCATAACTTTCATATGCTAGGGCCCCTTCAGCTGANATATATATATATATATATTCTTTCCTGCTCTGAGAAGCCTCTTCCCCATCTCCAGGCCTCTCCTGCACCCCTCCTTTCAAGATGTGCAGTTGTATTGTGGGTCTCTTGCACGTGACTCTGCAAATGCCTTGTGTTTTCTTCCTGGGGCTGACAGCCCTTCCCACCACTGCCAAATGGCAGCAGAAAGAAGCAAGGCTGTCAGCCCAGGTTGGAGCTTTCTTTTCTGCTGTGATCCCCACATGTCTTTTTCTTATATTCATAACTAGTGTAAGGCCAAGGAAGAGATTGTGTTAAGTCTTTCAAATAAACTTTTTGGACTTTGTGTGCTGCTGGCTTCTGCCAAGAGCAGCTTTCCCCATCACAGCAGGGGACAGATGTCCCATTGGCCTTTTTGCCACGCTACTTTATCAGGTCTGGTTTTTTCTCCAAGAGCACTGTTATCAACCCTCCTGTAACCATGCCAGCCTTGAGCCCAGGTCTGAACAAGGAGAGATTAAGAGAATCATAGAATCATTGAATGGTTTGAGTTGGAGTGATCCTATAGACCATCTTGTTCCAACCCCCTGCCATGGGCAGGGACACTTTCCACTAGAGCAGGCTGCTCCAAGACCCATCCAGCCTGGCCTTGTACACTGCCAGGGATGGGGCATCCATAACTCCTCTGGGCCACTTTTTCCAGAGCCTCACCACCCACCACAATAAAGAATTTCTTCCTAATATCTAATCTAACATCTTTGAATTTACTGAACAGCGGGTGAGCTTGTGATTTTCTCAGCAGATGCACTTGGTGCAAACCATAATGTATCTCCCAGAGCTGGTAGAATGTGCTGTTGGACAAAGCCTTCGCCATCAGTAGCTGAGGTACCTGCCCGGCTTTTTGACACGAGTGGAGGGCAGGGCTGGGAGAGGCTTCGAGCAGCTGGGGCCAGGGCGCAGCTGCCACTAGATGTCAGCCATTCCTTGCTGCAAGGCAGAAGACTTTCGAATGCAAGAAAAATCCCTGAAAAACCAAATTTCTGCTTTTCCACGGCACTCTGCTTATCATCCCTTACCAAGTACTTGAGTGAGAGTGCCTCTGAGCTGCTTTGGAAGAAAACACTTCATCCATTAAAACATTTACTGTCAGGCTGTTTCTCTGCATAGTAATTGTTTTTAAGTTTAATATCGTAGAAGCAGAAGCAGTCTGCTGAATGATTTGCATCTATTTTGCTGGATGGATGTTTTTTCCTTCCTCAGAGTAAGCTCAGGAAATGAAAGAACCAGACAGGAAACTAGCTAAACACTGATGGAAATATAAGAATGAGATATTTATTTTGCCAGTGTATTGACAAGCCATGGGAAATTGTTTGGGTGTTTTGTTTTGGTTATGTTTAACATTTTAAACCTTTGATTTAAAAATGGACAATATTTAAGTAAAGCATCCATTTTCTGAGCCCTCCAAATGGATCTAATTAATAAGTACTTTCCCTTCTGGAAGGAAACACAACAACAAAACCAAAGTTATAAATTACAGTAAACTTTCTAGTGCAATAATATTTGTCTTTGGCATTTAACCTTTTTTCTCTGGTGTTGTACCTAACATCTGGCACACAGGATGTCCTTGCTCCCCGAAAAAACTAGGAAAAGAAAACAACAGTTTCTCGGTGATACCTTAGCGTGCGAGTCCTCATTGCTGCTGCTCCCCTCTAAGCCACCTTTGTGCTCTTCCAGCCCCGTGGTGACTGTTTGGTAGGCTGTTCCCAGAGCATAAAACAAAACATCTGGTTGCTAACAACACAAAGCTGTTACAACAGCTGGAGTCTGCCAGGATGTGCAGGACCTCTGGTCAGAAATCATTTCCCAGCTGCAGGAAATAGTGATATGGGATCTATTGCACCAGCTCAGCAGCAGCTGAGAGCTGGCTGACTTGCACCCATCCTCCCACCCATTCCTCTTGGTGAGGTGCAGCAGGATGGCACGACCCTGCTCCAGCCAGGACCTTGCTCTGCCTCATTTCTGCTGCAGCTGGCGTTGGCTTTGCAGGCACTCAGAGATGCTTTGCTCTGTACACAAGCTACACCAGAGTGTGGCAGCCTGGTTAAGCCATCCTAGGCTGAGAAAGAGGCTGCAAACTCCTGGCCTGTATCATGAGCCAATTAGTCCAAGCATGCTGGAAAGGGCACTATGGAGCATCAGCTGCTATGGGCTGTGTAATGGGGCGTTCACCTACAGGTGAGCAGTTCACATCTGGCCTCAGTCATCCCAGTTAAGGAATTAGGGAGTTACCAACAGCCCTACTGAAGGCTTTGCTGTTTGAGTTGAGGCTGGGGAAGCTGGAAGCTCTCAGGCAGTTGTCACTTTGCTCTCTGCCATTCCTACAACCTCACAGGTAGACACAGCTCTGGCCTGATGGGGAAGATGGAGCAAGAGGGCTTGGGAAGCAGCTCTGCACGATGATGTCTGCACCATACCACAAGTAGTTGCACTGGCAAAGTGAAGGAGGAACTGAAATGTGGCAGAATTATGGGAATGACTGGCTGAGGATGGAGGAGGTGTGATGGAAACCACCACTGAAGCCAGGGACTTAGTGATACCATATTTTCACATTACTGGAGCTTAGGCTGCTCCTGATTGCTGGCAGCACAACTCTGGCCTCCTTCTCTACAAACTCCCTAACAGTTGCTTTCTTTAAAGACAACTTTAAAAAAAATACAAAACCAACCAAGTAAAAAACCCCAAGCCTAAATATCAAAACAACCACAAAAATCCTCATAAATGTTAATTTTTTGTGAGCGTTGCAGATACATACAGATACATACTTCCCTCAACAGGCAAACCTGAGTGGATTTGTCATCGCCCTGGCTTGGGGAGCTTGGTCACCATTCAGAGCCACTCCAGCAACCCACTGTCACTTCATAGGTGATGCTCTGAGACACCCAGTGTGAGGGATCTGTGTGAAGGCAAGCACCCGTGAGAGAGACCTCGAGCAGCCAAGACCACCTTGAATGCCTCACCTGAGGTTTTCAGGTGGTAGGAACAAAAGGGAGATCCTGCTCCTTCCCCCAGAAGCTCTTTTATGTTTGTTACAGTTAACAGTAGCTTTACTAAAGACTCATTAGGATAAGTTTGAGAGATTGCATTAATCACCAGCCTGAGAACATTACTACGATGAGCTGCCAAAGGCATGAGCAAATCACTCATAATTACCAGTTTTAGATGCTGCTCTTCAAAACTTGATTAGCTACAGATACACAGGTGATAGCTGCTACTCTTTTTTATAGCACACCCTCACTATTATCCACTCTAGTCTGATTTAGGTTCTTATTAGAATAACATTCTGCTAATTAAATAATCCCATGCACAGATTGTTTAATGATGGAGGCAATTAAGTGGGTTTAAGTAATTAATATTGCATACTGTTCTATCAGTGTAAAAAAAACCTGGTGAGGGATGCACACAAAAAGCAACTCCTTGCTGTCCCCATACATCGCAACTCTGAACAAAATGACAAACAGGAATGAAAAGTAGAGCATTAAAAAGCCTAAGTTTGTTAGAAAACTGTTGCTAGAAAATGAAGACATTCAATTGAATCTCTCCTCTGAAGGGTTGAAATCACTGCAATCACCCATAGGAATGAACTCATTTCAAGCAGGTTACTAAGATTAGGATTTTCCCCTTCCAAAAGCCACTGATAGTTCCCAGCAGACCAGTGGTGATGCTGCCCTCCTCCACCATATGCACTGGATCTGAAGGCTCACGCTTTGGATGTATGTATTCCATAACACTGGGAAGAAAAAGAGCCTTACAGGAGGTACTGCTCTTCTACAGAGCCACATCACAGCACTGCTAGAGCAGCAGCAGGCCATGTCTCCACCTTGCCTTCCAGTTGGGATTTGAGGGCATGCTCCCACAGCACCAAAGCTCCAGCTGCAGCCCCAGCCAGCACCCAGGGCCTGTGTGCTGTCTTTGAAAGGGTTTCTGTCCACCCCATGAGCAGAAACATGAACATACTTTCACTGCTGCCCAACAATGTCTCGTTCTCAGTTATTAGATACAAACCACGCTGGATTAACCCATTCAAAGCATCCTTTCACCACAGCATGAGCATTTCAGTCCTTCTTCCTTCGGGGGAAAAAAGCACTTCCAACAATGCTGAAGCCTATTTAAGAAACAAACTCACCAAAAATGTGAAGGCTGCCAGGAATTCTTTAGTTATCCACAGAGGTTAAAGTTTTATTTTGATATAAAAATTAAATAGCAAAGTTGTTTTGGTTTTTTTACAGTGATAAATTAGAAATTTACAGTACATACATTGAAGTAGATATATTTTCTGTACACCCCAAAATAATCAGTGTCTATTTCCTTAAAATTCAGAGAAAGGAGCTAACTTTTCTGTTCAATGTAAGAGCTAAGCTTGTACCTCTCTGGCAGGCACTTCTGAAACCTGCAGTGCCAAGAGCACAGGCTGAGGGGGGAGATGGGAGCGGGGACTGCGCAATCGAAGGAAACGCCTGCGAAGTTTCTGCTTGTATAACCACAGCAACTGCGCTTCCGAGACAGGATTAGTCACACCGGCTATGGCTTTAAGCTCGTAACAATGCTGAAATGGGAGAACTTCAGAGCTGCTGATTCCCGCTCTTCTCTTTGCAAGCACCAGTTTTTAGGCTGTCTGCTGTGTCTTCCCACTTGCACAGCCCTGACGTGGAGCCAGGTAACTGCACGTGGGTGAATTCATCAATGGAATGGTTTAATTGATGCGACCCCTAATTTCACTTTGGGTCTGTGCAGCGTTCCCCCAACTGCTGGGGAAAGATGAGTCTTCAGGAACAGCAGCTGGCACCTCCCCCCAGCCCACCTCTTTCCACAGCATCTGAATCCCTCACATGCTTTAATGGAATATCCCTCCAGGTCCCTCCTAGGGCTACGCAGTGCCATCCTCACCCAGCTCACTGTGTCTCACATCACCAGGGACATCCCTCTGCCAGCAGTTCTCAGGGTCGCAGGCAGAGATGCAAGGATTTCATAAAAAGCCACTATTTGACATTCACTTCTGTGTACATAACAAGGTTAAAAATGCCATTTATTGAATCAGTCTGCTCAAACATGGGTCTTATTGGCCAGGAGAGTATCCAAAGCATTTCAGAGTGAAGCACACCTTGAGTGAACATGACACCTTGGCACAGCCAAATACCAGGTTACAAAAAAGGGTCATACTGCACCCTTGCTCCTTGAAAGCCAACACACAGCTGCTGACTTTACATTCCTCTCTGCACCAGCAGAAGGACTGCATGATGGAGAAGCTCAGCCCTCTGAAGATCTCACACTTGCAAAACTCCTTGTCCACAAAGGAATAACCGGATCCAAACACAACACTAACAGCGAGAGACTTTATGGAGAGGGTGAAAAGGCCCAGCTGGAATGTGGTGTTGGCCAAGACAGTGCTTGTGTGTCTTGAACAGAATGTGTCAAGTTGTCACTTGTTCTGCTGGAGAGGGAGCCCAACCGCAAAGACTGCCATTAGGGTTTGTTTGGGGTCTGGATTTTGTTTGTAAAAGAAAAAAAAAGTTCTCTAGCACATGTTTCGACACTGACATTGAAACAATACAAGCTTCTGGGATGGATTAGTGCTCACTTCCAGAGCTGGAGTGAACTGTGGTTTGGGAAGCACATGGGCACCTTTGGAAAGCAAGTACTTTAATAAAGCAGCATCTGTTCTCAGCTGCCCTGGAAGATCATGGGAGTTGGGGCACCAGGGGGATGCTCTGCAGCTGATCAGGTTCCACACAAACAAAGGAAGCAAAAGCTTGGGGCACATAGATAAAAATCAAACATGTTTCAAAGGGATAGAGCATCATAACAGTGCTCTCTTAAGTGCTTCTAGGATATTTGTATTTGCATCATCTTTCTTACAAGCCCCTGACACCACATTCAGCTCCCCACAAGCAAAAGCCGGCGCCTCCTCAAATAAAAGAATAAGAAAATTCAACGGTTTCTTTGAAACATTATTCACCAAGAAGTTGGATTTCTTGGATCCTTTCACAAAAACTGGAAGGGACTTTGTTGCTCCTGAGGACTGAATGCCTGCTCACATTCTGTGTGTAAATATACATTAAAAAACCGTCTCCATAGCTGTCAGTGAGCAATTGAAGCATCGTTGTGAGGCAGTCAGCTACACTGCAATGTCATGGGCTGAGAATGTTCTTTTAATTGCAACTGACACACATAATTACACAACTGATCTGTGTGAACTCGAGGTTGCCAAGGAATTTAACATTTTGCTTCTCCCCAGACTGGCGTCTACAGAGCAGATACCATCACACTGAATGAAATACATTAAGATTTAATTGCTTCATGCAATGAGTCTCCAAAGAGTGTCAAGTAAGTTTGCTTGGAGAAAGATGGCGTTGTTTGAAGGTACCTTCAACTAATTTTTCTCTTTCCTGGAGGAAGGAACACTATATAGTTAAGACTGTTTTTAAAGCTAATAAATGCAGCAGAATAAAGTGGTCTGCTAGAAATAGCAGGAGCACCTGAAGGGGCAGGAATGGAGGAAGATGGATAATAACTGTGTATGGAGAAGACCATACACAGTTTCCCACTTTGAGCTGATTCCTCTGCTTCTGAGGACGGCCTTGAGTAAAGCTTTTAGATTTTATAAATATTGACAGAATAACTGAGGTGGGAAGAACCACAGGGAGGTTCAAATTCCCACAAGGCAGAATCAACTCCCAGGCCAGGTTATAAATGGCAAAAAGAATAAGTCAAAATTATTATTAGGCCACTAGATGACCGAAAAGTCATCCTCACTAATACCTCACTAAATCCTACTCATCATGGATAAGACCTGGAAAGTCCATTTACTGTTTGTTTCAGGACGTGATCCCTGACTGAACTGTACAGTGTATTGGAACACCAGAATTCCCCAGGGCACAAAGACAGAATCCTCATCAAACACTTCCTTCTCAATGCTGAACTGGGAAAGAAGACATCTGACTGAGGTCCTGGGTACTCCATCTTCTGGTAACTTGGTAACTGGACCCTAATTAAGCCCAGAATTTGGGCCTGGTCTGCCTTTCCTCCATCAGCTGCAGGATGATGAAAGGAAAACATCATCCCACAGCTATGGGCAAAAGCACCTCCATTTCTAAAGACTTCAAGACTTCAGTAATTGCATCCTGCTTAGGAAAAAAAAAAAAAAAAGGAAGATAACATGTTTGGGTATTTCACAGCTTTTAAAGCCTCCCTGGGCTCTCCTATTTTGGGCAGCATGGTTTATGGCTATTGCATCTGCAGCATGATCTTTTTGCTGTTTATTCTTTAAGGCTTTTTTTTTTTCCCTCCCATCCCCAGAGATGGGTTGTGTAACCATCCCCCTACTCTACTCCCAACATTTACACAGCAATGCTCACACATGATCAGTCCTTCACAGGAGAGCAGTCAGACCAGCGGGATGCTGTCCTTTTCTCATACCACAGTCTCGTTCCCCTTCCCGGGTTTCACCCAACCGTCTGCTCTCTTCTCCCGTTTCACTTTCCCTGAGTTCACCAGTCTGTTGGAGCACTTCTGCCACGTGTGCAGAGTTTTGGCTGACCAGATCCACATACCTGATGTAATACCCACCAGAAGGGACATGAAAATTTTGAGCATCTCCACTGCCATATTGGAATCATCTGCCGAATAGCGGAAAATGGCCCAGTTGGAGATTTCGTAGAAATAACAGGCGATGACACACGTTGCTGGGACGGTGTACAACACTGAAAAGACCCCAATTTTGACCATCAGTCTTTCCAGTTTGTCAGTTTTAGTTCCATCTTTCTGGAGATTGGACCTGATTTTAAATAAGGCCACGAGTCCTGCTGCGATGAATAAAGTCCCAATGACCAGGTAGGTAAAAAGTGGAGCCACAACAAAGCCTGTCAGCGCATCCAGGTTCTGGTTCCCAACGTAGCAGAGGCCGGTGAGCTCGTCTGCATCTACGAGTCTCATAATCAAAATGACGATGGTCTTCACCGCCGGGATGGCCCAGGCTGCGATGTGGAAATAGGAGCTGTGCATTTCGATGGCTTCGTGGCCCCACTTGAGTCCCGCAGCCAGAAACCACGTCAGTGTCAGAATAACCCACCAGATGGAGCTAGCCATCCCGAAAAAGTACATCAGCAAGAAAATTATCGCACATCCTGTGTTCTTAAGACCTTCTTGGATAAGAACAGGTTCTGCTGCCTCTTCAAAATCACAGGATATCCTTTCCCGGCCCACAGTTAGCCTCACAATATAAGCAATGCTATAAATATTGTAGCACATGCTCAAAAATATGATTGGCCGCTCTGGGTAGGAAAATCTGGATGAATCAATCAGGAAGGTCAGGACTGTGAAGGCAGTCGAGATGAAGCAAAGACTGGCCCATATGGCCATCCAGATATCTGTGAATTCCTTAGCTGACCTGCTGTACAGGCCAGCATCGTAGCCACACTTCAGGACGCAGCTCAAGCTTCTCTTCACCCAAATGTACTGATCTGAGTTAGATCCCATGCCGTGGCACTCTTCTCCAGGCTGCAAGGAGGTCTTGCTGTGAAGGGGAACCTCTTCGTCTCCTGGGCCCTCCATGCACATGTGGTTGTGATCATTCTGGGGCGGGAATTTGCTGCAGTTTAGGCTCTCTGGCCAGAAAAACCCAAATTCTTTTAAAACAGGTTCACATCTTCTTTTGACAGAGAGGCACATGCCTCCACAGGGACCTATGGGGATGTTAATCTTCTCTGTGCACATCGGCACATAAACTGAACACAGGAAGAACTGGAAGAGAGAAAAAGAAATCACAAGTGCATCGGGGGAAAATGAAACAGGTTGCAATATAGTAAGTTTTCTTTTTTTCCCATTTTTAGCAGTAATATTTGGTCCTTTGCCTTAAAAAAAAAACAGGAAGCAGCATAAAACAAACAAACCAAGAACAATAAAAACAAAAGAGAGAGAGAGAAAAATAACAATGTTGTCTTCTTTCAGCTCAAATGTGGTCCAAAGCCAAAGTCTGAAAATTTTACTCCCTAGATTAGCTCCATGTAAATTTAGCCCATCAGTTCCAATGAAGCAAGTGGGATTTCGCCAGATTTAAACCTCGAGGGTACAATTTAAGAAAGCAGAAAACCAAATTAAAGGGGTTTAAACAAATACATATATTTGTTCTGAGCATTGCCTGGTTATTTCAGCTAAGAAACAAACAGGAGGAAAAAAAGCATTTATTGAAATCCTTTGGTTCACGACCCTCCTACAAAAATTTTTTTCTTTTACAATAACTTCACGAATGCATTTACAACGGTAATAAAATATTGCAGTTTTCTCATCTTTTGAATAATAGCAATTTGGCTACGCGACACCGTGAGAGGAATTGCGTGCTGACTCGGGAACTCTGCCCCGAGAAACAAGCTGGGTTTTGTTTGAGGAAATCCATGCCCGTGGGGAGGACGGGGATCCTGCTATTCTCCTGGGAAAGAAACTTTGGCGCTGAAGCTCCCGGCGGGGTCCCGAGCTGCCCCAGCTGCCCGCGGCCAGCTCCGCTCGTTCTGCATGGAATCGGGCGCGGCACCTGGGGCACGGCCGGGACGGAGGGCAGCGGCCGGGAAAGCTCCGGGAGTCGCCGCAGCCTCTGCGAGCGGGGGTACCGCGCTGCGGCGGGCGCTCCT
>WEZZ01012260.1:60681-116822 GCA_013400585.1 Chloropsis cyanopogon | reverse complement strand
CGCAGCGCCCTCAGCGCCTCCGCGCACGGCAGCGCCGGGCAGGGCACGGCTTCCTACCTGCGCCTCAGCCTGGCGCCGGGGAGTTCCCCTCCGCCCCCGCTCCCTGGGGAGCCCCGACCCTCACCCCCGGACCCGAGGAGCGCATTTCCACCGGCTGCATCTCAGCCCCCTCGACCCCCCTACCTGCACCCTCCATCCTGCATCCCTCAGAAGCCCCGGGGATTCCTGTCCGTGTCTCCTCTCCCCCTTCTGTCCCGTGTGGCCAGTGCCCCTGGGAGACATCGTCACTATCCCCGGAGTTCCCACCATGAGTGTTGGTCCTAGGCGCTCCCCAAATTCGGTTCCACGGGGACAGGGTAGGCTGAGCTCCATGCAGATGCGTTTGGGTTCAGCAGATGTGTTTGGGCTCATCGTGCCCCAGTCCTCCCCTCATTTCTGGCCTTTCTCCAGCCCTAAGTGCTCGGCTCTTCCACTGTCGGGTTAAAAATGTCCGGGGTGGCTTTCTAAGCTGCTGCTTTGTTTTCTCAATGGTTTAAACGGCACCGCTGGGTCACATCTGGCTGTAGCATTGTTTGTTTTTTCATTGGGGCCGTGAAACCTGTAGGGCACTGCTAGGTACCTCCTGGCATTTGTATAAATCCCTGTAAAATAAGTAAGTGTGGATGAAGCATTTGTGAATTTGGGAGGAAAGGGCTGGATGATTAAGCAGACCTTTAACTACATGTCAGCAGGAGGAGGGATTAAGAGCAGAGAAACAAGGCTCACACTTACATTCTCTTGATATTTTTTACACCTGTAATAAAATCTAGTTGAGCTGGTTGTGCCTTTAGCAAAAATATGTCATCTATTAATGAATTCTTTGTAAAGCACTTTGAAAATATTTGTAAAGCCCTGGTTAAGCAACCTCCTTCTGTGTGCATGCAGCATGTGGCATCTGCATGTGCTCCTGAGGGTGTCTGTCACAGGCAGCCAGGCCTCTGAGTGCACCTCGGGGCCTTGCTGCTCCCCATCATTGCCCAGCTCCATTGGTCAGCCGAGACTGGGACTAATGAGATAAGCTGCCCGTCAGCCATTGCTCCTTAGCAAGAACAAGACTGTAAATCACAACAAAACCTGTGCTGTGAAGTGCTCTGTGCTCCCTCACTGCAGGTTTCCCCCCTGGGGCTCTGTCGCCAATGGGGGTTCTTTACCTCAGAGAGAGGGGGAAACTGTGTGTGAGCTGTCCTGGGACACTGCAGGGACTGATGGGCATTAATGTGCTTTCCTCTAGCAAGATGTGCTTTAATTGAGGTTTCATGAGCGTAGGTATTTACATAGCTCTCATTGCTGTAACATTTTACATCTAGCTTGAATAAACACTGTCTCTAACCTCACAAAATCCTTGTGAGGCAGACAAGTAATATTATCTTAACTTTTCAAACACAGAGGCAGACAGTGCTCCAGTCCCAAGGTCAGTCAAGGAGCCTGCAATGGAGTCAGCAACTCAACCATATCTTCCAAAGCCCATATTTACCTGCAGGCATTGGTGTCTGCACCCAGCAGTGCTCAGCTGCTAATCTGGATGGGTGATAATGCTGTGAACGCACACGGTGTGCCGCACATGGCCACCGAGCTGTTCCCAGCACCGCTGAGTTCACCTTCCTCGGCACACATGTGCAGGGAATGGGTGATGGGCGCTCCCCATGCAGTCAAACACATCAAAGTAAGAGGCAGGCTTCCACAGGAGAAGGTTTTGGTTGGAGTTGGTTTTGTTTTTTTTTTCCAAACTACATAGGAAAGAAGTCTAGGTGGAGAATCAGTGACTGATTAAAAGCTGTGCACCTTTGTCTTAGTGGCAAATGAAACCCGTTTTCATCTGCCATCTCCTGCTGTAGTTAGGTGCTGAAGCAGAGTTTGCTGCTGCTAGAATAAGGCCTTTACCTAATTCCCATGAAATAAACCACCTACTGCATATTCAGAAATTAAAAAGCAAAGCCCTTGGCCCATGGACCTAGTCCTTGGACTAAGTAAAACTACTGTGGACAGAAGTACCTTTGTAGAAGAAGAACTTTCCCTCCAAAAAAACCTCCTACCACTATTGCCTCTTCTTTGAGAATACAAAATAAATATTAGAAAGTGCTACACTGCTGTGTTTGCTTTGGAAAATCTTTTAGATAATGGGAATTAGTTTTAGAAACAAGAATGCTCCAAGAGGCAGTGGCAAATCATATGAGAGGCTGGAGTTGGAAAAAAAGGGTAATTAACCTGCTTTGAACCTTATGCATGTAACAGTGATTCAATGTCACCACGATAAGCATGCGGGTAATGTTTTCTTTTAACAGATCAAAATAGGAAAACTCCTGGATAGTGGATTTATAGATTCTTAGATTACTTAGATTATAGATACTTAGATTCAGGCAGAGTGAGACACTGGCCTGAATCTGGCACAGAAAAAGCTATAGTCCTTCCTCAATTATTGATTGCCTGATTTGCAGCATTTTTTTAATAAATTTGATTTTGAGGATTCTTTAGTTAAAGAATCAGCAGCCACCTTTAGAATTATTATTTGCTGTCACCACCATTAATTACGTTTAGTTTCTAGTCTGAGTTATCTTCAGCTTCCAGCCACTGACTTTTCTTCTGTCTTTGCTGGACAGGTTGAGAGGTCATTATTGAGATTAACCATGTAGGTAATGTCAGGCTGTGGTTAAGTTACCTTTTGGCCCTTTTTAGTAAGCAAAACAGATTGAACTTCCTGAGTGTCTTACTGTAAGGCATCTTTCCCAATTCTTTAATCATACTTTAGATTTTAAAGGAGCAAGATTTTACCCTGCTGTTCAAATACCACTTTCAGCCCAAACCATCCTTTACAGTATAAATAGAGGTGTCTGAATTAGTAGTTGAAGCACCCTTGGTCCCTTTAGAGTCAGCTAAAGTCAGGATAGACAGACGCAGAAGACAGTTTACATAATAGGAATGACATTAATAAAAAATCCTACTTATTATTATCTTGTTTTTAGTATTTCCCCCTTACCTTTGTATGGTTTGGTTTTTTTTCTTTTTGCATATTTATTAAGGCCATAGGCATATTTTTACACTATGAAAATAAATAATGCTCGCAATGATCTCTGAGTCTTCCACTGATATGTAGGGCATCTAGGAAGGTTCATAACTCTTCCCTGAACATTTTCAATGCATTAAAATTTGCCTGAACTCTAGGGATAGAACATTCAGTTCTCAGCTCAGCTTTCCCACTGGAGTGAAACTCGTGTCAAAAGTTCAGTCCTACAAGATGACCTTTCTTAGACCTCCAAGGACATGATCGCTTTCACTGCAAGGAGAGCCAGGACCCATGACTTGCAGGCAGACCTGAGAAAGCTTGGGCATCCTGTTGGTTTTCTAAAAAAAAAATGTGGATACTGCATTAGGATGTGATTATTCTAACCAAACGTAGATGTCAGCTTTTAGTCAGATGAATTTCATTTTAGAAATGCCTCTATCTCTCAGTTGACTGTAAAAGGAAGGTAGGATGACCAGCCCAGAGGTGAAAACTCTCAAAGAGGTGTCTAGTGCTGGATGAGAACTGTCCCTGCCTCCCAGCCAGTCTCCTGGCAATTGATGACAGAGAATATTGACATTACCTTCCAGAAAGTTCTTTTAAAGATCTTGTATACAAATCAAATAAACATATAAGGATTTTAAAATCTGTAGATTCTAGAGTAGTTTTGGGACAGTGAAATTTTAAGAATGACTTAATTACTATTAGTTATCTCTATGATACAACTCATCTCAAATGTATTTTTCAATATACAACAAAAATGACTGTTCGACCTAGCTGCTACTTGTTTTGTTTACTGACAATTCCACAACTTCCATCAAATAGCAGACTTTCTTTTAGTCTCAATTTACTTAAAACACTATTCTCTTTGAACCATCTGTCCATTAATTTTTTTTTTTGTTTTGTATATTATATCACATCCTTTTGGATTTATAGTCATTCAAATCAGTGTTTCTTCTCTACACTTTGACATTCATGCTTTTATTAAACTTAATTAAATTTATAATTCTTAAATTTTATTAAAGAATTAAAAAAAAATCCATCCGAATTCCAGTTGAATTTTTTAGTCATGACCCTCTTTCCCAAAATCAAGACCTAAATCCTTCACCTTCTTTATTCAATGATGTCTTTGCAAACATCTAGCAATATATTTTAAATGGTTTCCTAATTGTCATTCACAAGCTTAACATAAGTTTTTTCCCTTACTTCTGTACTTCGTGAGGCTGACTCTTTTAAAGCAGGAAATACATATATTCCCCTCTTTGCATTTATCCACTATCATCATCATTTCAATTGTCCAGCAACAATCAGAAAGAAGTGGTATTGTCATGACACTTCCAGTGAACATGTCTCTATGCAATCTCCAAAAAAAACCCAGTGCAGTGAGCTGCATATGTATTTATGCACATGTGTATATATATATAGATATGCAAATATATTTACACACACAAATATCTGAGGTTTTATATATAAAGTATTCATAGAATCAGAGAAGCATTAAAGTTGGAGAAGATCATTAAGTGCAAGCACTAACCCAGCACTGCCAAGCTAAAGCCACCTCTAAACCATGTCCTTAAGTGCCACATTTACATGTTTTTTAAACACTTCCAGGAATGGTGATTCCATCGCTTCCTTGAGCAGCCTGTTTTGGTGCTTGATCACCTCTTCAGTAAAGCAATTTTTCCTGATAGCTAATCTAAACCTCCCCTGGTGCAACTTGAGGCCATTTCCTCTTGTTCTGTTGTTCCCTGGGAGAAGAGACTGCCCCCCACCTGGCTTCAGGTAACTGTGGAGAGCAGATGTAGTGCAGGTGACACCAAGGCGGTGCACATTGTGGCACTCATATTCAGCGATGTTGATTCAATCAGCATTGATCTCAGTGGGGCAGGACTTGTCCCAGGCTTTAAAATAAAGTGTGTGTTATGTGCAAATTTACCTGCCGTGGCACACTGCAGAATCCTTCTGGGCCTGCCCCAGTGGGATTTGTCTCCTGATACTCTCAGGGTACTCTGTCTAAGTTTCTACCCTTGGTGTCTCCACGCGAGCCAGCTCTCCGTGCAAAGGGAGACTCAGTCAATATCAGCAGTGTGTCTAGAGCACAATTCTCCTGACAGGCTGTGAATCTCTGTTTTCATGCAGTTATGACTAATTTCTTTAAGGTACTTCAGTGCAGCTAAGCTGTGACACAGATCCCGTATCTAGATTCAGATGGGTTATTCCTTGCATGCCAATTTGGGTCAATAGTTGTTCTATGACCCTTAAAAGTCAATATTTGGTTTGCACATAGACCTCAGAATTTGGTTTTATAGCATTGTAAACAGGAAATTTCAGTGCTACTTAATATGCATAATTTTGAGAAATCCTTTGCCTTTAGATAGCATCAAAACATTGGACAATACAAGAGGATTTCTCAGATGGTGGGTGGAGTTAGAAATCCAGGTGGCACAGAGGTATCACACACAATGTTCCATGGGGAACAAAGAGGGGAGCAAAGCTGTCTATAAATCTCATAGGATGAAAGGTGCCCATACAAAAGTCATTTAGGTCACTTCATCTATGTGTTAATATCTTTTTTTCACACAGGTATTTCTGTATTTAACTTTAAGAATAACTCCAGTTTTTTAAAAAAAATTAACAGTTTTCCAAAAGCCTCTTTCCTCATATAATTCAGATTGATATACCTCTCCAACCAGATGAGCAGAACAGGCTAACAGCTGTGAGGCAAAGTCACTGTCAGGATCTAGTGAGACAAAAACATTTGCCCAATGAGTTTTTTGTAGTGTATCCACATTTATAAAATTTTGTGCTAAAATACAAATCCCATCTAAAAAAACCCTGTTGCAGAGATACAGCATGACCAGTTTCAAGAACATCTCTTCCCTTTAGGAAAATTAGTAGACTTTTTGCCGTGGTGGAGGCAAAAATCACCATGAGCTTTGGAATTAGTGTTTTTCTCTCTCAGAATGACTTTCAGTTTAAACTGCTGCCCACCATTACTTCTATAATGCTCAGAAACTCACATTTTGGCTTGAAATTTCCCACATTGACCTTAGCCCAAATGATTATTTTTTTCTGGAAATTGATGAACAGTTTTCTTAGAAAACTGTTCGGAAGTCCCTTTTTTTTTAATGCTCAGAGAAGTCCAAAACAGCTTGGGTTTGTAGCTTCAGATTTGGCATGTGCAGGGTGCAGTCCTGAAGGAGGAATGCACTTTTTGTAGCGTTTGAAGAAATTTCATTTTGCAATAGCAAATTAGCCGGAAAACTTTGGAAATAATAGACTGATTGCTCATGTGGCATGATTTAGCCATCGTAGAAAATGACAGGCTGAGTTCTCCCTCCCTGAGAGGTCATGAGTCTTGCTTTATAAATAAGGCTTAGTTTCCTTTTTGCAGAGTCATCTTTCCCACTAAATCTTTCTGCATCCTGTTTTGCTTTAATTCTATGGCAGCATCAGAGGTTATTTCCTGTGTGTTTGCTGTCCATAAGCAACATTGTACTTGGATTTTGCTGTCATTTTGCACATTCTGTGAAGCAAATTTCAGTGGACATGACTTAAGGAGGACTCTTTCTGCCTTACATGAGACTTAGAGATAACTTACCTCTCAACTCACCCAGGTTGCACTCAGTCCTGATTTTCACATCCAGCTGCCACCATCACACAAACATGCTTATGGACACAGGCGGAGAGATTTTTTCGATGTCATCCTGTAGTGCTTTCTCCTCAAATGTATTAACCAAGGAGTAAACACAAAGATTTCAAACATTTAAATGAATTAACTTATTACCAAATAAGTAAATATCAAGCTTTTAAGCATGGATATTAGTGAATTAATCCATTATATTTTTTTATCCTTGGAAATTATATCAGGCTGAGATATAAATCAAAGCTGAGACGGTAGGTTTACTGTTATGCTTCAGCTGGTTTGCACTGCTCCAGTGATACCATGATGAGCTGGTTTAATCAATCTGTTATTGCAGGCTGAAAGCTGTTCTGTGTCATTGGAGCAGCACAGAGCTGTCAGGCGTGTGATGAATCTGGCCACAAATCTTAAAACATACTATTTTTCCCCATTAAAAAGGCTATGTGAGCTGATATGCTGTGTTTAGTTACATAACAGCGAGTATTGACTTGCAGGGCACGGCTGGGAAAAAAAAAACTCCTTCTTTGTATTGTGTTAGGCAGGCAGTGGGGTCATTCTCCTGGGAAAGAAACTCGACATCTGCCAAGAGGTGAAGTTTGCAGCATGCACGTTGCTTTTGTGGTGCCTGTGAATGCACAAAGGGGGAGCTGGACACGGGAGTGAAACCTGTCCCGGTGGGGATTCGGGCTGTTGGCGGTGCTCTCTGGAGCCGCGTCACGCACCAGTAACGCGGCTTACACACACCACTGCCTCCAGGTCCTCATGGAATCACTGAGAACTTTAAAATAAGCAGCCATACTTGAGTCTTCCAGTTCTAGCTGGACTGCCCAGTTTACAGTGGCACTATTCTTCGCTTTATGGGCCATTTAAAACACAGTTACTGAGCGCTAATTATTTCCACATTCCTGTCTCCACTGCAATTTCTTTTTCTTTTTTTTTCTAACTTTCAAAAAAGTTTTAATTTATTTATGGTTGTTTTCTCTTTAAATGATTACTGAATGCATTCAGCTTGAGAGCTGTATAATTATTTCATTTAAGGAGATGAGTTTTTGTTAATGTATTTATACACCCAGCATGCATGCAATTGCAAAAGATATCCGCTAGTTTATTCCCCTTTCTCACACAGACAGACCTGCTCTTCCATTAACCATTTGTATATGACATTCACAGATTTTCTTTTTCTTTACCTATTCCTATACACTTAAAGCAGTGCTGCATTCACAGGAAGACAAACACATAAATGTAATACCAGACAGTGAGAAGGACTGGTTTGGCAAGTATTTGGCAAACAGGTTTCCTAATTTCTATCCAAGCTGGCAAATTAATCATATGGATTACTGTAATACAAACCAATGGACTTTCAAATTAGTCTGAGCATAAATAATGCCATTCTGTCTTGTGCAGAAGGCTTTGCTGCCAATCTACATTTGCCTTATGTTCCTTGGATGCATACAGGTGATCATGTGGAGTGCAACCTGCCTTACACTTTGTTCTCTTCCTCTGGCTCCCTGTCAGGGCAGGGTAGGTCCAGGTACTAGTTGTTAGAAAACTAACAAAATAAAATAAATAGTGCTGTGATGACAAGGAGGGGTGGTGTGACCACGAAAGGAAACAGATCAGCTTAGTTTGGCTTCAACTGTGAGGGAACCGCACCCTTATTCTTTTATGCTATGCTGATCATGGTGGTATTTTTGCACTGTACTGAGGTTTTGTTATCAATGGAACTAGTGCTGAATTTTATTTTTATTATTACTGGATCTGGAATTTGAGTATGTACTGATCTTTCATTCTTGGGCAGTGTAATTTATATTTGGAGGCTGACAATTCATCCATTTCCCCACAGACTCATACATTAACTTAGAAAATAATGAGAGTTTATGTGAATTCCGTTTTTCTCAGGCATTTTTATTCCTGGGAGAGACTTCCATGGGCCAAATTACCATGAAAACTAGATTACCATGATATTTCAGTTCCTTACAGCAAAAGTTCATATCTTTCAATACTGTTGACACTGTACACACATCCTTGGGGAATTATGACAAATATAAAAAGAAAACTCCTAAAAATGTCCATAAAAAACATAAGAAAGCTGCCATCTAACCTAAATATTCCCCAAGTAAAACTAGAGCAAATTGTTTCCCAAATATTAAAGCTTTAGGCCACAACTGGGCATGGTGCTG
This sequence comes from Chloropsis cyanopogon, assembly GCA_013400585.1. NCBI lineage: Eukaryota > Metazoa > Chordata > Aves > Passeriformes > Irenidae > Chloropsis > Chloropsis cyanopogon. The sequence goes on along the minus strand of WEZZ01012260.1, from coordinate 107,962 downwards.
TATTGAGAGGTGAAGTTATTATTCAATTTTTGACACAAAATCACTTCATAGATATGAAAAAATTAGTTGAAAAGAAGTCCAACACAAAACCAAACCCCTTTGCTCTCATCATATGGGGCAAAGCAGTGAAGAACTGGGTGCCAAATTTAGACAAAAGCTGCACTCTTCCAGTGCAGCTGGTTCCTGAGGCTGAGATGGAGTGACCCCTCCGTGTTTAAATCCTGCAGGAAAGGCTCTCAAAGGCCAGGGACCCTCTCTGTCCTGCCCCAAAGCTTGCCTCTCCTTCCTGCACACCTGGTGTAGGGATACAATTTTTGATAAATTTTGAGGGTGCTAGGTTTGTCTCCATTGAATGCCATGTGGGCAAGGCAGACAGAGAAGATAATTGAGAGTCCAGTCCAGATCTAAGGTAGCTGCACTGGAGAATGCTTCACTCTCCCTTGATTATCAAAGGAGCTCAGGATGTGTATCTAATTCCTTAGCTCCGTCAGGCAGTTGGGTAAAGGTAAAAGGAGCTAACATAGGCTCAAATTAAATAGGGGAGTGAGGATTAAGGAAGAATTTATGCAAGAACCCTTGGGCAACAGTGTATGACTGTAGGATAAATATTCTTCAGCCTGACTAGAGGATTATTTTAACATCTTTATTGCAAGAGTCGCACATAAAATGTAATACCATGCCCCTCCAGCCTTTGAATTATGAAAGGATGAACTGGGTCCCAAGAACATGATTTCTGTAAGTAAATAGCCAGCATTTCCAGAGATCGTTTGTTAAGTAGACACAAGGGAAAAGAAGATTTCAAAAACTCTTCTGGAAAGTTGTATTGGTAAGAAATGGATTTTTCTTCAGCTAAACCAAACTCAGATGCAGAATGCTGAATGATCTTTGTTTTGTGACAATGAGCTTCTGGTAAGCCTGTAAACTCATGTATCTCTTTTTTTTGGATCATCAGTAATTATAACTCCTTCATACACTGGTAAAAGCTGCATACTCTTTTAAACTGGGCTATTTAGCTAACTTAAAATTTCACTTCATCATCTGAAAATATGCTTTTCTGTGCTATTTTTACATTTTTCTTTCTAAGCAGAGATGGATGCAGTTCAGTGGGTGTGGGAGTACCAGGAGGAGGTATAATTTCTTGCATACATTATGATTTCCCATGTGAAGTTTGCTTAACTTCTTCTATGAGGGAACTTACTTGAACTATATCATTTGGGTTAATCCTTCTTTTGGCATTGTGACAGAATTTGGACATTTGTGGACATCAGGTCATTAACCACCCTTACTGCCTTCTTTTTAGGGGCAGCATGCTCTCCCAGCCAGGGCTGTATCGATTCCCTCCTGGGCTTTTGACCGAAGAGATCTGTATAAAACATTAACGTTACATTTCTTGTCCAAAAAAAGAACTAAGTAAATTCTTCTATTTTCTATAAATAGGATAAAGAAGGAAGGTGCTTTTCTGGTGTGGGAGGGGAGTGTAAAATGATACCATGTCTGACCAGTTACCTCATCTCTATGCACAGGCATATGCATGTGCATACTGAGCTCTAGCCAATGCAGTGAGCTTTCTGCTCTCTATCTTCAGAGTCTTCCAGTGCTAAAAACCACTATAAAAATATCAAGAGAAGCCTTCCAACAGTGACATATATCAGCCTGCAAGATGACTTCTCCCAGGGAGTGATGAAAGCCCTACCATTGATGTTACGAACAATGGTAATTCTTAACACATGATGTGCACAAATCTGGACATGCATCAAGATGTCTGCAAGACATGCTTCAAGATGTCACAGCCACACAGAGGCATGGATGGAGTTTTGGGCCTAGGGCCCAGAGAGCAAACCTCTTCTTAATAAAGAATTTACAGTCAAGTTCATCTCTTCTAGCTGGGTCCACAGATACTATATAGCCCCCACAGCATTTACTTACAACTAGAAAAAACACTGGAAAATACTGTCTGGAGGACAATATAGGTAGGGCCAAAAAATGACCTATTACTTTACAAGGGGATTTTTTTTCAGAGACACAAAGTTAGGTGTTCAACCTGCACTTAAACCCAATGAAACCTGAATATCTAACTCCACAGGGTTTTTGAAAATACTGACCCCAAGATGTTAGGTCTTCCTCTTGGCCAGGCCAGGGTTAGCATGGGGGAATTCTCTGCAGGAGATGTCTGTGAATGAGATCAGAACTCAACCATAAAACAGTGACAAAATCATCTGGTGCACACAGGGCTGTTCTCAGTGATGAGTATTTAACTTCATTATTTCTGTGTTTATTACATTTTTCCCCCTTGTGTTGTTTCTGCTTTATTGGCAGTTTTTATTTTGATTTGTATTTTATTATAATTTACTTTGCTAGTTCTCAGTCTATTTACAGAGAACAAAAGAATGTAAAACAGTAGAATAATAGTGTTTATTTTCACAAGTTTGGACTGATCAAATAACTCACAAGTCCCAGAGTGGAGCCATGCTTGAGGTAGGTTAGGTCATCTCAAGTATGGGGAAACAAGCAGAAATATCCTATTCTTTGCTATTGTTTATTGTATTTATGCCTCTTGAGAGTTTTAACAATACCACATATATAATACATTTGTTCTTGCTTTCTGAATTATTCAGGGTTTTCTTAAGGCTCTTTGGTGCTTTTTTTCCTGAGGACACTGTGATGTTGCTATGCTTTAGTGCATAGCAACTCTATGCTTTCTCAACTGATTGAGCAGAAAAGTTAGAAATGGCTTCTAAGAATGAGCCAGAGGTGCTGAAAAGAAGGTTTTGTTCTCTGAATGCTTCTATGTTTAAAAGCTTTTGAGAATTTAAACTAGTTTGCTTCAACTTACTTCCTTGATTCTTGTTCATATACACTGACAAATCTTGGTCCAGCAGGGAGGAACCAACCAACCAAGAGTCCCATCAAATCCACAATTGTTTTATATACTGCCTTGATTTTTGACAGGAGGTCCAAATGTGGATGTCTAAAGCTATATCTGCTCACCTAAACATAGTATTTCAAAATCTAATAGTAATCATGGGTGTGTTGTTTCTTTAATTTGCAAATTAAACCACTTTCAAGACCACTGGCAGCAAAGTTGGAAAATAAAGATGAAGGGAGCAGCTGGCCTCAGAGCCACTCAAAGTGGCTCTTCTGAGCCACTCACTCTGATAACAGCTTTGGGTATCCACAGTCATGCTGAAGGAGAATGTAGTTTATTAACCCAGGATAACATAAAATCAATGCCTATTTGAAAATAAAAACCGCAAAAATGAAGTAGTTCAGCAGCTAACACTTAGGCTGTTGAATTCTACTGCTGTGATATCCAAGGACTGGCAGCACGAGTGATCAGAGTCCTGAGGCTATTTCAACATGAGCATTTGACAGCTACATAGCTGAAATTTATTGTTCATTATTCTTCTGGAAAAAAGGAAAATCAGGCTTAAATTGAAAGTCTTTTCAAAAGTGCTGAGTTCCTAAAAGCTATCATTAATTTTCAAAGGAGCTATTGGGTTCTCAATTGCTTTAGAATAATTACATTTCTGTCTGTGGCTTCAGCAGCCCAACTTGATGGACAGACAGATTTATTACAGAAGCTTTAAGCACATTAGAAACTCCAAAAGAAAAAAAAAAAAGGCACCTTCTGAGCATTTTCTTAAGGTCATGACTACAAAATGCTTGTGTTTGAAGAATAAATAAAATTTTAATAATGACCTCCAAAAAGTTGGGAACAGTAAACAAAAGTTTTTGTCTGAGGGTGTCATCATTCACTCCTGTCTCCATTTTCTCTCCTTTTTTCTGAAAGATCCTTGCCATTGATGCTGCTGAAGAACAGCCCACCACTCACTGCTGCTCCTGCAGGCAAATGACAATGACTGGCTGGTATCTATCCTACTTAGGGCCAGACCTCTCTGTAACATACTGACCTCAGATATCATTCAAAAGGCCCCAAGAAAGTGCCAGAGAGCGAATTAGCTATCAGGTGTTGCAGGCAATAGGGGCGCAGAGCTCTACTTCAGTTCTTGGACCTCTTGAGGAGTGGAGACCCATCTGATGCTGCCCCTGAGCTCCCTCTGTCCAGCAGCAGGGAAACCCAGCTGCTCCCACCCTTCCTACCCAGGGGCTTGGAAAGGTGATTATCACCTGCGTGTTTGAAGGCTGCTGCCCCCACCTGGCAGGCAGAAATGAAGGACGTCGAAGCTATGTGGGACAGGTCTTTCCTGCCTGCTCGATTTGGTGAACATCAAGACAAGAGGATGGCAGAGGAAGGACATGAACACCAGACACAGCAGTGTGACTGTGGAGCACAGGCAGCCACACCCTTTGATAGCACCAGAAAAGATTTAGGTCTGTTTGGGGGGCGTAAAGCTGTGTTGTAGTGATTTCAGTCAAACAAAGGTAGGGGACAGGACAAGGGAGATTTAAGCACAGGAGTGCACCGAGATACCCGGATGATGCAGGACTGATTTTTGCATTCTTTCCAGAACTATAGAAAGCACTCTCCTGGAAAGCAGGAGAGCAGCAAAGAAGCAGAAGGGTCACAGTTGCTGTTTTGGGCTGCTCTTGGGATGCTGTGTCCACATGCACTGCCTCTCATTCCTTCTGTAGTGAAAGCAGTGGCTTAATTTAGCCTTTAATGACCAATTCTGTCACCTGATTTAGAAAGAAGAAATCACTGTCTCCAGGAACAGCAACACCATAGCCTAAATACAGTTGAAGTACAATTCAACAGGTGCCAGTAGCATGAATATGGCTCAGTATGTCATCTCTTGGTTTGGCCCACACTGCGGTGAATGTTATGATTTTGTTTTTTTAGTATAATCCTTGGTACCTCTGTAAGAAAGATTGCAACATTTTTGTCTGGGAAAACAATCTGTATTTGTATAAACATGGTGATATTATTGTGTGTATTAAAGTGTTCACAGGGTATTATCCCACAGGCCGTCCCATATTTACTTTGGACATTACTACATCTTGGAAAATGGGAAAACTTCCAGATAATTCCTTTACCTTGAAACATCAGCAAACATAAGGGAATTTTGAGCTTATCCCCTGCTAAAAAATGAACAAGTAGCATTCATGGTTGCAAGCCAGAAGATAATCTCTCTTCAAATAATGAAAAATGGGTTTTGTTAAAAGCATAAGTAGTTTCAGGCACAAGGGTGAAAAGTAGTTCTTAAGGGGCCTTTTTTTTTTTTTTCTTGTAGGAAAGTAAGTCCACTCAATTAATGATCATTCACTCCCATTCAATACAGCCATTTCATATATTAGTGATGTGTGTTACGAGATTGTGGCTTATTTCTAAAGAAACTAATAATATATTGTACCCACCATTTGTCTTAGATTTTGAGAATAAATGGAGATTGGAGCAATATCTCCAGATTTCTATGCAGTTTACTAAAGGAAGTACATATCTGCATGTACACATTGTTACCACTGACCTGAGGAGAAGAATGAATTTATTCCCCAGCTTTTTTAGCAGCAGAATATTTTTCAGTCTGGATTTCATAAACTTTATGATGAAGGCATGAGACAATTGCACAGATGGCAGGAGAACAAACTGAGAGATAATAAAAATGAGAGTGGAAGAATGGGAAAAGCAGGAAAATAAGTGAGAGAAAAAAAACCCCTATGGTGGAAAGAACAGTTCTTATCAGACAAGAGAAGTTGCTTCCAGAACTGAAAAGCAGGCACTGAGAACAGCATGTAGTAGGGAAAAGTTGGATCCCTTGTCCCAAGGGAGAAAACAAATAGCAAAAAAAGAAAAAAGCATACGAGCTGAAAAGCAACAGGAGGGAATGGAGAGGGCAAAGCATAACATTTCTTCCAAGTTAAAACGTTTCCAGATTGTTCTGATATTTAAAAATATTTAGAAAGAAGATTTCCCAGATCCCAATGCATTTGGAAGGCAGAGCCTCCTGAAATGTCAAGTCCCCTGGTTGGCTTTTTTCCTGTTTATTTTTTTCTGCCTGATTTTGTTCCAATTAGTTAAATGCTCTGCCTTGGATTCCCAGCTATGCCACTTTCTAACACTGATAACTGCTCAGTGTGAAGGCAAGAGAAAAGTCTTCACACCTCCAGTTACTCTCATGGGATGAGATAGGTAATTTATTTGTAGATACCAGACTTAGCAGATGTTGATGATAGCAGCAGAGAATGCTCCAAACTCTGAGACCCACTAAAACCTGGAAAGGAAGGGACTACTTTCCTTCAGCAATTGCTACCCAAGCTATCTGCCTCCCTAACACAATCAGCAATCATCTGCATGGGTAAACTAAAGGATTGCAGTGCTGTGCATTGGTTAAGGTACCTTGCTAAAGAGTGAGTCTGGCCAGGGAGTTTTACTGAAAGCTGCAGTTTGAGAACAGGGGCAACAGGAACAGAGTCTCAATGCAGTGAGATGCTGCCACATCGCTCCCTTCTGTGACACACAGCCTGGACCCCAGGATGTCATTGCTGTCCTAGTCTAATGAGGCTCATATTTTTGTCAGCCTACATTTTTATCCACACACATTGGTATCTTTGGCTCTGCTACATCAATAAGGACCAGGGATGAAGCTGAGCAGTCTCAACTCCCCCACCATTCATGTTGCTTGGCAATTAGCTCTCTCCCTGGCTTTGGTTTCGGTACTGCTCGGGGTAGTTCTCTCCAAGGCACCTGGATATTACGAGGCAAGCTCTGAACAGTGTATGCCACATCACTTGGCTTTATGCCACAGGATCCACCACAATGTGTGTTAGTGTTTGTTTAAGCAACATTATAGACACACCCTGCTATTCCCCGTATAGAGGCTTGTTCATGCAACAAGGAGCATTCCTGAAAACCCCAGATACTTATGAGGCAAAAGTAAAGGTCTTCAATGTTTTATTTTAATTTATGAGATTCCATCCTTTTCTGAGACGTTTTTGTCCCTATTCCAATCAAGGGTAGGTTTCTCAGGACAGAGTAGCCTGGGGTGGCATCCAATGCCAGTTGGACCATCAGCAGTATTCCCATGTGGCTTCGCCCCCAGGGCTTCTTCTCTGAGTATTGCACCCCCATGGAAAAGAGCCTGGAGCAAGGTCAAGACCGTGCTGCTTTCTTTATCGGTGCATCATCAGAGTCTTCCTCAGCTGACCCAACAGGAGACATGCAAAAGCCTTCAGTTCTGAGCAGGCAACTCCTCAGCCTGATCAGGGGTGCTGCACAAATGAACAAAGTATTTGTTGGCTCTTTCTCTGCCACCTTTGCCGAACTTGAGCTGGGCAAGTGGTCCCAAAATTAGGGCTGTCTGAAGAGGGTCCCTGCGAAGAGCCGGCTGAGTAAGGACAATCACACCAATATGGTTACATATTGTTCTCCCTTTATTGCCCAAAACAGCTCAGTTATATACAATTCAGCATTGTTCATGCGCTTGGCAGTTAATGGTCATTGGTTTACAGGGTCTGATCACGCACCCCAAACATCTCCTGGTTGGATAGCCTCACGGCAAAGCATGATTAAGTACATGATTAAGTACTGCCCACTTTGTGGTTTCTGCCTCCGGACTTACGCCCGCTTAAGCGCTTGCATCGGCAACTTGCTTCCTCCTTTTCAAGGTTACTTCAAGGACAGTGCTTTTCTTAAACCCAGGCCGGGTTGTCCAAACCTCCCAAAGCCATACCGTGGCCTTGTTCGGCGAGGAATTCCTCTACATCTGTCTGCAAAAACGTGTGTCAGATGTGAAACCATCAGCTTGGGCAATTACTATTGTATGTGCCATAGCTCTCTGCCTACCAGGCACAAGCAAGCCTTAAGCCCAGAGTATTATCAAAGTCAAAACATGCAAGCCAAGAGAGCCAGAATCCATAACTTAGGCAATAATTGCCTTTTCTGCCCACAAGCAGTGTTTTACAGAGTACTACAAAAACAGCAAGCGAGGCGCTAGGTCCAAGCCAAAGTCCAGCCAGCACTGCGGCAGGTTATATTGCCAAGGCTGCGTCCCTGTGAGGGTCAGCACGCAGCAATATTCACTCCCTGAGGCTGCCACACAGCTGCAGCTGCAGGGGAGCTGTACCCCAGCACTAAAGCTGAATTTAAAAAAAAAAAAAAAAAAGTTATCTCTAGGGCCTTTGGCTAGGTTTTAAATACAAACTATCACAGAGTTCTACATGAAGAGGGTTGGGTGGTCAGATACGCTGACTGAAATTGCATAATGGAACTATTTAGGCCAAAGATCTCCTACTGCAGATTTGTTGTGAGTCTGCAAATAGTCTCTCAGCGGCCCTAAGTTCTGTGAACCATCCAATCTACCCATCTACGGACTGCTAAAATTGAAATCCAAGTATGTTCTTGCACCCACAGAAAGCTCCTTTGGTAGAACAGTAAAGGAGTTTGCAAAATCAGTGACAAATTGGTTCTGTCTTTTTGTGAGTGGTACAGAGTGGTCTGAAGTCTGATCAGTGAGGTAAACTCTTAACAGGACTATTTGGAGCCAGGCTGTAAGAGGATGGAATTTTCTTGCTGTGGATCTGTTCTAAGTCTGCATTTCACTGCAGGTTAGTTTGCTGATCTTCCTATGGACTTCAGGATGTATGTCCCACCTAGGTCTTGAAACAATCTCTTCTTGACTCGACCTCAGCACAGGACATACAGAGTTTACTTGCTTCATCAGGACAGAGTGTTTGTGAACTGTTATTTAACAGAGACACAAATGAAATCCTCAGGTCCTCATACACACTGCCCCTTTAGTCCCTAAATTAGCAAAATTTCAAGCTGGATCCAGATGCCAGTTTTGTAATTGAGCTGTAACTGTGTCATCAGACATTGCCTTCATGGTTTTGTAAAAACTCCATCATGTCCAAAGGTGATTAGGGGACTGAAACGTCTTTCATATGAGGAAAGGCTGAGAGATCTGGGGCTCTTTAGCCCGGAGAAAACTGAGAGGGGACCTCACCAGTGTCTATCAGCAGCTGAAGGAAGGGCATCAAGAGGATGGAGCCAGGCTCTTCTTGGTGGTGCCAAGCAAGAGGACGTGAGGGCAGGAACTGATGCACAGGAAGTTCCACCTGAACACAAGGAAGAACTTCTTTACCATGTAGGTGACCAAGCACTGGAAAAGGCTGCCCAGAGAGGTTGTGGAGTCTCCCTCACTTTGGAGATATCCAAAAGCTGCCTGGACTCAATCCTGAGTGACATGCTTTGGGGGGTGCTGCTTAAGGAGAGAGCTTGGATGAGATGACCTCCAGTGGTCCCTTTAAACCTTAGATTATTTTATCTCCCTGGCCAGCCATTCCCCCACTGCTGTGGCACTGGGAGCCACTGCAAGGGTGACAGGACACAGGGGACACACGGGATGTTGTGTGTGTGCATGTGCATTTTTTTACTTTTCTGGTATCACTGTGTTCATAATTAAAGAGTTTCTTTTTAGGAGGATTTTGCACTTAATACACAGCTCTGCCCGTGCACTCAGGCACAGGCCAATCTACTTCCCAGCAAGTTTACAAAACTCTCCAGCCAGCCTGCAAACACTCTAACCACAGGAGTCAGACTTCTAAGTGTGTGAGGAGGCCACACCAATTAAGACAGGAAGCAGAGTGTTTGACATTATCCAGGGGCTCGGGAGAAGCGGGATGACACGAAAACCAGGAGCAGGGCTGCAGGGGCAGAGCGAGCTGAAGGAGATGTCGCTGCCGTCACAGGCGGCGAGCAAACTGCGAGATGACCTTTAACTAACTCTGAGCTCAGCGTGGACTCCCTGCCCTACATTTAAACCTCAGCCGAGTCCTGCGAGCGGCTCTCGCCGCGGACATCCCAAAATCCGTACGGCTGCGATTTTGACCACGCCAAGTACAGAAACAGAGCTTCGTACAGGCACATACGTGCCCGTGCCGCGACAGGTGACAGTGTGACAGGACACGGGACACACGCGGGACACACAGAGGGGAAGCAGGCGGGACGGACGCGGGACGCACAGACGGGACAGCCAAGGGCACGGGGGACACACACGGGGGACAGACACGGGACACACGGGGGACACACACGGAGGACACACGCGGGGGACGGACGGACAGACACACACAGACACACACACACCCCCCCACACACGCCCTCACGCCCTCAGCGTCGCCGCCCGGCCCCCCCTCCTTTCCCCCGCCCCGCGGNCGCGGCGGCCGCGCGCGCTCCGCGCCCCCTCTCGTCCCCTGCCCTGCCCTCCGCGCGCGCGCGCTGCAAAGATGGCGGCGCTGAGCAAGTCCATCCCCCACAGCTGCTACGAGATCGGGCACACCTGGCACCCGAAGTGCTCCTGGGCTGTGCTGCACGTCACCCAGAGCGCCCTGGCTGAGTCCCTCCGGATCTACAGCACCCTCTACCTGGTGGGTGGGTGTGTGTATGTGCGGCTGCCCGGCCTGAGGGGGGCCTGGCCTGAGAGGACAAGGGCAGGAGGGGCATCAGAGAGAGGGGGGAGCCTGGCCTTGGTTTGGGTGGGTACCAGGGAGCAGGGGGGAGCATGGCCTGAGCGGAGGGGGAAGGGCATAGGGGTGGTTTTGGGGAGGGCAGGAGCGATGCCATGGCGAGGGGAGTCTGGCCTGGGTGCTGGAGAAGGATGTAAGGCATATTAAGGAAGGGAAGCTGCTCTGGGGTGGCATGAGAGGGTTAGGTCGGAGGGAAAGGGCAAGGGACAAGTCAAGGAGCAGCCTGACCCTGGAGTGAAGGGAAAGAATCGCAAATAGTGTGGTTTGCTCTGGACTCTGGTGCTGGGGAGGAGAGGGCTGGTGATGGGGCCGTTTGGTTTTAGGGCTGGAGATGGGGTGGTGTGATGGGGAGAGCCTGGTGTTTGAGGGAGGAAAGGTGTGACAGGGAGAATGTGTTGAATCTAGGCCGCGTAGGTCAGAGGAAAGACATAGGGGGTGGTGGCACCTGGAGGCATAACAGTGTGAGAGGATTGGTGCTGGTGGGTAGAAGGGCATGGGCACATGCCTGAACATCGAATTTTTGTCATCTTCCAGTCCCTGTGATGCCTGAGTGTTTGCCTGGGAGGCTAGCATTGTGTCTTTGGCAGTAGCAAGTGTAATGCACGTGTGTTGGTCACACCTTCCTAATCAGTGCTTTAGATCAAGGTGATTCCGTTGCATAATGAAGCAAGACTGAAAAAATGATCGAGGCTGTGGGAGTCTGAGTGTTCAGAGAGTATCCTACAGGTGAGGTGTCTTAGCATGAGTGTGCAGTTAGACCTGGTTATATCATCTCAGCTGCAGCTGGCACATTTCCAGCTAATTGGGGTGTGGACAGAAGAGCTGGGATGTGTTTGCATCACCTGTGCAGACATACCCTGAAAGCCAATCCCAGTTGGAATTGCTGCAGGTGAGTGTTTCTGTCCCCACCTCCCTGATTCCCCTGCACTGGTACCCAGGGGACTGGGGAGCGAGCTGGCCCCTGAGCTGCCCCCAAGATAACTTGGCAGAAAGAGGCACAAGTCATTGAGTCTGCACCAGTGGTGGTGCAGCAAAATTATTGAGCTGTGTAATAAAGAGAGGGAAAGGAGTGGGACGGCAGCATCCTGGCATAATTCGCTTAAGCTCCCATTGAGGGGTTTCTTGAGCAAAAATTGTGGAGACTTCCATGTATATGATAAAACAGTAACTGGTAGCAGTGTGAACCTAAGGAGTTGTCGTGTCTGACAGGGAATATTTTCCCTCTGAGCTGCCACAGACAGGAGTGGCAGCTGTTGGTGGGAGCACACAGTGAGCTGGATCATGAATCTAGTACAGAGAACATTCTCTCTTCTCCTCCTTTACCCAGTATTATTCTCTTTGAATCTGCTTTCTGATCTAGTTTGTTCTGTAGGAGCACAAATACTTGTACCAGCAGAGGCTGGTTCTGAAGTGAGCCGTGAGAGATGATCTTTCAGGTCTGGCTAAATATAAAGCAGCCTTAACAGTTCTGTAATTAAATCAAAAATCCCCAACAGCCAAGCCTGATCAAGAGATTTCCTGCTCATAGCTCTGTTATGGTTCACTCAGCTGTGCAGTCACAGGTTAGGGGGAAAGCTCCCACTTTTTGTTTCTTGGAAAAGAAAAACAAACCCAAAAATGCAAAATGTTTTCCTGACCTGTTTTGCGTTGTAACCCCATGAACAGTTACATCTCCTCCCAAACCCAAAGTGAGGTGGGAACCTTCTCAGCCAATGTCCTGCTGTATTGTGAAACCTCTGCCTCACTTTTTATACTGTCTTCTTTGCAGGTTAGTTTCTCTTAGGTTTTTGTTGACAGTGTTTGACTTGACCTGCCAGAGGAATCCAAAGCTGAGCTGCTGTCAGATCCTGCCCAAAGAGAGAGGAAGCACTTGCCAGTCTCTGCTCCCAGACACATAACTGTCCTGTTTCTGTGTGTGAGTCTCATCTCTCCATCAGCTAACCCAGAAGAGGTTGCTGATCCTGCTTTTAGCTGGGGTAACTTTCAGATTCAGTAAAGAATTGAATTGGATTGTTAAGCAGGATTTGAGGAGTTCCAGAAGCAGTGTAAGGTGAGGAGGAAGAGGGTGCAGTGTAGACTGCAGAGGAGGAAGCAGAAGCTGGCAGGGAAAGAACAGTCTTGAATTAACAGAGTCATCACAAAATTCATTCTCTGCTGGACTTACAGCTGTGCTTGAAAACCTTTTAATTGTAAATTAAATACCACAGTTGTACAGCAGAAATGTTCAGGTTCACATAAGAGGATGGACTTAACTTATTTTGTCTTTATAGTTCTATCAGTGTGTGTTCAGAATGTTTCTGGTAGTTCTTAGTCCTGGTCCTTTGCAGAGGTCAGCAACAAAAAATGCACTTCATTTTTCTATGTCAGGCCTTAAAATGGCTTCTGATTGTTCCTCCTGTTGCTACCAGCTAATAACTAAGGACAGGAGATGAAAGAGTTTCCTTCCACAAAAGCTTGTGTAGAAATGAATGAGAATGGATAGATGAGAATAAATACCCAGAGGTTGTTCTCTGAGAACATGCTTAGGGATAGTTGCAATGCAGAGTCCAAACTCATAACAGCTTCACCCCACATCTCTTAAATGCTTTGTTTCTCTTGGTCTGTGGGAGGCTGATGGAGCTGAATTAAGTGGTGTTAGTGAGTGAAATATTGGCTGTCAGTGAGTGACTGCATAGAGTCTTTGCTTTTAAGTAGTGCTGTACTCTTTGTTTAGTTGTTGTTTGTTTTCTTTCCTTCTCTCTTTGTGCTTGAGTATTTTTTTAGTTGGGAAAAATATAGCCTTGAGACACCATACTTGCACTGTCTTTATTTTTGCTCCAGTACAAATGGATTGCTTTAGTGAAAACAGGCTTCACATCTAGGTTGAATTGTCCCTCCCCATATGAAGTGGCTGACAGGAATGCCTGTTTTGTAATTAAGGCTGCTTGTGTTTTCACAAACCAAATGTCCCCATATGCAAGTCTTATGAGACCCACTTAAAAAAAAACAAACGTGGCTTAGCATCTATACCTGCAGAGGAACCCCTAAACAGTCTTTCATAAACCTTTGTAATTATACTTTGTGAAAACTGTTTGCCTTGGTTTCAGTGAAAAAGTCCTTCCTCAGAATTTGCTGTATTTTCTTACATCTATACTTTGTTTTACATTAGTAAAAGCTGAACAAAATGGAAAAGTGTCATCTTGTACTTTCAAAGCTGAAGAAGTCAGACTTCTAGAAATTCACAGAGGTGAGAAGTGAATGATTTAGTAGGGAAATTGCATGAAGTTGGGAAAAGGCTGGAATACTGGGTTTGAGTTAGCTTCCATTTCCCAAGATTCTGTTGATTTCACATGGGTAAAGTGCTATTCATCACATGCATTAGAGTGAAGTCCTGTTTCCTGGGGATTTGTATGTTTTAGACATTTGTTTGCTGATAGTGCACAGTAGATGAATGTGCTTAGTCATTTTTATGAAGTCTTTGTAGTGTATCAGAGATAATCTGATCAGGTAACATTTTCACCTAATCTAAATAAGGTGAAAATTGTTTGTTTGCTGCTTTGTAGTAGGAATTCTAGAACTCCTTCTTCTAACCTTTTGCTTGTGGGATGGCAAGAGCCAGTCATGCCATTCACCTTTCCTTTCTCTTAGTCTGATTATCTACTCTCTTCACCTAATTTAAGACAGGCTCCCTCCCTCACTTCCCAACCTGATTTCTGTCCTGCCCCTTTCTATTCCAAGTACAGATCTTCCTCTCCCCACCTACATCTCCTGCCCTTCCTTCCCAGCACCATCCCCTTCGTCCCCTGTATCTGCTGCCCTCCCTTCTTGCTGCCAAGGGGCACAGCCAGAGCACAGCTCGAGCACTGACCCAGGCTGACCCCTGCCTTACTCCTGGCTCTGACTCCAGACACCTCTCCCACACGGATCTGCTGGCATGGAGGAGAGGAGCAGCAGCCTAGTGCAGTGTGGGTGCCAGTGGCTCTGTTTCGATGTCCTCTGCACTGATGGATGGTTCAGCCACCTTTTTAGAACAGATGTAACCAGAGTCTGCTGCTCCAGCACAGATTTTAATGATCCTCAGCACTTGCTCTATTTCGTTGAATTTTTTGTCTTTCTTAATCTCTTCTCATGCTTTTCTCATGCTCATTTTCTTACTTTTGATTCTCATTTTGGTTTCACTTCTAATATTTCTTCACACTTGTGCCATATCTGCTTCTTCCTGTGCCTAGAATAACGTTCAGGTTCTTAGATGCCAATTGCTTCTTTCTCTTTCTGTGTCAGAAGGGGTTTTTTCTACTTAGGATTCCAGTGCTGTTGTCTTCCTGAGCCCTGTTTGGCCCATCAATATCTGTATTCTGTGTCTTGATCTCCATTCTTTATTCTGTAACCTCCCTAAGAATAGGATAGCATTGTATATCGTATTGTCAGAGACACAAATGCTGTCAGCCACTGTATAAGGTGTTTTTTCTTCCTCTCCAATGTCAGTGAGAGGGACATTGGTGTGACTGCAGCATGGGCCAGGGAGCTGCAGTGCAAGCAGGTAAATCACTTCAGGTAAATCACTGCTTCACTGTTTGACTGGAGGCAGCAACAGCAAGATCAGCTCTTAATTGTGCTAATGAATTATTCTGAAAATGGTCATAGGACATGTAGGACAGACTCACCAGGCAAAGATCAAGCTGAAGTGTGAGTCTCCCATCACCTTCCTGGCTGTGTGCACGTTGCTGGAGCACTGGGCCAGAGGTTGTTCCCAAGGTTGGATGGTGCACATTGGCTGTGCTTCACACTCGCTTGGCATGCAGCTTCCCTTGGGAGAGCTGTTTGAACTGGTCCTGGGCAAGGGTGGGGAGCCAGCTGACACTAGAGTGGATCCTCTCTTACCTGCCAGCATAGATGGAGCTGTTGTGTGTCATCTCTCTGAGGTGTGCAGGAGGGCTGTGCTGCCAGGTTGGATTCTAAAATACTCTCAAATTGCTGGGTACATTAAAATGGGATTTTTCCTTGTTTGTGCTGCAAACCATTGTGTGTTAAGAAGTAGGGTGGGGAGACTAGGGAAGATGATAGTGTTACTGTGGAATGTGCTTGGATCTCTGGGTTAGGCTGTCAGTAATCTTTCTCCTGTCCAATCCAGTACCTGCAGTTCCTGTGATGGTGGTATGTGATTGCCTTCTTTTGGGTGTCTGTTCATCTTAGGACTGTGCAGTGTCCTCTGGCTCTCTGCTATGTTATCAATGACATGTAGGTCACTGTCTTCTTGCCTTTAGATTTTTCTGGAAGCTGGGTTAAATATGACTAAAATTAGCCTAAATGTTAAAAAAGTAAGAATCTGTGACTTCTTCATTTCGGGCTGTGATCATTCCACTCTGTTCAGGTGGCTTTTGGGCTCTGCTATAAAAATTCTTTCATAAATTGAAAATAAAAAAAATAATATTTTGCTGAGATATGCTGAGAATTTAAAAAGAATCACAGAATGAGTTTAGGTGAACTGAAAAATTTATGCTCAAAGATGCAAGGGGTAACCAGGAGCCTGCATCACGGTAATGTTGGAAATCAGGGAAAGCCTCAGCCTTGACTGACTGAGCAAAGATCTTGGTAAAGACGCTACAAATACTGAGAACTAGCAGGGACTGTTTATCAAGGAATAAATCTGTTCTCTTAAGTTAGTACAGCTTTAGAGTAGAGTGCAAGGATTTCAGGGTAGGAGGACAATCCTTGAAAATTATGCTGAGTTAGACATTTTAAGGGGAATGAAATACAGTCTCCAACTCATTTCAGTAGAAGGAAAACAAATAGTAAAGATAAGTTGTCATGAAATGAGAGTGATTCCAGACTTAAAGATAATTTAGATGTCATTCAAAGAACGTGTGAGTACTATTTGTTTCTTTTTTTTATTTGGTTGGGTGATATGGAAAATTTTGAAAAATCCAAATCAAAACAACTCAATCCTCATATAACATCTCACATGAAACAGGGCAATTCAGAGAGCAGGAGGCACACATTCTTCTTCCTCAGAGTATTGCAGGAACTGAGTTACTAAATTAAACAAGCTGGAAGTCAGGTTTTGTAATCTGTGAATTCAGGAAGGGACGAGCTAATTGAGGAAAACCAAATCTGAGTGTGTCAGAGGATGCATGAGAAAGAAATTGCTTATTTGAACAAATGTCTTTCAAAAACCAAGTGTTGTCTGAGGGCATTTTGAGATTCAGTTACTCCAAAGCACTTAAAAATAATTTTTATAAAATAAAGCAGTAATGTTGTTGTAAAATTTGTAAAAAAATTGCAAATGGTTCCAAAAGAACATGTAAATAATTGAATATAATTATGAAAGAAATCTGACATCTATTTGTAGCTCTGCCCGCCAATTGAGTAATCTGAGGTATTTTCTTAAGTGTTTTAAATACTGGAGATTGCTTTTAGCATGCAACTTAATTTATAAATTATTCCTTGGGTTTTTAATGACTTGCAGCATATGGATTATATAAACCATGTGCACAGTTGTATTGGTAGTCTCTAAATTTGCATTTTAAAGGTGCCTCAACATGTCAGATAGTTGTGCTTATAAATGCTATTGAGCTCTCCTTTCCTAAGGATTTGGCTGTTTCCCTATTTCTCTAGGGTTATTAATTTTTTTTCTTATTTTCTTTTTCTTTTCCTCTTTTTCTTTAATGAAAGTTTGTTGTGATGCGGTTGATTTCAGCTGGATGTTGTGAAGGAATGAGAGATGGTGGTGCTTTTTTCCATTTTCCATCAGTCAATTCCACCAAATTTTGATGGAGGGGTAGTCCTTGAAGTCATACACTTTGTACAAACTATAGGATGTGGTTAAGGAGGGAGAGACAGAAGTCTTGTACACATGACAGCGGAATTGGCAGAAAGCCTGTGGTGTTTTTAGCCTGCTGTGTAACCTGTCCAGCTGTATGTTGGTCAGCCAATTAGTACATTCATTAAGTCAAACTTAATTAATTAATTAAAAAAAATTAAGTCAAACTTTGTGCACAGTGCCTCTTGTGGAATCTGTAGTTCAGGGATCCAGGTGAGGATTAAGGATACTGGAGGTGAAGCTGAGGTTATTGTGGTTGGATGGTGAATGCTTGTAGGCGTTACATGGCACATCATGAAAATAATCAAGCCTGGCTGGTGCCTCTCATCAGGCTTGGCTTGAGGCTCGTGTTCATTTCTGCTGGAACACCAACAGCCTAGCTCTAATCTTGCAGTGGACTCTGTAGCTGTGGTTTAGGGATGGCGTTGGAATTGCGTGTGTTCTTTCCACGGTTAGGACACAATAAACAAATTCTGATCTTTTTTTTGGATCTATGGGGCTTAACATTTGCTTATAAAGACTAAATTAAAAAAGAAAAAGGACTTGAGTAATGATATTCTAAAAACTGAGGTATCCTGAAACTGGTGGACTGATTTTTTATAATTACAATTTTTATGTTGGAGAGTCAAAATGTGGTTGTGTGAATTCTATAGTTAATGCTAGAAAATATGATCTTTTTGTCTGTTTATTAATACTGACCAGCCTTTTTTTTTTCAATGCATCTGTTAGCATCTTCATGGAGATTATTATTTTGCCAAGGAAGTACCTACTGGATGTCCTGATGCCCTCTCTTTCCATTCTTTCTGCTGCTGATATCCACTGCTAAGCCTTAACCAGTGCATTTTATTGTAAGAATTTGGTTTTCATCACAATGTTCTCCCAGCTGACTTGAGTGAAGCGTGTCCCAGTGGGAGCCATGAACCTAAGCATTCTGGCATGAGATTTCATAATCTTTCTGCACTTTAATAATACTTTTCTGAATGTGTGGAACTGATAGGGACAGCAAAATGGTATCCAGAAATATCTGGTATTTTTTCTGGTAGTAGAAAAACTCTATAATCTGCTCTTGCATGCTTTCAGCCCTACACAATCTTTACCTTCATCGATGTCTATAAAGCAGTTAGAAAATTTAAGCTTTTATAAGCTTCTTGGTTTCTGTTTTTCATTTGTGAGTAGGATAGTAAAGAGAAGGGAAAGCAGAAATTTATATTAATCTAAAACTTCCTGGAGACATTACAGAAATAAATTTTTGAATTTGATTTGTCATTAATTTATAAGATACCAATCTTTCCATGTTGCACTTCTTACACTTTGGCTGAGGGAGCAAGACTTCACACTTAGGTAGAAGGGCTGGGTTCTTAAAAGAAAAAAAATAGTTATTTTGTTCCAGTGTTCATGTTCTTCCTACAGAATGCTAGAAATAGCTGAGTGGGTAGCAACTAGTTATCCAGCGTTTAGAGTATGTTAAGACTCTCCTTCAGCAGAAGGATTATCTGGGTTGCATTATTGACTAATCCATTATGCTTAAAGCAGTCTTGACACTTGATTAAGTAATGTGTAAATCTGTTTTCAGAGGTCTGTTCATGCATGGATTTCTTCTTAATCCTTAGTTCAAGCTTCATTTTGGAAACAAGATTTTGGCAGAACTTTCCCGTGGTTAGTTTTAGTAGAACCTCAGCCCATCTCTGATTCCGGAACATCTCCTTGCTATTCAGTGGACAAGGTTTGGGAAGAATATCTCCCTCTCACAACCAAGACTTTGAGATGTGTTGGCAGTATGGATTTGACAGGCTGTCTTTCTTTCTTCTCACCAGCACTAGCAATATGAAGCGTGATCTGTTTGGAATTTCTCTAAGCATTGACCAAAAACTCTGTCCAGTTTTGAGACACCCGGGGAGATCAGTGCAGATAAAGATAATAATGCTAATAGAATGAAAAATTGTCTCATGGTACACTGAAAATATACTTTCATGGAGTTGTAAGAGCACACAGGCTGAAGGACCTTGGGAAGCCCTGAGGGTGCTCGAGGACTTCTCTAGTAAAGTTTCAAGGGTCTCCAGTGGTAGAGAGTCCTCAGTCATTTTCAGCAACCTCCTCCAATATTCAGCCACCCTCAAATGAAGACTTTTTTCCTTTAGGTATAACCAGAGTTTTCCATACTTGAGCTTGTCTGTTGCCTCTTGTCTTAGCCCTGGGGGCCTCTGAGACAAGCCTGGTTTGCTGCATCTTCCTGTTGGCTAATTGCAGAATTTCTGTAGACAAAAATAAGTTTCAGGACCTTTAGTGTTTGAGGCATTAAATAAGCTATTCTTTATAATATCTGGGACATACATTAAACTGAACAAAAAGAATGTTTATTTTTTAGATTGAGCCAGTTTTCTGCTATAGGCAGTTTTTTAGATAATATACCAATTCTATAAAATATGTCAGGAATGTGTTGTTCTCCCAGCAGGTGGTGGACATTTTTTGAGGACTTGCAGTTATTTAATTGGAGTAGAAAACCTTTAAAAGTATATCACCACTTCACAGAAACTGTGTAAGGCATGTATTTGGGTTACTTTAGTGATATTCTGACCATAATTATGTGATTGTGCAGTTGTCTTGAAGATAGAACTCTGTAGATGTATCACATCTTAAAAGTTTTGGTATCTGGCAGACAGTGTTTCTGACAATTGTGGCCAATGGTAACAAGGTAATAAAATTCCTCCTATACTTCCCATTTCATATTGCTTGGTGCATTTCCTGGTATAAATATTGTAACGGCTGGAACAAGTTCAAAGGAAATCTTTGTGGTATTGTTCGTAAAGTTTAATAGGCTTTGTTTTACTACTTAAGTGGGCATGCTTCATTTTCCATTTTTCTATTGCTTTACCATGTGCAAAAAGTGCCTAACTGAATTAAAGTTTGTACTCCATTTTTTTTCTTCCCTTCTCCCTCAGATTGCAGCTATTCTCAGGAAACGAAAACTTGACTATTATTTGTACAAACTGCTACCTGAGATCTTGCAGTCGACTTCCTTTCTGACAGCAAATGGGACCTTGTATATTGCTTGCTTTTGCATTCTAAGGTTCGTATACTATCCTAAAAATGAAATGTCATAAAGCTATTTCTGTGCTCAATTTGTGTAGTAATTTTTCTCTTTTTATAATTGGCTTGTTTGTAATGCTTTGAAATAAGAAAAGCTACAGCAATCATCTTGCTTTCTGATTTTACCATTTGAGTAGGAAACTTTGCTTTTTAAAAATTACTTTATTCTCATTTTTGTGATCTTTTAAATGAGTAAACAAGTCAAGGTGTCTGCTTCTTTTTCTCTGTTCTATGGATTCAAAATACATTGCTGCAGGAAATTCAAATATAGTCTAGAGGGGAATTAAAAAGGCCTAATCCTTCTTTCCTAGAAATAATTGATGTAATTTGGTATTGGTTTCTATTTTCCTGATGCAGAGGCTGTGATAACTTCTAATTATACTGAACTTTATCCAGTCATCCAAGTTTATACTTTTCCTTATGATCATAAATGAAGGAAATCCCAGCACAGCCTCTGGGATTCTGTAAGATACAGACTTGCTCTGAAAAATGAGCATAAAAGGCACCTCTGTATTCTGTTTCCAGCATATATTTTAAGTCAATATCAGGATAGTTAAAAATTAAAAGTTGCTTTTTATTAATATGATTATGCATTGATTTTAAGAGCTGTTGCACAGAGACATGTAAAGCCTACAGTAGCTATGAATGTTTGCAAGTTAGCTCACAGCACACTCGCCAGCCTCTCTAAAAGATAAACCCCTTATGCCTTACTTCTAAATCTGTTTAGAGGCCTCTAAACTTTCCTTCAAAGCTGAGGGAGAAAGGCAGAGAAGAAGAGGAGTTGGCTGAGGAGCCATGGAATGCTTTTCAACTAAATAATTCTCAAAGTTCAAGTATAAGTAATGAGCTCTAAAGAATATGATGTTTTCTAGCAGTCTAGGTTATATTAATATCAATTTGTCTTTCTTCCTCTGAACTACAGAGTGCTCTTCCTTATTCTGCCATGTATTTGCCTGTAAATCTGCAGTGCTTTGCTGCAGTGCTGTCGTTAGATGTTATTCTCTAAATTAAGCTGGTGTGGTTTAAGTTGCATGGTTTCCAGCAGTTCCTCTTGCAGAGGGTAGTAGCCATGTAGCAGATCTGTGCCTGTGCTGGTCAGTGAAGTAGGCAGGAGATTCGTGTCTTGCTCTGGCGCCAGCTGGCGTGGCATCGCTGTCACCTATGTGAGCATAGCAACCTAAAGCTGCTCTGACCTCCAGAGCAGCATGGCCAGATGCAGACTGGGTAGCAGAAATGCTGCCCAGCCCAGCTGCCCTCCAAGCCTCCTCGAAGCATTGTCTGGGGTGACCCAGGTCAGAACCATGTAAAGGACAATTCCAATGATTAAATGTGACAAGAAACCCATGTGAGCACTTACCCTGCCATTCATACAGCTGTGCTGCACAGTAACCAGCCAGCACCTTGGGAGGTGTGTGTGCTTCTTCTCTCGCAAAGAGATGCTTGTGAGGAGTCAACAGCTGCAGCAGAATCCTTGCTGGCAGGGTCTCTGCACACTGCCCACCCCCTGCAATTGCAGGACTTGCTACTAAAACGTTGTTGGCTGGAGTGCTGATTGAAACTGGTGAACTGACATCACTAGTAGAGGCAAAACAGGTGTTTAAGGCAGCCATGGTAATGGAGCCTATTGAAGTACATGAATGTCCTGATATACTGAGAATTTTGCAGCTTTTCTGTCCAAAATGAAATTCAGAGCCTCAACAATTAAGTGATTAGGATATGTAAGAGCTATTAAATTACATTTCAGAAAACAGTGGGAAACGAGATTGACAGAGAAGAAATACTTTCCAAACTTGTATCCTTTGAAAAGTGAGTAAATTCCTGGTGATGATCTGCTTGGTGCATTTTCCATGATTTCCAAGTGCCTGTGACAAGAATGCTTGCTAGGACTCTTCAAGAAAAAAGGTCCTCTGTCTTCCAGGAATTAGTAAATAATTAGCAAGTAGTTAATATGTATGAAACAAAACAAGGCATAAATAATTGGTTTGCATAGTAGAAATAAGTTGGTAGTGAAGTTCCTGTTATGTCCTTTGTTTTAGATATACCTAAGGAATCTGGAAGAAGGGCTGAACACTGGTGTGAGAGATTGTGTAAGATTATTTAGAGTACAGAAATCTAAAACTGACTCTCATCCATTTCAGAAAGATCTGTTGATTAAAATCACTTACGAAATTTGATAGAGCTGCTTTTTTCTTTGCACTTTTCTCTGTCCTTACTCAGGGACAGGCTTTAAACTAGCTGGTATTTATGAGGAAGGTGTTTGAGGATCATTATGGGTAGGTTCTTTGAACAAGTCACTTCAGCACTTGAATATGGTCAAGGAGCTGAGTGAGTGGTGTTTGGAGAAGATATTAGACTGCACCAGGAAGCTGAGTGAATACATGACACCTTTACAAACTGACCTCTGTATGCCTTTTTAAGAGTTTCTCCTGAAATCATAATGTTGAAAAGTCATTCACTTGAAATGTATTTAACATCTTGTACTTAATATACTTGTCTTGCAGCTTGAGCCATATAAGCTTGTGTATCTCACCTGCTCTTGGGTGGTTGATGGAGGATGGAAATGTGAGACTTCAGTCCTTTATTTTTAACCAATTTGTGTCTTTTTTAATGTTTATGTTTTCTTAGTGTTTTGATTAAAGTTGTATTATTCTTTGAATTTACTGCAGTGTGATATAGTGTGCTTCTTTTAGTAGCCCCTGAGAGCAGGAGTAATGGTATGGGATTATCTAGGCCAGAAACATTTTAAACCATCAAAGAAATATCAATACCTCTGCTTCTGCATAATTGGCCTGAGTATTTCTGGACTTGATGTGCAACCATGGAAAGAGATTGACACTGTGAAGACCTAGATGCTCTCCATCTGGTTCTAGATGGTGATGAGAGATTGGATGTGATAGATTTGTACTACAGGATATATGCTGCAGTTTTTATATCTGTTTTTGCTTGAAAGGTATATCATAGCAGCAGCAGTAACTCAGAAGCAGAATTGTCCAGTAAGCCCCATGCAGTGGAACCCTCCTGGAGTTCTGTACCAAAGCAATGGAGTAAGGATTTGTAGCTGGACATGTTGACTCATATTTATGGTAGTTTATTCCTTTCAGCTAGGAAAAACTACCAAAATTGAAACTGATGCAAATATTCTCAAGGATGTCAAACTTTAGGCAAGAATGTGGAATTAAAATTATTTCAGGCATTGTTTAATACTCTCATAATTTCAAAGGTGGGTAAAATTTCAAAAATATCTAAATCCAATCTACCACTTAGGCAGTGGGTAGATGTTGTTTTAGGAGAGATTGCCAAGCTAACTTTACTTGGCAACTTTAATTTTTTTAGCTCTTATTTTTTTTGTGTGGTGAATTAGGGTCTGTGTACGCCTGTACACTGTACTCTGTTGGCAGAGCAGTGAGGGTGATGATCTCTGTTACAGATATGTGACAGTCCAGCTGGGGGGTGTAATCTCTTCCACTGGTGAGATCCAGAAGACTACATCTGTCTGGGCTTCAGATGGAAGTGCTGGGTTCCTCTGTTGACAGGCATCTGTTAAATGAAAGGTGTGATTTTTAGGTTTATGGTTCAGTTACATGTAAAACCTTGCAAAGATGTGGTTCTGTTAGTCTATTAACTAGGGTAATTAAGTTTGTCCATGTACAGCTTGTAGATTGAGGAATTAGGTGCATGACCTGAAATAACTCCTAGTTCTTACTCCAATTTCTATCCATAGAACATGTGAAAATAACCATGCAAGTAATAACAAAACCTAATTTTCATTTACTTTAGGAGAAGTTTAAATGTTTTAGTTAGTGACTGTACATCTTTATTTGCACTGGACTTTATTATGTAAAATGTGTTACTGTTGTTTCCGAAATCTTGTCTAACCAAACATGGAAGCATTTGTAAGAGGATTCTAAACCATGCCAAAAGAACAAATTACTGTTTCTTTCCCACAGAAAAGGCATTTGTTCTGTTACTTAACAGGTGTGTCTGGTAAGATGTGTTCATACTTATTGAGATGCTTAAAATGACTTCCCTGAAACTTCATACAGTAATTACTTTCCGAGAGAGTCCTAATAATGAACTTTAGCTCCTGCAGCATTTGGCATTGTCATCCTGAGAAATTATCCTTTTCCAGCCGTGGGAATGAGCAGTGTGTGTAATTGCCATTACATCACTTGCTGCTGATACTCTGGCTCTCTTTTCACTTACGAACATAAGCTGGCATTGCTCGCTGGTAATGTTATTTTTGCAGAAGTATGAAATGAGGCTGCTCATGCCTTTGACAGCAAAAATGAAAGTGAGCTAATCAGATGGTGTTGATTAATTATCTTTGTTCTCTCTTCTGTGTTGTCAATGTTAAATTTTGTCTAAGAGAGTGTCTTCTTCTACCATGTATGTGTTTGCCATTTTGTTTGTTTGTTTGCTGTGTTTGTAGAAGGGTGGACTCCATTGTAGTGCTTTGTTTTCTCACTGATAGTGCTTGTCAGCCCAGCAGCATTGGTATAATTGCAGTGTGTTTATTATCATGCTGTCACATGTCACAACTCTGACTCTTGTTTTGCCTGTGATCAGCCCGAGTAAGTTTGAAGGTGCAGGTCTCCTGAACAGACCAAACACGGTGGGTGATATTGTATCTGACATGCAGTTGGGCTTTCTTCCTTTAATAATGACCAATTTATAGAAAGATTTTCTTAGATATTGCCATTTGTGTAACTTTTTTTTTTTCGATTCTTATTGTTGAAGGAACTTAGGTAGTTGAAATTGTGTGGACTCTAAAGGAAATCCAGATCTAGCTGCCAAAAATGAGAGCTTTCCCAGCTTTATAGGACTGGGAATTCACTTTTGCTTCCATTTGTAATGTAGAGACTGATTCCTTGCCTTACTGTAAGTGTGTATTTCCCTGTTTTTAGCATCAGTGGATTGTCTGTTTGGAGTGTGGCTCCAAACATAATTACAATTATTTAATTTGATTTCTGTCTCGCCTGACTGCATTGCTACATTCCACTAGGCAGATCTTCCTGAACATCCTACTTGTATTTGGACAAGTAGCAAAGACATGAGTGGCTATAAGGTCTTTTAGAAGATTTTTCTGTAATTAGTATCTGCAACTTTTAAAAAATACGTATTTGAAGACACTGATTTCCTGGAAGAAAAGTAGCCACTTTAAATGAAATGAATACATTAATGAAGCATTTCAGGTATTTCATATTTATGAAGCACTTTGGGAACTCCTCTGAGAACTATCCAACTGTAAAAATACAATGATTAGTGTTTATTAGTAAGCATGGAATAATGTAAGAAGACAAAATTAATAAATTATTTGTTATTTTATAATACAGATAAAATACAGTGTGGTGCATGAATGTTGAATTTGCATGTAATATGTGTATAAATTACTTTTTCAGGAGGATACTTGGAAAATTCTACTTTTGGTCTCCTGGCTTTGGTGCAGCTTTACCTGCTTCTTACATGGCTATTCTCATTGAAAGGAAAAGCAGGTAGGGTTTGTGTTTATAGATTTTCAGCTTAATATAATGATGTTTCTTGTTTTGGTCTTTTGGTGACTGACATTTGACAATTCAGCGGGCTTATTTCAGAGTGCTGGAAATATAGTTCATCTGAAATAGTGTCTTTTGCAACCTTAAATCTAGAAACTACAGTGAAAAAACACTTTACAAACATTGTTTCATGTTTGTGGTTTGTTTTGTTTAATGTGAAATTGCATTGCTCAGTATTGCCTGATAAAGCTTGGTTGCTTAGGGCTTCCTAATGAAACTATGGTTTTGTTCTCGTTTGTTTTTTAAAATATAATTTGAGCAATGTTTGCAATTAATCACATAGAAGGAGAATGCTGATGACTTAAGTTGACAACGTGATATTAGTTAAGATGGAGAAATTATAGGATATTGTGGAGAAAACTGTGGGTGAGTTGAAATAATTCAGATTGGGTGAAATGTAATGGTACAGAAAGCAAAGCCTTTCACTTAAGGAGAGGTGTTGAAGTTCATCTATTAGAGGTAAGTTCTTATGAAAGTATTAAGAGGGAGAAGAAAGCTCTAAGTAATTCAAGGATAGCCCAAAGCTGCCATTTTTAATGTGCCCAGGAAGATGGGAGATGAAATCCTGGCTGGTAAGGTTTTATTGTTGGAAATTCAACTTATGTTGGTAGCTTGTATGAATAGTGTCAGTTAGAATATTTTCTTAATTTACTGTGGAGTGAGATGCTTTAGGCATCTGGCTAGTAAGTTTAATTTAAAAAAGGGAAGGTAAGAGAAGGGTAAAGTAAAGCATTACTCTTTTTAAAAATATAGTGAAGGAGGTAGTAGAGGTGGTGTGAATGCACTTTTGATTACTATGAATGTCTGAAACTTCCTTAAGCAGCCATTTAAAAATAATGGCAAATATGTATCATTATGTTGTTGACTCGCTGTCAGACCCCGTTCCTGAACTTCAACTGTGGAGTAAGCAAATCCCATGCCAAGTTTTATGTATGTCAAAGTAATGTCGTTTTAAAAGAATGCCATTGTTTTTGAAGATTTGGGATGTATAAGAGTTTCTGGAAATATGGGAGCACTTCTAAATCACTTTCTTTAATGTAACTATAGAGAAAAGAATTGTAATCAAGTTACCAAATATGTTAATTATATTTTTCGTGTCCCTTCTAGCTGACTGATTTTCATCCTTCTGTAATTACTTCATGATATTGGATACATTTTAGTAGAACTTTGTCTAGTTACTTAGACTCCAGAACTGCTGTTGGCATCAGAGTATCATTTTGGGGTGAGAGCAAATCCATTTTCTCCCTTTGATCAGTGGTAACACTGGCTCAACTTTTCCTACAGAGTTGTTACAATGTGAGGCTCTTCTGTGCCAGACTTCTAGTATTTCTAGGTAACATTAAAGAGGAAGAAATCAGGCTGGTTGTCAATCTGTGACCTTCCTGTACCTTTCAGGGTAGTTGTGAGTGGAGATTTGAAACTCCTTATGACCCCAAACCTGTACAAAGTATTTGTATAACAACAAAACAACTATGAGAAAATTGCAAAATTACACTTGTTAAGAGTAACAAAGAGAGTAGGCAAACAAATTTTATATTAAATGGGTTTTTCTAGACTTGTTTGTGGCAATGCATGAAATCTCTGACATGTTAACAGGATTCTATTTAACATCTGAAATTTGAAAGAAATGGAAGTTGAAATAGAGGTATGTGGAAATAAAAAAAGTATATTGATAGAGCATGTATGCAATGAATGATGCTAGAATACTTCATTCCTGTAGAGTTATTCCCCTTTCTGTCAGAATCCATGTTGTGTGACTTAAGATATTTTGCTAAAAATTCACATAATGTTGGATCAGTTAAAGGAAAGAAGGAAATCTCGGTATTGCAGTATAACACATGTATGAAAATGCGGGGTCATTGTTCTTAATGAAAGAAATTGTTACAGAATGTCAAAAGGTATTTGAAAGTTAAGGGTTTTTTTAAAATAGGAAGTTGTTTGGTATGTTCTCAGATGTATAGTGTGCAAAATGCTGCTGCTGACAGTGAAACATGACTTTCTGATTTCACATCTGTTTGCCTGTTAGCTTCTGTTACAGGCAAAATCAAATTTTAATAGATTCACAGTCCCTTAGGAAACGGATGTTTCGCATGAAGACACAGGCATTTTCAGTTATCTGCTGAGCAGCTTAGAACAAATTGTAGTGAAAAATCAGGGAAGTGGGAAAAAGTCCTGATTTGGGTTCATAAACCTATCTCTAGCTCTTCAAATTGCTACTAGCAGCTGGCAGCAACATTGAACTTAATCACTTAATCTCTTCCCAAGTGGATACCCTATTTTAAGTACCTCACTGGCATTTGCTTGCACAGTGTCCTTGTCAGTCCTGAACTTGGGAAGAGCAGGCTTATAAATCAGATTTTCTTCCAAATGTTGCTGTTCATGTGTGCCAGCCTTGTAGTATGTAATTCATATGGAAGGATGGGAGAAAGAGATTGATAGCTTGGCTAGGTGCATTATAATCCTGAGGAGGAATGTGTTTTCTAATGTGTTACAGAATTACTTTGATTGTAGTTTCTATCTGTGTTATATATAATTACAGATTTGCAAGACACTGGCAATGAGGAGGGGAGCTGACATTGCTTAAAAGCTTCAAACATGTTCACGAAATGCTCTGCACTATATTATGCTCCTACAGGTCTATAAAGATATAAATGACACATTAATATGTCCATGTGTGTTCTATCTGGTGACCATAAAATATAGTTTTCCTGTCTATGAAAACTAGTTTATCAGGATCTGTGGAAAGGGCCAAGGAATAAAAACACTTCTTAACTTTTTTGTATGTGTAACCATAAACGTACTGTGAGATTATCAGAAGAGAACTGGTCACATCATTATGATTAAGTAATGTTTTGATAAAAATTATTTCTCAGATAAGAGTTGGATGTGGATGCATAAGCATGGAGATTATGAATCTGCACATTGCAAACAGATAGTCTATGCCTTTTGTCCCTTACTCCAGTAGGAGGAACTCAGAATTTTTCCCTTTTTCTGGTGCTCTCAAGCTTTGTGGATTGCCTGTTAGGGTCAGGACGAAGCATTTTTACTGGCTCTAATTTGTTTTAATTGTCAATATTTTAGTCATTCTTCATGTTTATATTGTCATAATAGCTATGGCTATATAATAATAAACAAGCAGACTTCTAACAGGTGCAGTTGTATTAAAAGAATATAATGTTCCTTGCAGTTTCACCCGTTTTTACATCTTCTATTAAAAAAAAAGTGTTTTCTCACAGAATTCAGTTTTGTAGTATTAGACATTAAAGGCTGTGCTAGTTTCTCCTCAAAATTAGAGATGATCCAGTTCCTTTAATTTCATTGAACTTCCTTTGGAAATCGTTGCATTCTTTTTATTAACCTTTGTGTGGAATTGTTTAACCATACAATCCTTGTTAGCTCCTACAGATGTTGTTTCCAACTGGTGATAAGAAGCAATTTTATTTATAATTTGTGAAAAAGAGTGTTTTGCTTACGTCTTTTGGCTTCTGTTTGTAATTCCAAGTTACACTCTCCTGTCGTTTCTTTCAACATCTATTAAATGTTATCACCAAGAATTGAACATATAGCAAGGAGGAGATATGTGTTTGGAGCACAAGACACGGCACTGGCTTGTTCTAGAAGTACTGAAACTGTTAGAAAGCAAGGAAGTAACTGAATATACTTGTTAAAATTGTTGTGAATCAAGCTGTTGAAATGTGATTTGAGACTTGGCTGAAGCCAGCCTGTTACTGGAAATCTGATTAGATCAGTTGTGCCTTTCTGACTTCTAAGACAAAGAAGTACCATAGCTTGGTGGAGAGCCTGTATTTAAGACCTCTGTGATTACTTTCTAGGAAAAAAAATTGTTCTCTTAAGTGTTTTGTAAATGTGCTGATATTTCAAAACCATTTTAAGTTGTGTTTTCCTAGTGGCTGAATGGCAAACTTCATTTTATTGGACTCCTGCTCAAGAAATCATGTATTAATGAATTTCAAGAACTATAAAGCTTTAAGAGGGGACACAATTCCAGTTTTAATTAAATTAATTGTCTTGTTGCCTGGCTGTTTTGGTTTTTTTCCCTCTGCCTTTTGTAACTAATTAAGTCAGAGAAAATTTAATTACAGCCACCTAAAATTTCTGTGGCATTTGTGAAGGGACATTGGTGGGGTTGCCCCTGCTCCCCCCTTAGGCTGCATTAATGTTTACATACTGGCTGTTAACATTATAGCGGCGCCTGTCTCCTCGCTGCAGTTACGACTCTGTCACTGATGGTATTATAAAACTTGAGATTTAGGGCTTTTATAATTTGGTTGTAAAATCTTGCTCTGGGCAAGTATTTGTAACATGTTTTTGGTTGAAAACTTTGGGCGTTTTTCATAAAAAAAAAAGCCAGTGTACTGGACTCTTAGCAAAATATTTAAAGCTCATGCATTTAAAAAGTAACGCAGTGCAACAGTGCGTGTTATAGAGGACATCTATATATGCACTTTTATTTAGTGTTCTTGGAAACAAAAGTATTATTATGCATTGCTTGGAAAAGTGACAAAAACATTTGTGTAAGAACAATGTGGAATTTTTACACGGTGTTTTTGTTCTGATGAAACACTCAGTGCTGTTAGGATTATTTGCTTGCCATAAATACCATTAGTCTAAACACATTATAAAGGAGGTATATGGCAGCACACTAATGGTAAAAAGTATACACCATAAAGAAATACATGAATTTTGTAATATTGTAACATTAAAATACAAACTTCTTGATATATATTTCTTTGTAGTAGTGTAGTATATTTAGACTTGAGGTGACAATCTCCTCTTTCAAAAATGTTTTGTGGTTATTCAGTTTGATATATTTTAGGGAAACAGATAAATTACCATTTTGGTGGGGTGAGTAATCAAAACAAGTGACCAAACCCTTTTAACACGGCAGGTGTTTTTGCTAGCTTTAGTTTTACTTGCTACAGGTAAGAAATTGAGAAAGCAAGCCATGTTGAGGAGTGATTTTTTACATATTCTTTGCATTGTAGTGGAAAAACTCTGGAGTTTGGATCACTGACTTGAGTATTTTGTGGTGTCATCTGGTAAGGAGAGCTAGCAGGGAAACAAATCTTTTGGAATTCTGCTCCTCTAGAGTGATTATTGCTGTGGAATACAGAGCCAGGCTGTAGAAATTACTGGGAAAGCTTTCTGTTTCTAAACCAAAACATGTTAAATTCCATTGTACTTCAGCAACTGCCTTGGTGAGAGCCAGTGTTTGAGGATTTATGTTTTTATAGTAACAGTGCATAAACATGCAGCATGTTTTGCTGCATGCTTTGAGGGCTGCTACTGTGCTGTAGTTACAGAACCATCTCATAAAATGTTTTGGATTGGAAGGCACCTAAAAGCTCGTCTCATTCCAACACCCCTGCCATGGACAGGGACACCTTCCCCAAAACCAGATTGCTTTAACAGTTATCAGAAGAAGAGAAAACTGATCATTCAAGGCTGAGAGTGCAGAAGTCAGTCTGAAAGATGCTGTGGTGGTGACAACATTGTGAATGGCAGGTAGCTCAGGATAAACAGCTCTTGGGATATTTTTCACAGAAAAATATGCCATAGACTAGTATTTTAAACTAGAAGAATTGATGCTCTGTCTAAGGTATATTCCTGGCAGTCATAACTTTGTTGATATATTCAGAGAGTTTTCCGTTTGTCTAATTATTATTGCATCATATGTTAATCCTAGAAGCAATTTCTGGAGTTTTTTAAACCGTTCAGTTAATTCAATATCAATAAAGTCAGTTTCTAAGAACTGTCTTTTCTAAGTGCAGGAGCAGGCAATTCCAGTGTGCCGTAAGTCCAGCAAGTGGGCCAGAAGAGCAGTTTGGCTGAACAGTGAACTCCTCGTGGAGCTCAAGAGGAAAAGGAAACTGTGATCTCTGGAAGTGAGGTCAGACATCATAGGATAGGCATCATAGACAGCTGTGGTTTGCATATGCAGGGAGAAGACCTGAAAGGCCAAAAACTCAATTAGAGTCTAAACAGATCAGTGCGGTAGCTGACAACAGGGAAGGCCTTTTTAAAGTACATTAATAGCAAGGAAAAGTCTAAAGAAAACACACTGATACTTGTTGAAGGTGGTCTCCTGCCTAATACAGATGTAGAAAGAGTAAAGACTGTTTTTGCTTCCATCTTTAATAACATTGATAGAGCTTGGGCTGCTCAGTTCTGTGATTTGGAGGACCACATATGTCAGTTCAATTCGTTTGCAGACACTGAAATTCTAAGGAGCCAGTTGTATCAGCTGGATGTTCACAAGTCCATGTGGCCAGGTGGGATTCATGCCAGAGTTCTGAAGGAGCTACTGGGTGTTGCAACAGGACCCCTCTCAATGTTACTCTATGTACAGGAAAGATCTGAGGGAAGATCCCATAAGCTATAGACCTGTTGGTCTAACCCTAGTTAGAAACATTCCTGGAAACATTCTGAAGATTATTCTGGATAAAATTGAAAGGCATTTAAAGGAACATCATGATCACCAGGCACAGTTAACATGAGTTCAAAAGTGCAAGTCCTGTTTAACTTATTTGATGTCCTTTTGTGACCAGGTCACCCACCTAGTGGATGAGGGAAAGGCTGTCATTTAAATTGTAGTGGTATTGAGGCCATCCTGTGTGAAGAAGGATGTCCTTTGTGGGTCATAGAAAGATGCTGTGTTACTGGCAAGGTATAAACTGTCTGCTTCATTTTTAAAAGTAGCTGCAGAGTAAAATTTGCTTCATTTATGTGAACTGTGGATACCACTTGGTTTACTGTGTGAGAAAGATCTTCTCCCCCATATGGTGTTCTTAATTATTCCTATAGTAAGTCTATCCTTCATTCCTGTGCATGCATATAAGATACAGGTATCATCTGTATACTTCTGGATAAAACAAGTGGTTGCACTCATCACTTGGACTTTCCTAACTATCTGAAATGTGTGTTTCTGTTTCATACTGGTCATTTCTCTCCAATCAGTTGCATGATTCACCATACTGTGTCTCTCTACAGTCTAGATAACTGTCTTAAACTAGATTTCATCCACCTGAGATGGCAAAAGTTTGGCAAGGCCAATTCTGTAGTTGTGAACAGAGCAAGAAGGTTTATTGGGAATCAGTGACTACAGTTCTGTACATGTGTATGCGTGTCTATACATGTGTAGTCAGTCAGTCCAGGTTGAAATGCTGACAGGCAGACAAGGAAGAATACTGGAAGATCCCATATGAAATACCCCTGTGATTCTGGAGACACTGCAGAATGTGTTGCAGCATCTGGATGAGTCTGTAGAGTCTGGGTTTATTTTCTCTCTGTATTGTTAGGGTCAGGGCTGAGATGGATCATGCAGGACTATTTGGTTGCAATTACTCAGTGCCCCCAGATCTCTTGAGTTTCAGAAGGAGTTACCAGCATGGCTCAGCACCAGCCTTGTGGCTGCTTTGTGAGTGTAAAGACATCCTGGGCAGCACCCATTAAACCCTGGCCTACTCTGTCAGTGCACGTGGGGCCAGCCTGGTTGAACAAAGGGCAGTGCTAAGGTCAAGCAGCAAGCTCTGATAGATCCCAGGTGGCTGTGCAGAGACCTTCTTCTCTTTCTGCATGGCTCCATGAGTAACTGAGACTTGATTAAAGTTTAATTTTTAAAAATTATTTCAAGAACCACTTTTAGCAAATCTGTCTCTGAAATGTTCACTTTGTAGGCTGAAAATGTAAGTAAAATGGTTTAATCATCTGCATAGCATTATAATTTTATATTCTTTTTTTCATCATTAACCACAAAAAACCCACCAAAATTTGTAAAACTTATAGTCCTGTTGAAATGCTGACAGATAAAATGTTAAAATTCAGACTGCTGCTGAACATTGGACTACTCTTTGAGTCTGACTTAAATGGCACAAACAGTGGATTAATTACTCTGTCCTGTCTGCTCAGCACTAGCATCCAGGACACACTCATTTGGACTTCCTTGGCTTAAGCAAACACTTAATACATCTTCTGTGTCTGAATGCTTGTGTGTAACATGTAGCTCCCAGAGGGGGAATAATAAATACTCTGCTAGTATAGAATAAACTTCAGATGCTGCTTAGGTGAGCTGGCTTGAGTGCTGACATTTACCTGGCGAGATAGCATCCATGCCTAGCATGTCTCTGGTGCAATGGCTGGAAGTCTTGGAGGGAACTTTTTGCTGCTGTGTTCCTCAGGTCTGCTTGTAGGATATTGTTTTTAGGTACTGTAGATGAGAGCAGCTTAAGTATTTGTTTCCATGATGGAACATAGGATGTTCCACACCTATAAACCCTCTGTAAAAGGAGTGACTTTTCTGGAGCCTCATTGTTCCATTGTCATTGTTAGCTCCTGCAGCAGGAAAAGTGTGAAGGTAGAGACTTAGAATGGTAATGATTTGCTATATTTAATCACGCAAAGCTTTTCTGTGGCAAAGATTACAGCAGCATTCTTAGGTCAAACATCTTACTTCCCCTTCCTGCCCTCTCCCCTCCACATCCTGGGACAGATGTTTTAATGGCATGTTTTTATTTCCTTTGGTAAGGAAATAAAACGCTGTGTGTTGTAGTGTTTCTTGTAATCTGATGACCTCCATTCCAGATTGAATCTTTTTTGATAAAGTAAGTGTATGCCATTAAAACCTTCTCCTAAAGATGGTCTGTCTAAGGAGCAGGAACAGCATCCATGGTATTAAAGGCAAGCATTAAACAGGTCTCATGAATTTGGGCCAGTAGCTGTCATCACAATCCATACTGCTCCAGCTTTGGTGAAAGGCTGAAACAATATGGACTGTCTGGTAGTACAGCATAATTTGATCTACGTGAAGGAATTTATATGGGCTCCATCTTGCTGCTTCAGTGATATGTTTTTCCTTTTAAGCTCTTCAGTGTCTGTTATTCATTCCTTGTGAGCAATGGACTGAGGAACTAGCAAAAGTGTTCTAATATCAACTGTTGGCAATTTGAGTGTTTGAGCTTAATGCCAGGAAATAATAGGTTCAAACTGGACTTGGCAATAGCTTATTTCTGTCTTTGGTAGGTGAAGTGTCTCATTAATGTCTGTCTGTAGTATCTGGCACAGTTCATCATCCAGAACTGATGTTCTGCCAGAAACTGGCTTCTCAGTCAATAGGGATGTGTTGAAATGACACTCAGTCAAATTTTTGTGTGGCTTGCCTGCCTTTCTAGAGAAGGTTCACATTGATTTCTGACACTGCTGTTCCTGGGGACCCCTTGTGGGACCCCCATTAGGGATGTAGGCATACTCTTAATAGCATTCATCTGTCTTCTGAATGATTAAATTAATAGTTCTAACTGGATTTAAAGCCTGCTTTAAAAATGACTTAATAGGCTGTCATTAGATGGTCTAAAGGGAGGAAAAAAGCAAATGTCACTGTATGTTGACAAGTCTAACTTCATACACTACTTCCCTTGGAAGTGCTAGTCTCCTGTTGCTGAGTACAAGGGCATTTAGAAGTTAGTCACACCATGTGGAAAGCTGCAATAGTTACTTGTTTGAGTTAGAGTGATTTGTCAAATTAGCTTTTTTTTTTTTTTAGAAATTGCTTCAGGTGCTTTGTAAACAGTGTAATCCAATCACAAATGTAACATTAAAACATTATGATTCCAAAGAGAAAATAAGTTCTAAATATGCAAACACTACAATAGCTATTAGGCTTGAAAAACAGTATCAGGCTGCTTAAGTCTTTTGAAATCGATGAAATAACTGATGATTTGAGCAGCTTATCAAAAAACTTGTGTTGTGGAATGGACTGTCTCAAACAGGGCACAGAATATAAATTGGAAAGGGAAGGTCAGCCATTCCAAGGGGCTTCTTGGGAAGCTTCTGGAGCTGATTCTTGCTGAGCTGCTGTGAGCTGGGTTTGGGATATGCAGGTAGGGTGTGGTTGAAGGGCTCTTAACTTGAGAAGGGCTAGAGGGTAGTGGTTGAGAAGAATAGGTCAAATACTGGATAAATTTCAGCTGGTATTGGGACAGCCCCAAGCTGTCAACTGAAGGAGTGACCTTGTATGACAAATTTTTTCTCATTTATGCCTTCTCACTCTCAAAATTCACTGAGTGTATGTCCAAGGCCAGTGAATACTGGACATATTTTCAACTCTGAATTTTTTCCATGCCCTGTCCTGCTCTTCCTAATTTTTATTAACTGTTCTCTCCACAGTGTCCTATTTTGCTTTGGAGTGGTAGTGATTGCCAACAGAATACATTAAACAATGACCTGCTGGTGCTGAGAGTCTCCAAAGCAGTTTTGTTCAAAAGTATTTGCTTCTGTGCCCTATGCTCATACCTTCCAGATGGAGTGGCCAAGTAGCCCATGCCCAGAAAGAACTGAGTGTTTTCTTTGTGATTGACTGAGCTGATTAAAAACAGCTCGGTGTTACTATCAACAGTCCAAAGAAATTGTTATTTGGGGCCTTACTTAACACTAGATAGGCCTTTTGTACCAAGAATGTGAATAATTTAAAAAATCCCGAAATCCTTCATTTCTTTTCCTGAGGTCTGATTAATTTGTTTTTCTTCTGTTATCTCCCAGCCAGTCATTCTATAATACTAATAAGCTTTTTGGAATCTTTTTATCTCTTCATGGAATCTTGTGAGGTTAAATCACACTTTAATTAAGAGGTTTTTTCCTCTCTGTAGGTCAGCGTTTGTTTTTGCTCTGTAGATACCATAGGGAAACTGGGAGAGAAGGAAGAGGGAGGGTATGGTGAAAGAAAATCTGTATAAAATAGAGCATAAAGGAGTTGAAAAAAATTGAACTATAGATGTTATCTTGTGTTGCACTTTCTGGAAACTCTGCAAGAATTATTGGTACTAATTTAACTGGAATGTATTACTGTAGATATATTTTATTTTTGGCTTCTCTCCCTTTCCAGTTTTCTCATACCCTTTCTTTGGCATGTGTTCAAATCATAGAACATGTTGAGTTTATTTTATTTCCTTTTAAGAACAATAAATTCTGAGTATTTGCATAAAACCATTTTGCTTAACATGTAATGTGCTCTAGGCAAGAATTACTGATTTGCAGTTTTGAGCAATTTCAATTTCTCCAGCTTG
This sequence comes from Chloropsis cyanopogon, assembly GCA_013400585.1. Lineage (NCBI taxonomy): Eukaryota > Metazoa > Chordata > Aves > Passeriformes > Irenidae > Chloropsis > Chloropsis cyanopogon. Next base: position 71,027 of record WEZZ01012260.1, on the reverse strand, counting down.
CAAAGTGTCCATTTCCTACTTTAAACAACCCCAAATATTGAAATAGGAAATTCCTTTAAAAAAACATGAGTCCTTAAACTGTATATTTTTGAGATGAAACTCTGAACATTATTTTTGTGCAAAAGAGTTGCCTACTGGTCTTTACTAAGCCAAAAAGTTACCATGTTCTTTTTTGAAAACTCACTGCTTAGGTCTATTTTCATAATTTTCAGCATTATTTTGAAAGCTTGTCTGTTCCTGCTGATTTTAAGTGAACTTTTGCACCAGGGCTTTGCTGCTGACCTCCAGCTGTCAGTAGGAAATTGGTGGGTGTGAGAGATTAACGATACCCTAAACATAATCTGTAGTGCTTGTGTTATTACAGGGATGCAATCACAACTCCACATCTATGCTGGGTTGGCTTGTGGTGTCAAGCTGCTGTAAAGCAGAGAGTCTACATCTTACCTCTTCATTTTAACTTCTTTCATTTCAGGGAAACCTGTGATTTGTGTATTTGACTTAATTCTGCAGGTTATAAAGTGGTGTTTTACACTGGGGGGCAGGGATTGAAGCTGATGGGAGGAATTCTTCCTGTTTTTGCAGACCATGAGTCCTGTCTGGGGAGCCATTACAAACTATTATGTTAGCTTCTTAGTTTATGTTCAGAAATTAAAGCCAGAGTTAACTCTTTTTGAATCTTTCTTTTTCTTTCTTTTTTTGTTTTAAATTCAAAGAGGACAAATGTTCTCAAGTTTTGCCATTTACTAAAATATATATGTAATTATAATATATGTATTTCTATATGATATATACATATATATGAAAATATTTATCACTAAAAATTACTGTTTTGCTGTAGCAAGTCAGTAGAGCAAAGGTTTTATGCTCTTTACCTTTTTTTAACATTCCACCCCATATTTGCCTTTGAATCCAAAGATTCTTATAATAGTAGTTTTATTTGTGATTTCCTAGACTTGTAAAGAATAATAAAAAAAATAGTTAAAATACAGTGATAAGTGTCAGAATTTGCAGCAGATTGAATGAACATTGATATTCATATAAAATTCAGAATTGATTTTGTAGGAAACTAATATAATGAATTTATGGAAAAAAAAATGGTTAAAAAGTCATGTATAGTTCAGACTTTGCGATATAGGTCACAAGGAAAGGTGAGTTTGACTCTAGTACCTGCTTGTTCTTGTGTCAAGTTGCGTTGATTTGACAACACAAAGAGCTTTTGGAAAAGCAGATATCAGGAATTTGAAGTTTTGGACTGGGGATGAAGTTAGAAAGCTTTATAAAAGCAAAGCTAAAACTGATCTTGTCTTAGCAGTGAGTTGGATATTTTTATTTTGTGGGTATTTGCCCCACCAGCTGTTTAAATTTATTCCATATGTGAAGAAACATAACCCATCAATTAGATGTTTAATCAGAGAACCTGTTTTCTTAATTGCACTCATGAAGATTTTTAACGTGTTGCTATATCCATCTTCGGGCTCCTTCTTTCCCCCTGTGCTGCTGGCTGCTGCTGTACATCGGGTTACAGGAGCTGTTCCAGGGATGGGGCCTGGGTGTACCTGCCCAGTGTGTCCCTTGCCATGGGGGGTGAATTTCGGGGCTGCCTCTTACAGCTCACACCTAGGGCTGTTCTCACTGAAGGAGGTGCCTGTTCAGTCAATTTCTGTAAATTCTGTACACAGTGGAATTCATCTTGCTGTAGTTATTTCCTGTTATTTCTGACTTGCTAACTAGTTTCCCCTTTAGTTTTGAGGTAGACAAAAAAAAAAAACCCGATCATAAAAACCACAATACTGGTAAAAAAGAGCAGTAATAATAGTTCACATAAATTTAATTAATTGCAGTGAATGTTTAGATTTTAGGATGTCTGCTCAGAAAGGTTTGTGGTTAAACTGAAACAAGGCAATAGAGAAAACAATTCTTTAAACTTCCTATCTCCAAAAGCAATTTTTGTTGAGGAAATTCTAGGAACTGGAGTGCTGCTCTTAGACACAAAAGATGGGCAGGGCAAGGCAAAATGTATGAAAGAAAGAAATATTCAGAAGGGAGAATAAATATTGAGAAAGATAAAGCTAAAAAATGACAGGTCCTACCTCTCTTCTGTGGCTGTTTAGAGAAAGAGGAGGTATTTGCTTTCTGTTGGAAATTTTCTTTGAGGGCTGCTGTGGTTGCAATAATTAATTTATGGTAAAATTTCCATGAGTGTAACTACTTCCTAAGGATTCATCCCACCTTCAGGCAAAGTTGGTTGGTTTGGTTTTTTTTGTGTGTGCTGATGGTGCTGTTGTGTTTTGTTTGGGTTTTTTTTTTTTTTTAGCTTAGCAACAACTCTCTATTTAAGGGAAACCATAAATACATTGAAGGAAAACCATAAATGAGAGAGAACTGGCAATGAGTTTTGTAGGAAAAAACAATCTTTATTGTATTTAAAGATTGGTATTTTGTATGATTTACTATTATATAAAGCAAAGCTTATGCTGCTTGTGAAAATAGAGTTATTTTTTGAGTTTTATAGCCCATCAAGCTGAGCAAGAAAACATTCTTCAGCAAAGTGTTCCACAAACAATATGTTGGCATGCAGATTTGGACAGTTGCTGCTTCTATTGGCACGAATACGATTTTTTACTCACGTGTGAGGGAAATTTGACTTTGGCCTCAATCAAATAAATTTTCCAGAGTTTACAGCACTTACAAGAAGATATAAATACCTTGCTCACAGGCAAATGCAAAATGTGAGAGCAGGACCCAATGATTTCTTTGACTTTAAAATACTTTTGGTTAAACAAAGGATGGGAGAACTTTAATCTAGTTTATATTTCCTATATTTTCGTTTCAAGTCCTGTAGATGAATTTTGAAAAACTGGGACAGCTTCTTTTTCAGGAAAGAGCTATAATTATGATTAAAAACTTAGGGAATATGGTGGAAAAACTGAAGGAGTTCAGTACTTGTATAAGAAATGGTATTGTGGGGGACTTGGTTGCAGGGGGTAGTGTTACAGGGGAGGTAAAGATGTAACTGTTTTCAGAGACCAGACTAATTCTTGTCTTAGAGTGCAAATTGCAAATTGTAAAGATAAGTACCCATAAAATAGCATATCAATGATTGTGGTGATCCTTAAAGAAGAGTTCGTGTTTTGTATTTGTTAGGAAGACAGATTGTCTATCACTGTAATCTCTTCTGATTTTATAATCTGTGAAAATAATTATTGATGACATTTTGAAGCTGCTTTCCACCTTTTTTCTGTAGAATAATAGAATTGTTCAGGTAAGTCTTGGGAATTCAGCTAGAGCAGCTTCCTGCTTAGAGCAGGGCTGGCCCTGAATTCAGTCCAGCTTGCCTGGGGGTTTGTCTGGTCAGCCTTGCAAACCTCTGAGTGAGTCCCTGTTCCAGTGCTCTCCTGTTTTGCTGGAGAAAATGCTGTTTCCTTGATCAGGTCAGAGTCTGCCCAGCCACACTGCTGGTCCTCCATGCCAGCTGATCAATGCCTGCGTGTGCTGGGGACCACAACCAGGCACGGGGCTCTGTGCTGTCGTGAGTGCCAAGTAAGTGGGATTAATCATTTCCCTTGACCTCCTACCTAAACTTCTGGTAATACAGCCCAGTACACTGCTAGGTTTCCTTGTTATTTTTATCCTGTAGCTTTTTGGGGTTTTTAGCAGTTATTTTAGACTCTTTCCTCTGGGTAGTGCAATAACAAAAATATGTGGTTCTCTGTTGAGGTTTATAGGCCATAGTTTAAGAGCTATTGCTGTTATAATTTGGTCTGAATGTTACCAAGTTGTCCAAAAAGCAAATTTTACCAAGTTAAACTTTTCTTTGAAGAAGGTATAAATGAACAAGAAAATTATCTTCAAGAAGCCTGTGGTCTTTTGTAATTTAAACATTAAATGTGCAATCTGCATGCAAGGTTGGAATTATTCAACTGTAGATAGTGCGGCCTGTGTTGGTTAACTAAATTCTGAGACCTTGCCTACTCAGTTCTCTAACAAGCATGTTAGAAAATTAATTTAAAAGTGTGAATTAGGAAGAAAAAGGAGGAGAAACAATGTAAAAAGTATACTAGACACTACTTCTCTTTGAGACTTGAATTTAAGAGCAATTAAAACATGATTACTTTCATGCAAGCCTCCTTTTTCAGGTGAAAGAGAACTGTCTTGTTATCACTTTTTCAGCACAGTTTTTTTTTGGTTCTTTAATTTAATACAAGAAACTGGTAGGCTGGACCTTGGTCTGCTGCTCATGAATTTAAGGTTACCCCTAGTTCATGTTTTTCCTTCCCAAGTTAAAGTTTACAGATGTCATTAGAAACAGGGCTGGGTATGGGAGACTGTCAGTTGAAAAGGTGACTGGGAGTCAGTAGGAAGCCACAATGAAGGTATTTATGAAAGCAGGCTTTGGAGAAAATGGCCAAAGACAGAAAACACGGAGGAGGAGCGGGCAGTTGGGATTTGTGTGTGTCTGCTCGGGCTTTCGCGTCGTGACCTTGCCAGACTGTCACTACTGTAGCCACCTGCTGGTGTTGGTGTTGCCAAGATTAGCATTCAGCACTGCTTCATGGACTTTAGCAGTGAAATGTAAGCTGTTTATTAGTATCTTTAAACCTCCCCAAAGCATGTGGTTAGACATGGCTGACTAATTATTTTTATTGTTTAATAATTTCCTGCTCTTCTAATACCATTTTCCAATTATATTCTCCCCCTATTTACCAGCTGCCATTTTAATACAGTCCTTGGGTTGTACCAGTGACCCTTTTACTTGGCCTACCTCCATCTTTCTGTCCTGTTTTTTGTCAGCTGTCATTGCTACAAAATAGTGCAACATTTTCTGAACTTCCAACTGCTTTTTAACAGCAGAGTTCAGGTTTGGGTTAGGCTTGTTAGATCACATTTGCACAGGGCCAGGATGAATGCCCTTTCCCCCTCCCCTTTTCTTCCCTTTTCCCTGGAAACATGGGGCTATTTATTTTTAAAACAGTCACAGTATTAATTTGGAGAAAGAAAACTCTTTCTGCTTGGAGCTAGCCTGGGCCTGACAGACCCAGGGCTTGTTGCAGGCTATGACGTCATCTAACAACTTGCTGTGTTTTCAGTTCTGGAAGTTCCTTCCTTGCACAAATTTATTGTCTGCGCATTTTGTCTCCTTCCAGCCACCTACTTCTCACATTGGCCTCGCTGCAGCTGCACTGCCGCTTCTAATTTCTTTCCTTCCTCTTCTCTAACCCCTTTTCCTTTCTTTGTCTTCGTGGTTAGTGAGTTGCATTTTACCCCTAGAGGAACTACAATAGAAGCTAAAACTCATTTAGTTCTTCGTTTGTTAGTGTTTTAAAAAAGACTAAATAAATTTCAGTGGGAGGCTAAAAAACCCTGCCTGCATGACAGAGAGACTGCAGGGGAGAATCCACTAAGTTATGTGCACATATTAATGATCATCCTGCTTCGTGCCCACTGTAGAATCTACAGTTGTGAATACATAGGGTGTACTCTCAAAGCTGCATCTGTCACTCAGTTGCTGGTTGAGTCTTCTCATAGGTGTGTTACTGCAGGATGCTTTTGGTGTTCTGACATTTTCCAGAATACTCAAAGTGGATTGAGTTACCAGGTTAGCTCTTATGGGTAGGTTTATTTCTGTCTTTCCAAACAGCTGAGGGTTTGGATGTTTATCATAAATTTTTAATGCTATTACAGGGGTAAAAAGAAAATCTAAGAAACATGAAATATCCAGTATTTTTTCTTGAGAACAAATTAAAATAAGATTTACAGTACACAGAACTGTGTATTATCTGGCAGTTTGCTACCCAGGAGAGTTGGGGCACCAATATTATCACTTGAGCTAGTCAACTGACAGACTAGGTGAATGTTTGCAGGCCAGCGTGAGAGTTGAATTTATCTATTGCATCAGGTCAATTTTTACCCCTTTCTTTTCAGAAATGTCATACAGTAATTAGATGCTTTTTTACAAGTTGTAGGGGCTATTTTGCTTAAACGCTCATGGACTATATTCCCTACCTTTTGTCTTCTTTTTTTCTCCTTGTATGCCTCATCCTCACCAAATCTTTAAATTCAGGCTTTTTTTCCTTAGGCTTCCATGCTAGAATCTTGTTTCTAGTATCTGGCACAGGGTGGTACTTGGTACAGAAGGTATACAGACAGCAGATTTGTAATTCTGCTTTGAAAATAAAAAAAAAAAAAGCAATGAAACAAACTGATTTTGCTAATTGAAGTTTTGAACTTAAGCCAAATTTTAATATTCTCTGTGTGTAGAGAGCAACTTGTGGAAGTCAGTATGCTGTGCTATTGCTTTCCACAAATTCAGTGTGATGGGGAAGCAGTAAAACTTTCGAATGGAATGTATCCCTGTAGCTTAGATGGCTGCTGTGAAAAACCTTGATCTGGGTGCATAACTTGACAAAGTTATGGACATGTAAACATGGGGGTCAGAAAATACTGAATAAACTTTCTGGATGAATCAGGCTTGGGAACTGTGTGATAGGGATTTCTTTATTTCCTGCTATCTGTGCTTTTGTTTTGTTCACTTCTTCAACTGAACTGGTAGCAGGAGATGTTCTGTTAACACACTACTTTCTTAAGCACTCTATGAATGCTTGGAAATTTAAAATGTGATGACAAAATGGAACATAGAAGCCTGGGTTAGACCTTCTGTTATATATTACCTTCTGTAGTAGCAATATAAAAAAAAAAATCCTAAATGACATGAAAACTAATATGGATTCAGGTTATAAACTAACTTCCATATGGAGAAGCTTTAATAGTTGAACATGTGGTGCCTTCACAAAAATTTTCAGGTTTTTTGTGTAAGACCAAAGGGGTCTATGAGAAAAATCCCAAATACTACAAGGCTGATCGTAAGCTCAAGAAGATAAGAGCACCAGTCCAGCAGGAAATACTGAAACTGAGTGCTCCAACCTTTGGCCACAGTTTCTAACGAAATCTTTGCAGAAGAGGAGGAATAATTGAGGGCAAAGCAAACCTGCAGGGGTAATGTCTTCCACTTCCTCAAGCGTGGTGATGGCTTGTGACTGGTGTATGGAAAATAATTTTAATTTCATCTGGACCCTACAGTGCAGTCAGTTGCTGGAGTAGCTCACATCTACATAGTTGTGTTCAGTTTTCATCTTGTGCCTGCAATAGAATCAACAAAAATGTGAGAGCTTGAGCCCAAGTTTATACTTTTCCTAAAGAGCAGCGTGAACTGTGGACTGAGACACAGAGACAGATTAAAAAATACAAGTGGCAAAAAGAAGTAGATAAAGGTTAGAAGAGAAGATGGTGGCCACTGTTCCGGGGTACTGTTGACACTGGGACTTTCAACAGGCTTGAGCCAAGCCTTTTGCATCACTCTCAGTAGAAAACTTTCCCTGATATTTTAGGCAGAAGGGCTAAGGTGCCTGGAGTTACATAGCACCAATCACAAAACAAAAGTTAACACACAAGCATTTTGCTGTAAATTGACAATTGAACTTAGGCTTAGGTCATTGTTTGCAAGCTTATGTTACTGGCTCATGTGTAGGTTTAAGTTGTGATAAGTGCTGTGTGTAATTCAAGGAGCCTTGCTCCTTGTAGCAGCTTCAGGACTCATGTGGAGTAGCCAGTTGCTATATATAACTTGGTTCCTGTAATTCCTAACTGCTTTGGGTACTGTGCTATCAAGATGCTATTTTTAGGTTTACACTTATTTTTCTATAAGGTGGTAATGATTCATCCTCCATCAATAATCTGTTTTCAAAATCCTCTTCTTTAATAAAATATTCTTAATGATTAAAGTGTTATTCTTCAGTCTGAAAAAAATATTTGATTCATCCACTTATTTTATCTTTTCTGTTCATAGGAGAGGTCTTCTCACAATCTACATGGCTAATCAAGTAAGTAGTCCTTTATTTCAATAAAGAATAAAAACCTGTAAGATCCATTGGAAATGTTATGTTTAAAGATGCTGAGGTTCATTGCACTTTTTTAATTGTCACAGGATTTTTCTTTAAGAATTAAGCATAATTAGATAAATAAAACTCCCTTAAGAGTAAATTGTGATCAGAGGTCTTTCGGAAGTAGCTGCAAAGCAGAGACTGAAATGTTGTTCATTGTACTATGCTCTAAATTTTGTGTATTGTAGCCCCAAGAAGAGGGTAATTTTGTATTTCTCCTCCATGATAGAATGGCATCTGGTACTTAAATGATCATTATTTTTCAGATGAGAAATCCAACACCATAAACTTCTGTTTTGCAATTAATAATTTCTCAGACTTGTGTCAGTTGTTGTGCATGCAAACATTTTTACCACATGATTGTATCAATTTAAATCTTGAGTCATAATTTCTTTTACTCTACTTCAAATAAATAACATTTATGTAAATGATGCTTTGTGCATTAACTTTTTCCAAATACAGAATGCTTCTGTTACTTGATCATACTCCTTTAGGAAAATTTTACTTTGCCAAAGGAATTACGTAAAGTTTTTGTACAGTTTGAGTTGCATAAATAGTCACAGAAACTACAAAAAAGAAAACAAGAACTGTGTTCAGACTACTGAGAGAGTTTGCTGGGGCCTCAGTAGAGTTGTGCATGAGTTGAACTCTGATGGTGATGATAAGATTAATGACTAAAAGGGGTGAGACAAAGGCAATGTATCATAGTACAGATCAGGGTGATAAAATTAATATGTTCTCTTCTGTCCTCGTACAATCATGGTTGATGACTTGTAATTCTGACTATTTTGTGGGGGCAGAACTTTTGGAAGGAGCTGATATCATAACATATGTTAGCAGGTAAATATCCTGGAAAGTCCCTTTATGCATTTACCAAACCCATTACATAGTTCTCTCTCAAACTCTGGTGCTTAACAATTTCTTTTAGGCAGAAATTGTTTCTTGGGTTGTTCTGTATTCATAGACTCTGTCTTTACGGACATGCTCATGAGGGGAACTTACAGACTACAGAAGAGAAGAGATAAGTTTTTGCTTTTCACTTTATTATTGTCAAAGTACCATTGTAACTTTTTTAGCTTCCTGACTTGTGTGACTCTGTCCTTTAGGATTCCAGTTCTTTATGAAGCTTTTTACTTTAATTGTTAAAAAGATGACAAATTCTGCTTTTGAAATTCAATTAATTAGCTGTTCAGAGTCCCAGTAATGCATGGTAACAAGGTTTGACTCCTGCAAGGAAATCTTAACCTTGGAAGGTTTCCTTGAATTCAGAAGGGCAACTGTGTAGAAGTTCCTCATGCAGGAAAGAGATAAGGACAGTGGTATTTAGTTGAACTATACTATCGCTCCTTTGGAATGGACTTTCCAAGAGAAGGGGGCGATAGGTGTGCTTAAATAGCAGCATCTTCGAGTAGCAGGATTCTGAGAAAGCTGTCGTGTTCATGGCTCAAAGGCTGAAATATCACACAGTTCACCTGGTGTTGGACAGAGTTGCAAGGGAAAAGTGAAGCCATACAGTTACATTTTATGGATACCATTCAGCATGGATATTCTCTTCAGCACAATGGCTTATTTTAGTCACAAATCTTTGGTGAAGCCAGAGCAGCCAGGGTTTGCTCTGTCAACTGCCCGTGATACTTACCTTGTTAGCAAGCCCTGTAATCACAGTAACCATTTCCCTATTTGTGTTGCTAATCTTTGGCTTAGAACTTTATATGCTTTAGTAAGAGTCACTTCTAAATTTACTAAGCCTTTAAAACATTTATTTCTTTAGATTGCAGCATGTCCCATTTTGAAAGCTGTCACATTTTAATCATTAGTGATGGCAGATAGATTGTGAAATTAGCTTTCATTTCTCACATTCGGTAAAACTCATGTCAGGACCTGTTAAGATGATAATGGAACAAAATGTGTTCCTTTGTTTTGTTTCATGTTTTGCTGCACTGGGTTTTGCAGCCTGAGCAATAATAATTACGGCTTTTTGTGTGATTCTTCATGTGTACCTTTGCCCAGGTAGGCAGGAGGTAACTGTAATTACTGTTGGTTATTATAATGATTATCATGACTGTTGCTGCAGTGAATTTTTATAGCCAGATTAGGGCTTTTAAATCAGAAAATTTTACTCCTATTGTCCAGTTGGCAGTATGTGACAATTTGTCCTGGGAGATGAATTTACTTAGTGGAAAGGTATGTTAAATCTTTATGCATGGCTGCTGTTTCTCATTTCAGCGAGTTAAATGCAGTAGAACATGAAAGGCGATGGGGTCTAAGGACTCTTGTTCTAAACGTGACATTTTTATTGTTTTTTTAATCTGGAGCTACTAGAAACTTGTGAATGGAAACATGTGAATAAGTGTCCTGGTTCGTTTTAAATAAGTCAGTGATTATAGATTTATGTGAACCTGAACTCCC
>WEZZ01012260.1:32488-58849 GCA_013400585.1 Chloropsis cyanopogon | reverse complement strand
TCTGCTTCTGTATATGATAAAGTAACGCAGCTAAGCAGAGTTTTTTGCTGTTTTAAAGTAGTCCAAGCAGTTTCACAGTTGAATTGTTTTTCAGTTGTATAAACTGGCTAAATCTGGGTTCATTTTGTCTGCATCGTTGTTTATTCCAACTAGTCAAGTGTGAAGGTTGTATGTGAGTTTTGCTTTTAAAGATTGAAATATTTGGTCTAGGAGGGTGCAAAAATGCTGAAGCACAGACTTAAAAATAAATCCCTCAGGATCTAATGGAGAAATGAGTATCCACTTCTCTTCAGTCAACTTTAACTCCAGATATTTGTATGATTTTTTTCCAGGGTAGAACTCATAGTGATTCAAAATATCACAAAATTTTCATGCTGTGCAATATTTAAAAAAAAAAAACTCAAAGCTGTTAGCCTAATTTAAGGTATCTGGCACGCACAGAGAGCAAATTAGATAGCAAGCCTGACAGAGATATGGCACAATATAGAACACAGTTCAAATGTTTGAGGTCAAGAGCCCTCCAATATCACTTTCCATATACGCTAGATTTGTTATTTTTTCATGCCTTTTGAGGGTGATAGGTGGATGGCTGAAAGAAAGAGGAGTGAGACTTGCTGTGGCAAGAGAAAAAACAACAGAAAGCCACTTTTAATCTGTACTTTTGCTGATCCTGTAGTTTTAACTTTTTGCTAAAGGCAAACTGGTAATATTGTAAAGGAAGGTACTTGCATGCAAGAAATGCTCTGACACTGAGCATTCCTAAGTGGTTTTTCTTACCAGCTTATCAAATGCTTTCTGTACAAAATTGCTGATGTATCTGAGTTGTTACAGATGTCTCAAGAAATACCTTGTGCCAGTTGCAATTAAATGAGGGAGTATACTATGAATAATGTAGCTTGAAGGGTGTTTTTGTTTCGTGGAGTTTTTAGAGTAATGTGCAATCATTTGTCATTAATATAACTTGCAACTCTGAGAAATTACCACCCAGTGCTGTTACATGCTATAAAACATTGTGTACCAATTAAAAAAATATCCTTTAAAATGAAAAAAGATCATTGTCACTTCTTCGTTTGTAACTCTGTGTAGTAATAGGTATTTAACGCATCTCATTTGTTTCAGCAAAGCATTATATTTGGCTACACAGTTTATTCATTGTAGCACAGGAAAATGTTTTCTGTTTGAACTTACTAAACTGACATTTCATAAACAGGACTAGCTGCCACGTTTTCTTCTCCATTGGCAACAGTTTCATCTTAGTCAAAACATGGAGGCAATCCAAATGACAAAGGACAGGTGGATTTTCATTTTCCAAATGCATGTTTTAATTGTTTAGAACCTTTCAGTTGTAGTAAAATGAATTTTACTACTCCTGCCTTGTCTTTTTAGATAATTAAAATTTTGTTATGTGCTTTCATGTGATCCTTAGTACTAACATTCTAGAAGGACTGCCAGGATGTAAGAGTTCAGCTATTTTTTTAGCCTATTAGCCAAGATAGAAATAAATGTGTTGTTTTAAATTCTTCTAACATTTCAGAAGTGATCTCTGTAACTGAAAGTGCATTAAGTAAATGCTTGAGACGCTTGTCTTCCAGGATTGCTTTGTCACTGTTTTCTGTACCCCTCTTCTGGGGTGACAGTGGCTTTGATTACAGCAGCAGCTGTCAGGAAATGTGTATTTATTGTCTGGTGGTGTCCAGATTCCCCTTTCATTCCTTGTATTGTCACCTTTCCAGCTGATAGGGTGCTAGTTAAGGTAAAACCGTTGCTTAGTTCCTTCTTTCAAACAAAAATGCCTTAAGTACTAAGCTACTTTTGTTGTTAGAATAGTAAGTGGTTTTATTTTCTTGGTTTTATAAGTTACTCTTGGAATAGCAGAAGTACTTTGATATTTGGTTTAGATTGGATACTAGGAAAAATTTCTTCACAGAAAGGGTTGTCAAGCACTGTAACAGGCTGCCCAGGAACGTGGTGGAGTCACCAAGCATGAAGGAATTTAAAAGGCGTGTACATGTGGTGCTTGGGGATGTGCTTTAGTGGTGGACTTGGCAGTGCTGGCTTAGTGGTCAGAGCTGATGATCTTAAGGCTTTTTCGCAGCCTAAACAATTCTGTGATTCTGGGAAAATTTGAAAGCTCAGAGGGAAAGGTTTTCCTTCTTGGAAAACTGCTTTGAACTGGAGCTCAGGATTGTAAAATACTTCAAGCCTTCAAGTGGAGTGCAAAGTCCCATTTTGGGACAGTGTTCTGAAACATGTCCTGATTCTTGTAGGGAAGCATCCAGCACCTAGTCATTGCTGCCTGGGTGAGAGAAGCGCAAAAAGGACAGAGTTTAGTCCTGGCTGGAAAGAAGTCTGAAGTACTCACTTATGGCAGAATTTCTGCTTTTTCATGGACCATATCTCTCAGGTGATGTCTTGCCATTTGCTGTAGTCGATAATTTTTGTAGTTCTGTCATAGGTTAAGCCTTTAATTTTAGTGCCAACAAGAAACAAGTCCTGTCTGGTATCAATTTAGACATTGAAATCAACTCAGTAGTGTTTTCCCTGGGGCTGTGGTTCTAATATAACACATTTCAAGTTTGAAGCTCAATGGAGAGTCCCGAATCCCCGCTTCCAGTAGCAGCATTTTTACAACTGTTTTGGCCCACATTGTAGCATGGGATTTTGTCAAGACTTGGTTCCTTCTTTAGGAGGAGAGAATCTTCAGTGGCTTCTCCTTCATTGGATCTTAGTGGAAAAATATGGTAGAAAAAAAAGAGTTGACTTCTTTCCCATTTCATGGAAGGCATACTCAGGTGGAGCTCATGCAATGTTTGTACTTTCAATGTGGCCTTCATCTTTATGCTTTATGCCTTATGTTTTAAAGCCAGGTGGAGTCAGCCCCTTGTTCTCAGAGTGACACTTGGGATATGGCTGGTGTCACAGCATGGACAGTCCGGCATCTCAGATGCACTTGGTGACAGTGACAGTAATCTGGCTTATGAAACTCAGGAACAAGAACCAAGATCAATGGATTTTTATCCTTTAGAGTTTAAACGGCAAATCTCAAGGAAGAAAGCTAATCATGTTAGTTTACACTTGAAGACTGTGTGCTGGAATGAGAAATAGGGTTTGTGTTTTTCATGTCATTTCAGTAGGCAATCCTTAATGCTCTATAAATGGCAGCAAAATATAGCATTCTTGGTGGACACTTGGTGGCACTTATATTATGAAGCTATCTGTCAGAAACATCTTAAAGGAAGGAAATAAATGCTGATGAAACAGGATTTACAGAGTCAAAGATCGGCATAACTAGAATATGCTGGTCACTCATTCCGATCTCTTTTTCCTTTGACAGGTTAAACTGAGAGTTGAGAACAAACTTTTATTAATTTTAAGCTCTTACTAATGGTTCTTATTTGCTGTATATCTAGTTGAGTATAGGCATGTGTCTGCAGAAATAAGAGCTATCCAGCCAAGAAATGATTAAAACTAAACCCAGTTTTGGATAAGAATCTAGAAAAGAAAGCTTGATTTTTCTTCCAGAAGACTTGCAACTGTTCTTTGACCTTGTTATACTTCTGCTTTTGTCTTGTTCTCTCAGCTTCCTTGAGGTACAGAATAGTTTAAGACCTGCCAGTTGTATACTGGGGTGGTAAAGGCAGTATAAATGGAGTAGTAGCAAAAAGCCAAACTTTCAATTAAGATGTCAATAAAGTTGATATAGACTACTTGAAGTATGCATAGTTTTCTGAGAAGTTTGGAGGGATATGGATGGTATTCCAAAGAAATGGGTGGTTTTTATTGCTTGATAGTAATGTTCAGATTTATTTCATAGGCACCTAAACAGAAAAGAAATTTACCCTTTCATGGAATGATTGAGTTTATTGTGGTGAATGTGCAGGGAAGTGTATTGTAAGATCAACATTTCCAAACTTCTTGCTTAGAAATTAAATGCAGATGTTTTCAAATAATCAAAGACTTGGACATGCTTTATTCTAGTCGACAAAAACTCAAGACACTTTCCAAAAATTTTATTTTGGAATTCAGAATTAGATGCCATAAATGGGTAAGCTATATACTTTACACATATCATGTTCTGTGGGATATGCAGCTTGGCAACTGAAACAGGCACTATTGAAAGAAATTGCTACTTCTAAAATATTACATAGAATTCATATGAAGAGGGAAATAAGCTGAAGTCTTACTTTCTTTTGAATAGTGCCTAATGTAGTCTAATTTGATTAACAGAATGCTTTACATAATTAAATTATGGGTAATCATGGCACTCTGAGGATTTTAATAGGTTGAAACTTAAGGTCATTGTCACTGCACCCACCCTAAATCTAAAAAAGGCAGGTTTTAAAATTAGGAGTCATGTGAACTTAAACATTGCTGATGTCTTCACTTTTAAGTAATACTGTAATAAAGTTAGATCCTGGCAGCTGGCATTCTTGTGGATTGACATGGCTAATTGGCTTTGACATCTTAGCCTCAGGAAACCTCATCCATCACTTCAGAGCAGGACTTTTGGCAAGAGTCAGAGAAAACATTTAATACTTTGTCTCTTGCTTTCTGTGCAAAGCTGCTTTGCATTTTGGGCTTTCCTGTGTGTCTTTTTAGTAACTCAATGTAATACTTATCACTATGCTCCTTTAACATGATCTTTTATAACGATTAGCTCTCCATTTGACTTTCTAGAATTAGCAAAAGTGTCAATATTACAATTCATTTTTGAGGCTTACCTCTCAGCCACAGCTGATAGCTTATGAAGAATTTTCTATAAGAAATATGCCAGCTAAAGAAAGGTAGTTGACTTTTATAGATAACTCCTTGCTAGTCAGTAGTGGAGTTGAAAGCAATGCATAGCTTCAGATTCTGAAGAGCTCCAGATACCCATCTCTAGTGCATGTAGCATTTCTGACTATGAGAATTGTTGAGGGCAGTGATTTCATAGAGGAGAAAAATGGGCCAAGAGAGAATTCAAGACTTCCCAGCAGGGCAAGTCCAAGTAGTGTTTCAAGATGCTTGAGGATTTTCCTGGTAGGAGGAAAGGGTTTTCAGAAGTCTTCTGGTAAAAGCCTGTGAGAGCAAGAATCTCCTGTTTTTCCTATTTCACGACAATCTTAGCAGTCTTCTTCCTTTCTCTCAGATCTTCACATTGTCAGGCAGTCCTCTTTTCTTCCTCAAGCCTTTGAAAAACACAGGCATTATCCTCCTTTTTCCAGCTTCAGTCCCTGTTACCTGGCAGTTGCTGCTGTCCTCTCGTGCTTCTAAGTTTGTGAGGTTTGGGAAGAAGAACACATGGCCCTGCTCTGGGGGAAGTGAGGTGATGCAATCTGCAAGTGAAGATGCAATCTGAGGACTGAAAAAGCTGGGACCTTGAGCAAAATGAATGCTTTTTTATTCTGTACGTGGTAAGGTGTAGATATCAAAACTTCTTTTGAAGGGAGGGATTTTTTCCATTTCCAGCAGTATTTCCCATTTGCATCTCCATCTGCTTCAGAACAATGCTCAGGGTCCAGGTGCTGCTGCAGGAGGGCATGCTGAGTGTTCAGTGAAGCAGGTGAAATGCAGCTGCAGGCTTGTCACTCCTGTGCTGCCCCAAACCCTGGAGTCCTCTGCTGAAGCTTGAAAATCAGAGTCCATTGGAGTGAGGCGTGGTGAGAGTGTGTTTGAGGCAGAAGGTTGTTAATGCCTCTACTATCTCCAAGGGTGAGTTCAGGCATGAAGAATAGAGGAAAAGTTCTTGAGCTGGGTTCTCTGCAAGCTCCTGATGGGGAACAGTTTTGGGAACAGTTGTAAGGACTGAGTGTTAGATACCAGATTTACCAAGAACACACTAAACTTTGTTTGGCCTCCTCTTGTTAGAGAACAAAGGAAATGGAGTAAAGGTGTTTGTGTAGTCAAAGATACAGAGGTCAGTGGATCAGCAGAACTGCTAACTGAGTGCACTGGATAAACCTGTAAACATCCACTTTGTCTCTCTATTGCCTTCTAACAAAAATTGTAATGTATATAGAATTGTGGAATCTTTATTTTTTGAGGTTTTGGCAGTCCTACTTAAAATCGTCGAGTTATTGTGTTGATGGTAGTTTTTGACAAGCTGCTTCTTCATGGCTTCTTGGATGGTTCAGGTATTATGAAAACTAGTCATGGAGTACATATTTCATTTTGTAGAAGAAGAAATCTTCAATTCTCTTCTCAAAATATGCAGAATGAAGGCATTTCTAAGAGGACAAAAGTTTGCCAAGTTTAAGTTTGCTGGTTTGGGATTTGATTTTTTTAAAACGGTGTTAATCTTGCCATAGAACTGGCCAGTGGAATGAGCAGGCATTCTTTCTGATTACTGCATATTGCATTTAATTATTATTTTCTGTGCTACATAAGCTTCAGTTGAAATTAAATCCTTCATGTTTAAATTGCCTATATCCACTTATAGTATATTAGTGCCAGTTCTAGTCTGATACTGTTCCTGACATCATTTATAGGATAGTTAAACAGAGCAGCAATTTCAGCCCAGAAATCATTCTGCTCCTTTTGGAACTCTAAGCTGTCAAAACAAAAGTCAGTTGTGCATTTGCATTCCTTAAATAGACTTCTACAGAAAGTTTTGGAGCAGAACCAGTTTGGTCTAAAAATTATGACCATTATAACCAAAAATTATAACTTTTTTCCTACAAAAATTGTTTTTGAGTTGTTTTTGAAACTACTGCAGTTAGTTTTTCCGTTTTAATGGTTTCTGTGATGCAAAACAAAAACTATACCTTTGCACATACAGTCTAAAATAATGTTCTCTTTTTCATTTCTGCATGTTGAAGTATTTTTTTTTGTTAAAAAATGTTTATCATGGTATGTATAAAATGGTTTTAAAAGTCTTTTTGTGGAAGAGTAAATGTTTTTGCTTATGTTTATAGTCAGATAGAATGGATGTGCCTGTGTATGGCAAATGTTAACACGTGGCTGCTGAAGATCTTTACACGAAGCTGTTACAGGATACGTAGATTTTTAAACAGTGCTGAGACAAAGTTTTTTAATTGTTTAAACAGTCAGTGGTTTGGCATTCAGGGGGAGGTGGTTCATTTGAAATCTTGTCTCTGTGATATGCTCCTTATGCCTCTAATAAGGTTAGAAAAGCGGAGGAGGACAACTTCTAGCACAGCTTGTAAATGTCAGTCTGGATGGAAGACAGGTCAGCTTGAAAACCATATTGGTGTTGGAAAATGAAAGGAAAAAAATCCTTCCTTGAAGCTGAGCTCTAACGAGGGAACATCGGTAAAGAAAATGTAGAATTTCTTGGTAAAGCAGAAAGAAGTAATTCTAAAGTATGAATCTACATTTGTTAAATGTGAGGGAAGAAAGAATAAGATTTATTTTATCTACATCTAAATCTGACTGGTTTTCCTAAGGACGATTTTTGTCTTGGTTTGAGTCCTGTTCATGTGTGAAACTTGACAGCTAGTGCCCTGTCTTTAAGACTGGTTCTGTCTTTGGAAAGCAAACTGACTTTCATAGTATATTTAAAGGAAAACCCAGTGATGAGTGTGACATTAGAATCTTTTCTGAATTTGCTCCTTTCTCTTTTCTACTCTTTCCACACAATGGATCAGTAAATCAGACCGTTAGTGACTATGGAAGTTTCAATAGTGCATCAGTTACGATATCTTACTACAATATTCTGCTGAATGGGGTTGTTTCTGAGGAACTGCATCGTTTGAGATCGATCTGGTGTGGTTACTATGAATGTTTTTGTAATGTGAGTACTGTAATTCTTTAAGGAGTTTCTTTCAGGTTCAGTAACTGTTCATTCTCTGCTCAGGTGCAGTGGGGTGCCTCAATAGCTGCTGCTCTCCTCAAATCTCGAGGGCTGCAGGAGATTTTTGCAGACTCGATTGAAATAAGTCTGGAAATGGAAATTCCCTGTTCAGTATTTCTAGGGAGAAGAATGATCTGAAGTGGGAATCAGGAAGAGATGCTGAATGTTACATATTTTAGAACATGAGTTTCTCAACTGTAATACCTGGTTTATGTTGATAGAACATCCAATAAACTGGCACATATGCCAGTGTTTCACATGTTTCTGAATTTTGTAAAGTATACCTACCATAGTTTGGGTTAAAAAATATAGACATTGGTTTCAGTAAGATGTATTAGATTTAAAATTCAAAGAAAGTAAATATCTTCATTAAAAGTGTCCTAAATTTGCTTAACACCCCTCCAAAATCAAACTTAATAATTGTCACATTTGAATATTTTAAAGTGTTAATGATTATACTATTTTTCAATTGCAAATTTCTTAATCTTGAAAAGTTGTTTTTGTTTATATAAGATCATGTATGTCAGTAACCTTGAATAAAGTAACTGTTGGCTTCACTCCTACACAAATGTGCTGATACTATTTCTGAGACAAAATTCTTTTTGGAACATTTAACTTAAATTATTTGATGTGTTTTGCAGATCACTATGTTGAATAAAAGGTCTTTAAATATCAGTCATATTACAAAAATTTTCAAAGAGCAGACTGTACAGTTGGATTGGAAATACTTGCTTTTTGTATGTGTAAGCTCATGCCCCACCATCTGCTTATAAATACTTTATAAACAATTGCATTTGTTTTGAATATTTGAAAATTTTAAGTTCTTCAGATGCTTGTATAGGAATTTTTTTGTCTAAGAAGTACAAAAACCTTCCCTGCTTCCTGACACACACACGGATGTGTGCATCCATGCATGTACTGTCTTTGTCTCTATTTTTCTCTCTGTTTTTATTGACGAGGAGGAGCTTTACAAATTATGGTCATTGTCCCATATAAAATACAAAGTTGTTTTTGGTCACAACAGTTCTTTCAACACACTGCAATTCTCTGCTGTGCAAGAAATGACTTTTTGAATAACCCTTTTACTTTACATTTAAACCCTGATGTTCATCGTGTCTCTTAGTTAGTGTCTCCTGGCCTAATTAAGATGACTGGGAGCTGAACCATGTTCCTAAGCATGTTAAGCTGTGCAAACTGGCCCCTTGAGTCCTGAGCCCGGACTCTGGATCACAATATCAACCATTTTGTGTCAGAATGGATACACTGAACTTGAATATGGGCATTGTTTGCTACTGCTTGCAAATCACAGTAATTCAGTAGCCTTAGGCAAAGCAAGATGTAATGGGAATTCACTGATATAAATAATTTTGCTGGAGAACTTTGCCATGGTCCTAAATAATGAAGCTCTTGGATACCTCCCTCCTCTCCCCAAAAGAAAATCTATATAGGTTTTCTACTGGATTTCCTGATTCCTTGCTTGTATGGCATTTATGAATCTGAATGAACCAGAGATTGAAGACGTTTCTGCTTCGACCAATTTTAGAATAAGGCTTCTCACTGATTTTTTAAGAAAGCTTTACTAATGGACACAAATATGTAATTTTTCTCTCAAAATTCTAGCTTCTATGCAAAGTAGCCTGTATATTGTGCATGTAGAGACTGAAGGAATGTGTGCCAAGCTCAAAGGATTATATTTGGAACTGTACTGAATGGAGTTACTGCGGTCTGTACTTTGAGCAGTAGCTCAAACCAAAGTCAAATTGATTTGTGTTAAACAGTATTCACTCATGTGAGGGATGGGGGTTGGAAGGAAGCCTCAGCCACATGTCAGGGGTATGAAAAGCCCAAAACCTGTGCAGGGAATTGAAAATACAAAGCTGGTGTGAGCAGTAGTAGAAGACTTCAGCGACAGGAATTTTACTGCTGGGTTAAGAGGAAGGGCCAGCATAATGGTCTGTTGGTGAGCATCATGACCTTCAGCAAAAGTAGGTGATTGATTACTTGAGACTTGCTGGAAACAGAAGATCAAACAAACTGTTAGGCACTAAAATGAAGAAAAGAAGTTGGTGTTTTGCAATATCCTAAGAAACAAAACCTGTAGTTTATGTTCATGTTTGTATTTTTAACATATTTTTTCAGTTCATGGGTCATCTTGTGTGCAAAATCATCACCAGATTCACAGAATACTCTGAGTTGGAGAGGACCCACAAGGATCAGAGAGTCCAACCAGAGAGTCCATTCAGTAAATGGCCCATACAGGGATTGAACCCACAGCCTTGATGTTACTAAATTAGGACTGTGTTCTGACCAACTGAGCTCATTGTACATCTGGGTCTCACACTGTGGGCATTCCCAAATTAAGCCATAAGACCATGTATCTTTTTTTTGGCTGTAGTACAGATGTGGTTCTTCTGACTTTTTTCAACCTGCCAAATCTTCTGCACAGACTTCAGCGCACTGTACTGAAGTATTTGCAAATGTAATAATTCTCCACTGGTCTGTGGTCAGTTTTGTCTTGTACTCAGTTGCTTACTATTTATATTATAGCAGTGTTCAAATCACTGCTTTGAATTTGGACTTGGAATTTCAAATGCAGAGAAATAATTAATCTATTACTTCACTGATTGCTTACATGTTGCTCAAATAAGAAAAGTCAGATAAAGAGGACGCCTCCCTGGTTAGAGGTCTTTTTTGTTAATGAAAGCAAATTTGCAGAGTATATTTGCATTACCTATGAAAGTCATTAAACTTTTATGGGTTAACCAGGAGTTTACAGGTCACTTGAACAGGTGATTTGGAGAAAAAATACTTGGCAGGTTTAGTAATAGTGTTAATACTGAATTTTGAGGGCACACAAAAATGTGATCGGAGCTCCTGGAATATTTTTAAATAATCACCCAACGTATATTAGGTTAATAAAACAATGAGAGGAAGGTCGTCTCACTAAAACACATTAACTCTGACAGTTTCTGTGTCATTTTCTTTTCTCGTTTTTAGCCTGGCTATTGAAATTGGCTTGATGAATGTTTAGGTAATGACATAGGATGATCCTTGAGATCAACATTTAAGTCTTGAATAGCAACTTAATGCCTTACAACCAGATGCAACCTGGTATAAATATATTCTGAGATTATGGACACTGCTGTAAGTGGTGAGGCTACAAGGAGTGAAGGTGAGCTGTTGTTCTGTGCAAGCTGTCACTGAGCGGATTTGGTAGTTGACTCCTTTTGATGCTGCATTGGTAAGCAGTGGCATAGGTGACAGAAAAGCAGAAACAAGCAGAACCAGATTCCTGTGAACTTTCCAATGTATTATGTAATGGTTAAGGAAGAAAATGAAAGATGAGACTAAGAGAAAAGCACACTTTGTGTGTTTATCTCAAAAATAAGTGGGGCTTTTATTTAAAATAACAGTATTTAGGAATTTTTGGTATGGATAGATTTTTCCTTTTATAAAGCAATCTAGAAAGTTTAAAGACACGTAAGATATGTTGCCAGAAGAAAACTGGAAAAAAAGAGTGGTCAGAAAAAGGGGAGTAACTTACCCCTTGGTAAGAGAATGCCAAGATTGCTTGGCTAAAGAATTGATAAAATATTCCTGTTCCGCAGGTAGAAAACAAATACAGAGAAATTGTATATATCTTCATGATGAACTTGGAAGCACAGAATCTTGTATTTTAAAAATTTCTTCATATTGATAATTTTCAGACATCCATGGTCACCAACTCCATTTTGGTTCTTCAAATTCAGCCACACAATTTCAGATTGGCACTGCAAAAGTGAGGATCATGCAAATATGGCCAAACACTAGGTAATGGGGAAGAGCACCTATTGTCGTTGTCATAAACGCTCTGGGAAAGAGGAAACTAAGAAGACAAGTTTTTGCTCATTATAATTTGTCCAAAATTGTAAAAATGAGAGCTGGTTCTAAATCTTGCAGAAGCCTCATAACACTGTTCCACTGATGAAGTGGCAGGAATGCAGTGCATGTGGGGAGGAAACTCCTCCTTTAAATGTACAGTGTTGGAATATTCTACACTCAGACAGGAAGTTGAAAATATGAGGAAAATGTCAGTTCCTCATTTTGTAGCTATGAAACGCCCCCATTTCCCTTACTCCCTTCAATTCAATATTTAGGATGATTGGGAAAAGAGTAGAGGATAAAACCAAAAAATCATTATTGTGCCACTGTGTAAATCATGGGTGTGCAGACAGGTTTACTGCTATCTGCAATTCTGGTCCTCTTTCAAGTGTAATAGAAGTAGAGAAAGTACCTCATGGAAAAATAAAGATACAAACGTGTTGAAGAACATGTGTAAGTGGAGGAGCTAAATTCAGTAAACTTAGCCTGAGGGAGAATGAGTAGGAGACAAGAAATGTAAAATCGTGTTTGTATGAAGAGGGGAATGCTGATGAATTATTTACTAGTAATACAGGAATGAAAGGATGCCAAAGAAAACTGTTAGCAGTTCAAAACAAACTGATGCACACAGATGCGAAGCTACACAGGACAATTAGAATGCTAAAAACTTTCTTGTGGGCTGCAGGAAAAATTGTGGAAAAATAATTCATTAGGACAATCGCATGTGGTGATCCTATATGTTGTTTTGGCAGCTGTGCCCTGGAATTTCCTTCGCTGTATGGCAGGGAAGGTATATTTCAGGTACTTGTTGCTGGTGGTTTTTCAAAACCAGGAGTTCACTAGCTGTGTTGTGGACCTCTTCTTTGTGGACCTGTGCTCCGGGATCTAATGCAGATACTTCTCCTTTGGCCTGTGGAGTGGGAATTCAAAGGCTTTGTGCACCTACATCTGGAGAGGCAGGTCTTGCACCTCAGGCCAGTATGGTTCCAACAGCAGGAAGGCGTTTTGGCATCTGTGTAAGGTGAGGAACAATTCCCACAGTTAGTGGGGTGACCTGCTGGACCTCCAGGAGTCCTATGCAGAACTTGCTGAAGCACATCCCTCCCCTTCCCACTGCCTCTTGGTGTATAGGCTATTAATTGTGTATTTATTTTTCATTCTCCTAGCTGTTCATGGAATAATTAATTGAGCATACATAAGCAGGATTTTCTCTCTAGGCCTAATTCTTAATACTTCTTACCTTATGTCAAAAAACCCAGGAAAAACAGGTACAAAAGAAAATGCAGGGAAGCCACATGGCATTTGGTACTTCAGAGTGTACGTGGTGGAATCCCTGGACAGACAGTGTGTGTTGTTAGCACCCAGTTACTCAGAGATGGTGTGTGCCTGGGTGGAGGTATCTTACCTTACCAAATCCTCTGTTAGCGTATACAGCTGGGGAGAGTGCTGAGCTTGTGTCCCTGACAAATGTGGGAGTCTCTGTTCCAGCGGATGGATGGGGGAGCTTTTAGCTGCGTGATTAGGAAGACTTCTGTAACACAGATTCTATAGTTTTGCTTTACCTTGTCAAATAAAGCAGATCTCTTCCTCTTCCCTTCTCGCTACTTTAAAAGCACTTGGACTCTTTAATTGTCATAAAATATAGGCAGAAGTGATATTTTTCAAAAAGAAATATAGGAAATACTGGATGGTTTTAGAGAACTGTAGCTGTGAGTTCTGCCTGTAACTCTGTTTATTCTCTGTTATCTAAGAGAAACAAACCTTCTGGTGAGGTATTTCTTTTTTCAAGCTGGAAGGATAGAAAGGACGTTGATTTTGTGACTGAAGAAGGAGGAGATAGCTTCTTCTACAGTTTTCTTTTGAGTCTTGGCAATTTCCTTAGGTTACTTTTCAGTGGGAAGATAAATATGCTGTATGTGGAATCTTTGATGTAAATATCTGAAAGTGTGGAACATTAAATAATCATAATAATGTGTATTTCCTAAATAATTTTAACAGGAAATGGAATAATTTGGCAATTAGGGCTGCTACATCTTTCAAAGGGTTAAATTAATTAATTAAATATATTTAGTGAGAGACTGTTAAGTAAAATAGATTAATGCCTCCCTTAAGTAATAGATATGTCTTTCCGTGACATATCTGATTCTTTGAGAATAGTATTCAAAATTTCCTGGTTTTGATTGAGAATGGTCAAAATGTTAGGCTTTATAAACTTCTTTGTATAAGAACTTAGGAATAAGGGAGCTCTTTTGATTTTGATGGGCTTGAGCATCTTTTCCATATGGATTCAATTCACATTTTTATCGGAATGTGGAAGTCATTACTCTGACATCTGAAACTGAGGTAGCAATAAAAAAAATTATCACAAACAAGACAGCAGACACAAATGATTTTGTGTTTATCACTGGGTGGCCCTTTTGAAACTTTCCCAAAGTTAATTGGTTCCAGATATTTGAGAATTAAAATTGTATTGTGACAAATTTATTTCTGGTCATATTTAACTCGAGTCTTCTCAGTAAGGAGGCTTGAACAAACAGAAGAGTTGTCAACCCACTCATATCTGTCTCCAGTTTTTGTTGTAGTAGCTTTAATCCCAGTGATTTGGTTTAATAAAGACCACTGAGAAAACAAACACTGGTGGTGACTGCACTGCTCTTGTAAATTATTTATCGTATCTCTAAGGTTTTACTGTGGTGTAAGTGCTGCTGTGTTAGCTTAAATTGTTCACAAATATGTCATGTCGGATTAAATGCCTGTGTAGAGTTTATGTGTGCCTGGGAGCAGTGCTTCCTGCAGTCTGGGGTGGGATTGGTGTGTGTGTGTGCAGCTGGGGGCACACAGACCTGCCCCTACTCTCGTGGTGAGTGAGTGACCAGAGCAGCCTAAAGCACAAAACCTGTGGTTTCATGCCCTGCTTCCCATACAGCAGATGCTGCCCTACACAGGGCAGTCTGTCTGGGTGCTTGGTGGTTGTGGACATTCTGTGAGGTCTTGGGCATAGGTCAGTGATGGGATTGTTTTGCTGCTCACCTCAAGTTCTGTGTGTCAGGGGCCCAGGGGCTTTGCCTGAGGGAGGCAGGAGCCCAGGGCAGGGTGTGCAGCACCTTAGGTTGTTCTTCTTTTGATTTGGTATGATGTATTTTCTGTACCAAATACAACACATCTTCAAATGTTGGCAGATAGGAGACAGGTGTGGCTAGGTAGCATCTTAAGTGCATATTATACACATTGTCATATATATATATATATATGACATACATATATATGTCATGTGTCTTCTTGTAGTGCGCTCTACTGCTATAGTTATTCAGAATATTTATTGAATATTCATATGCAGATATTGCATAACAGTAGCTTTATTTTTTCCATTTTAAAACTAAACTTGGGCATGAAAGGCATTACAAAACCAAAATTACCTTAGTATTTACTGTTCCTATCTTATCAATATGTACCTCAAACCTCTTTTTGTTCCTATAGGAAAAAAGCCTTTTTCAAATTTCTTAAACTTCTATTACAGAACTCAAGTGTTAATCTTGAAAGACTTCTAACATTTAGGATTTGAAATTGCTAAAGCCATTTCTGACAAGTAATGAAAGTCTTGCAGTAGTAAAGTGAAAAGTGGAAATTGCTAAGAGTTAAGTTTCTCTTAATGAAAGGATCTAATTTGTAGCTCAGTATTCCAAGTTCTTGGAAGACAGTCTTTTTCCTTTCAGAGATTGTCAGTTATCAGATGTGACACGCTGGTAATAAGATACACATTTTATGTGTATATTTATGTATATGTATATTCACACCTGGTGAAAGGGAAGAGAAAGCCTTTGTCCTTTTGTATGTTTTCCAGAATTAGCAGTAAGTAAAAACGTTAAAAGGAAATGTTTGATTTGTGTAGGCATGGATTTAATTAATACAAGTCTATGTTCTGTAAGTGTTGTGTTAGTAAAATTTATGAAAGAGCACTAAACTGCATTAGGGTAATTTATGGCCCAAATAAATGTCAGTTGCTACGGTAAACTAGTATAGAAACAGTGTAACTAGGATAAAAAAAGTGAAGAACTGGAGTAAATTGCAAACATTATAAGAACAGTGATACAATTCTTTCTTTATGCTCACCCAAGCAAGTATAAGTTAGTTTACAATATATTTATTAACAGTCTCAGGCTAATAAAACAACACTTACAGAGCAATTTTGGGCACTTTCCAGCTCTCTGTATTGTGCAGCTACAAGTTAGGCCAGTGCTTTTTTTTTTCTTTATTAAGAAAAAAAAGAAGGAATCTGTATTCCTGGCTCCTTTATAAGGTTGTTAAATGTGCCATTTGGCATTTCAGAGCACTGCTTTGCATTGTGCTCAATTAGTGCAGACGAAGCAATCGCAGCGCCAGTTTCAGAAATGTGCCTAATTACTATAAACCACTGAGGGATCCATTCATTCTGCATTTCTGGCTCTGTGGGTGCCAGCCACAGAGACTCCAGCAATTTCTGAACCCTAATCCCGAGTCACTTCTCCATGTTTCTGTGGCACTTGCATTTTGGAACTTGTAATGGGGTCTGGCTGTTTATGACCATGTGTTGCTCTGCAACTCTATCTGTAGTATATTCTGGAAATGAGACCTTGGTGTATAGGAAAGGTCTGAGAAAGACCCTTCAGCCCTTTCCACACACACACACACACACACACACACACAACCCCCCCCCAAAATAGGATGTGCCTTTTTTATGTTTTATTTTAAATTATTCTGACTCCTGCCACAGAGAGACTTTATTAATTATAAAGGGTATGGGTCAATTTTTGGAATAGGATTTACTTGTAGCCTTTGCTAGTCGTTATGATTTACTGGTTAATTTGATGACAGCCCTCTTCCAGCTTGATGACAAACCTTTCACATTAGCCTTTTTTGGACACTTTCAGTTGGTAGCTTACTTTTGAAAAGCTACTGGGCATTTAAATCCAGACTTAAGAAAGATGGGTGTTGGCTAATTGCTTTGGTAAGATGTGTATTTGAAACAACAAATCCACACCTCACTGCTTTAGTTGAAGCTCTTTTGTTTGTAGGCTTTTGTAAAGTGGTAATTCATGCTTTTCTTTTTCTACTGGGTGAAGGAGTTGGCTGCTACCAGAAAATGTTCCTGTATAGATACTTGTGTGAGCATAACGCCTGGAACAGAGCTGTCTTGGAGGAGCATCTTACTGTTGACAGTTCATGCTGACAGTTTTTCTGGTATTTTGATTATGCAAGCCCTTTAAGTGCCAATGAAACCCATCCATTTTAGCACCAGGGTTTTCTTTCTGTACTTTCTGTCAGTGAAGAGGTGAGATCTTAAACATCTGATAAGATGAGAGGGAAAAACTTGTCGTGAAGACCTGACCTGATATTTGATACTTTAACCTATTGTGGTGCTAGCTACTCTTAAATGTTTGCAAAACAGAGGCATCCTTTTTTCAGCCATGTTTTAAAAACTTTCGGAAGAGTGAGCCCAACTGAAAGCTTCTGATTTATGTTATTGTTTGATGTTTTTGCACTTATCATGATTAATTTGCTTATTTGATGGGGAGCACAGTGTGTTTTAGGCTCACTTGATTGTCTGCTATGGTTTCTAAATTGTTTTCAGTGTTGCTACATTTCTTAGACAATTCCTTGTTCTGTAATTGTGTACTTGTTGTAATTTATGTACTTCTTCCTTAAGAAGTATGAGCTATTATTTGGCTGTGCTAATGTACAGAGTGGTTAAATAAACCTATCTGTGCAATCCAGCAAAGTTTATGGAACAGACCCACTACATGTATTTGGTACCATTAAACCTTGCCAGGAATAACTGTACATTTTGTTCCCTGTCAAAGATCTTCTTTCTTGTTATTTTGGACTTGGTTAAAGTGCTTGCTGTAAATCTTAAACTCTCTATAGTTTTTTTGAGTTCATTATATGTTTTAAATAAAGAGAATAGGTAAATGTAGTGCAAATAAACTGGTCTGGTGAAGAGATTCTGTTTGTCTGTCCCTGAGGCTGGAAGCAAGCAAGACTTTGAGCTATATTTGAACTGAACTTTAATCAATCTCCTCATTACCTTCCCAATGTTGTGATACAGCTCTACATCACTTGGACTAGCTTAGGGCCATGCTGCAGTTTCTGATTTGGTAAATCTAGCAGTAAATGTACTGATGGTGCCTGCTGTGGTCTGAATCAGTGGCCTTTTAACTGTGCAGTCACTGTCTTTTCCTTGGGAACATTGCACATTCCCAATAAAAGATTATAGATGTCTTGCAGATTAGCAGCTGCTCAGTTTCATAACTATAACTATTGGTGTGTTCAAAACTTCCATAAAATACAGGTTATCAGTTCCTCCATTGGCTTTTTTCTTATGCTCCTCACCTGCAGTCTGTAAATATGTCACAGTCTCTTAAAATTTATTCTCGTGAGTCAACTCTAAGTGGCAAATATAGTAACCATTTTTTGCATGAGAAGTAGAATCATAGAATTATTTATTTGGATTGTGTTCAAAAAGTATTCAATAACTTGGTGTGATTCAGTGTTAGAAAGCAGAGGCATTTTTCTATAACTGCTTCCAAATTTCTTCGGTTACATTTTTTACCACATTGGAATTGTAATTGTTCTGTATCAAGGCAGTGTATGGAAATAACTAAGTCAATATTGTTTATTACTTTTGGGAGGTAAGTGAAAAGTATTACTCCTCTTTTGGATAAGGAATTGCCATGATACCATCAGGAGCAGATTTTAGGATCTCTTGATTGAGGGTCTCCCACCCTTGGGAAAGAAGATCACACTACTATTTACAAAAGAATCCTCTGTGTTTCAGTGGTCCTGCCTGATGTCAGATAAGAAAAACAAAGCTAGAATCCAGCCCTCCTTTCTGCACTCTACGTGTTTTACTAATCTCATTGTGTTTCCTTGTGATTTGCCTCCCAAGTTTTAGCGAAAGAGTAGAGGGGGTTTACAGACCTGGCACTGATTGCCATGTAGCTTCATTTTCTTCTTTTACCACTGTCTATAGCAACCATCTGAATTTTGTTGAAAGTCTTATTATCCCTTGAGACAACCCACAAATGAAAGTAGAAATCAAGTCCTGTATTTCTTGAGTTAGAGTAGGCTGCACCTTTTTCCCTATACAAAACCATTATTGTTAAGATGACGAAGTTAGTTAGCAGCAATTACCAAATCATTATATACCAGGCAAGAATATTGCATAGTATTGAAGTCAATTCACTACAGTAATTTTGGTGTCTGCAGTGTTCTTGAGCAGTTCTGACTGAAAGCCTCTCTGGATCTAATGTGTTTCAGGATATGGAGGTTGTAGCCAACTTCATTGCAGGTGGCTTGAGTCCGAGTCTGGCTCATGCCTTGATTTTTAAGGGCATTTTACTAGTTCTGCTTGCTAGAGTTGCTTTCTTCTGCTTTGACATTCTGCTGTTTGTCCTCTGGTCATACAGCTGGGCTGGATGCAGCAATTCATCCACTGCAGGGTCAGGCCAGCTATCTTCCCATTGTGGAAAACATTCAAGAGCAAGGAGGAGGAGTATCCATCTAGCATGACAGAGAAACAGAAGTGAAGTGTTTTAGACTTATGCTATACATGGCTAAATCCTACAGATTTGTACATTTAGAATTCTTTAGCTACAAAATTAGAGGTGGTGAGTTCTCATGCCTTTTGTTTGAGCAGATTCGGCAGATTTTACTACTTCTCGCTTTTGTACATCTGCATAATGAAGCAGCCTTAATGTTGAAAGTAGACATGGCTCTTCTGATAGTGTATGTGAAGAAGTGTGGCTTCCTCCTGAGATTGGTCTTGTGATAAAAGTTTCCTGTTTTTCTTAAAAAGAGAAAACAGCATGCATGCATGCTTTGCTATGGGCCTTTCACTGCTTGGCAGAGAAGGCCAATTCTTAGATGCTGGAGGGACTGTTGTGTCAATTTTGAGGAAAAATACTTGGGAAGAAGAATTCTTGCTCATTCAGTTTGTCTGAAATGGCTTCACTTGCAAACTCTGATTGTTGTGCGGCACGTAAGTGAGGGCTTCTATTAGCTACTCATGGCCAAAACAGGAACAGCTTTCTTGAGAACAGGAAGCATTTGACCAGTGTTTCCACCAGCTCTCAAAATACTGTTCTAAACAATGAAATTTTTAGCTCTCCTAAAAAGAAAAAAAGTTGATTAAAAAATGATTCAGAGCACTACATTGTGTTGGTAGTTAATTACCATTTCCTATATAGTATATGGCTTTCTGAATTTTCTTGCTGATTATTTTGTATTAAGTGGTTTCAATCACAATCAGCATCTGATTTAGTTAATTGTTTTTATAGGTAAGAGCCTGTGATTAAAAAAATCACAGTTTTTTGTTAGGTCATCACCAGAACAGACATATTCTTCCTCAAAAGCAATTTAGCTGTTGTCTACCATCATTAAACTTCTGGGCAGAGTAGGGACGCTTTTTTATAAGCTGCCCCGAAAATGAAGTGGTGTTAACCTGTGTGTTCTGTTTCTAATTAGTTCTGAAAGATTGTGTGACATACACGTGTTTAAACAACGAGTTTGGGAAGTGAGTTAAGTGTCTCATTCAAAGTTGATGTAATCTATGGTATGGTTTACACCGTGGTCATGATAAATCACTAGTTTGAAAATGTTTTTTGGATTAGAATCATATTAGTTTAACATATAACACTGTGAGTAAATCACAATACATGGAAACAAACCAATTGAGACAAAGAAATTTCTCTTCCATTTGCAAATACAGAGAGCTACTGCTTAAAATTGCTACCAGCGGGAAATGTAAAAGGTGAGGTAATCCCCTAAAGGAAAAGGGCCCTGGTTGTGAAACGCATTAAATGTAAATCTTGAAAAACTTGTAGGGAATGTACTGAAGTACTGAATTGAACTTGCACAGAGTTCACACTGACGAGAAATTCTGGTCAATGAAGACAGATAAAGGAATTGTAAATGACTGTTTAAATTAGTCTGGAATTCCAGAGCATGTGCTTGGATAATATGAAATAAAGCTGTCTAAATATGCAGCTCTCATTAATTTACTGATCATAGTGAATGTCTTTTACAAGATCCAAGGCTGCTGGAATAGCTTGCTGGTGTTTAAATCTCTGCTGTTTTTCAGGGGTTAGAGTGGAGAAGAGAGATCAAGGATCTTTCGATTTTGCTCTCTGTTGTCCCAATAACTCACCAAGGAACCACAGGACCATGAAAGCTCACCTCAGTCTTCTTTAACTTGTGTGGCAGAAGAGTGTGGCTTCACTTATTTGTAATAGCTTGGGAATGAATTCTACAGGAACATCCTGGTGCCTGTTGCGATGTCACACACCCTGCCTTCTCAACTGTTGTGTTTCTTTCACCAGTGCTCTTAAAATGAGGAGGGTGAGGTGCCACTAAATCACAGCAAAGAGTCAAAATGGATGGATGGATGGATGGATGGATGGATGGATGGATGGATGGATGGATGGATGGATGGATGGATGGGCAAAGATGTAGTAATAAGTGTAGGATGATCAACAGGGCCAAGTGTAAGATGCCCCTGGGTTGGGGCAATCCCAAGCGCAAATACAGATGAAGCAGAGAATGGATTGAGAGCAGCCCTGGAGAGAAGAACTTGGGGCTGTTGGTGGATGAGAAGCTCAACAGCCCAGAAGACTGGCCTCATCCTGGGCTGCATCCAAAGCAGCATGGGCAGTAGGGTGAGGAAGGGGATTCTGTCCCTCTGCTCGGCTCTCATGCAACCCTGCCTGGAGTGCTGTGTCCAGCTGTGGGGTCCCCAACACAAAAAGGACATGGACGTGTTGGAGCATGTCCACAAAGATGATGAGAGGGCTGGAGCACCTCTCTTACGAAGACAGGCTGGGAGACTTGTGTTTATTCAGCCTGGAGAAGATTCCAGGGAGACCTCACTGCAGCCTTTCAGTACTTGAAGTGGACTTAAGAGAAAAGGGGACAAACATTTTAGTAAGTGTCTGTGGTGACAGGACTATGGTCAATGGTTTTAAACTGAAAGAGGGCAGGTTTAGGTTATATGCAAGAAAGAAATTCTTTGCTGTGAGGGTGGTGAGGCACTGGAACAGTTTGTCCCGAGATGTGGCTGCCCCATCCCATGGATGTCTTTAAGACCGGTTTGAATGGGATTTTGAGAAACCTGGTCCAGTGGAAGGGGTCCCTGCCTATGGCAGGGGAGTTGAACTAGATACTCTTTAGAGGTTCTGTCCAACCCAAACCATTCAATGATTCTGTATAGTGTTGGAGCTCATTACAGCTTTGGACTCAGGGCAGTGCTGCCATTTTATCCTGAAAACTTGGTGACTACATCAAGCCTTGTCAGACCACCTCTTTCTGCGTGTTGTTTCTTCAGCAGCCTTTGGCCAGGCAGCAGCGAAGTTCGCCATGGATCAGTTTCAAATGGGGTAGAGGGAGATGGAGCATGATGACTGCTTCTTCTCACCATTTTGGAGCTGAAAATCTGAAGAGTGTGCTGCCCCTAAATCCCATGGGGGTGTCACTGACTGTGCAAGCAGATGTGCTTGTATATTCCTGGTCTGGCCAGAGCAGTGGTCTTTCAGCCACTATCTTTTCTGCTCTGGCAGCATTGCTAATCAAAACCAGCTTTGACAGTTGTCATGTGCTTTCTGCAGTCTGGCTTGCAGCTGTTTGCTGTCCTTCTGCTGTGTGATTGGAAAGAAGGAAGTTTTTAGTTGGCTTCAGTGGACCATTTCTCACATGCAGAAACCTCTGCTTCATGATGATGGTGGGGCAGGCTTGCTTGGACCTCCTTTCTCTGGCATTTCTGTCAAGGCAGGGGAGATTAAATGACCTATTTCTCCAGTTTCCCATGCTGGCTGCTGGCCTGGTTTGTGGGTAATTCAGTTCATGAGCATTATACTGCTGGATTTATTTTTTTTTTCTGGCTTCCTTATACTTAGTTAATTGCAATGTTGAACCCTTCAATCCTTTGTGCAGAGAAAACTAGAAAAAGGTGAAAGTCAGTTACAGGCTGGGACCAGGAATCCCAATGTAAATACCAAGCATTTTTTTGGAAGGGGGCTGGGAGGAAGGAAAGGGATTAAAACAGGTAGAAGAGAAGTCAGGAGAAGAAAAGCAATTATCATGATCTTGGCAAATGTTACAAATACCACAACTGCAGACTACTGGCTTCAGATTAAGATAAATACATACAAATGTTTTTTATTTCATCCTCTTAGCAGCATTTATTGTGTGATTATTTCCATGCTTGGTTCATTTGTTGAGCATGTGTTCTGCAATTTTAAATTATAAAGCTCTTTCAGGAGAGGCTGATGTTCCGAAGCAAGACTGCAGCAGGGACGAAGATCAGGATAGTTTAGTTAGGTAGAGGGTAGAGATAAATTAGTTCATAAGGTAGTTTGTTAACCCTGAAAGTGCACATTCAGGTCAATAAGCAAATGGAATTCGTAAATGGAATAGAAGTTACACTGAACAGTGTGTAAATTTGAACCTATGTTTACATGACAAATCTGCAAATGCTCTCAGGAATGAGCAAGACAAATAAAGTTACTATGCTGTTAGTCTTGTTGGTTTTAATACTGATTTATTTATGCTGTATTAGTGATGTGCTTTGCACATCTCCAAACCTCTAGTTAGGGAATCAACACATTTATTATTTAAGAAAGAAGAACATTTCCATATAGTACTTTTCCTTATTCATTGTGCATAAGATACATGGCCATGTGTCTTACATGTACGTAAGATACGTGTGCTTGGTTTGCACAAATGTTGGGTAAGTAACCAGAGGAGAGGGAGATCAAGTATTATGGGATGCAAAGGTGGGTGTTTGGTGCAACACATTCGGAAAGCTGAATTTGGGAAAAAAATTAGAGACATTTTGGAAATTGGATACAAGGCTTTCATAAACTGTAAAATATCATGGGGTTTAAATTGTTCAGTCTTTAGAGAGTTCACAGTTAGGTTACTTTTATTGAAGGTGAAGGTAAGAAATTATTTGATCTATTAATAAGTGACTGGAAAGAGCTTTTCTCTTGCAGATGTCAAATATAGGCTGATCTATGCATTGTACAAGTAAGATTCCAATAGTTCAGTAATGAAGGCAGAGACATTCAGAGTCAGTCAACAAAGTAAAAGATGGAGGTATATGGAATTCACATCTGTACATTGAGCTTTTTATGGTTTTTCAGAGAGTAGGAATTTACATATCTGTCTCTTTAAAAGCTTCAGTATTGTATTTTAACATATTTTAAAAATATTTTAAATCTGTAAAGTATAGAATAGAATGGCAATGCATTCTATTTTGGTATTGTAGCAATTTCATCAAAAGTTATAACAATAATTAAGCTCCTCAGTTAAATCTGTCATCTTGAGTAAGGTTTAAATGCAGACAGTTGCTTTACATTTGACTTTTTGTGGACAGAATTCAGGAAAAAAAATTCAGAAACTTCTGTGTTTTCCTAGTCAATATTGCTTCTGAATCTCACCAGATCTTTTTAATCTAGTACTCCTTCTTGTTTTCAAAAGTTGTGTGATGGTTAGCTAATAAGGACTATAACAATAGTTGATATATAATCAAGTTGAAAGACTGTAATTAATGATTTCAGATAGACCATCAAAACCGTTTTTTCATGTAATTTGCTTTTCACGAAGAAGCACAAATTTTACATGCCAGAGCTGTCAGCTAGCTATTGTATCCAAGATCAGCAAACCTAATAGGAAAGAAAAAATGTCTTTTGTGGTATTCCATCCTTTTTTATTCTTATAAACAATTTGCATAATTTTAATTCAATGAGGGGTTTTTTCTGGTTTTTTTGGGGGGTTTTTAAATGCACATGTAGAAAGTAGATGCCAAAATTTGTCAGGTGATTAAAAAGTGTGCATTTCTAAATTCATTAACTTGCGTGATCAATCTCTTCACTGCTTGCATTTGCAGTTTTAACTTTGGTAAAACAGTAACTATTCTGATGAAGTATTATGTGAGACCATTTTATTTTTGTGCATAGAAAATTCAAGACATCTGGAATCTAATGCAGTGTTGCTCTTTCTGTTTTTCCTACCATTTCCATCAATAATGCACAATTATCTTCCACTTTAGTTCTGGTTCATGCAAGTGGTTTCTGTTTTTTTTTTTTTTTAAAACCCACTTACAAAGAATTTGATCAGAAGCAC
Organism: Chloropsis cyanopogon; assembly: GCA_013400585.1. NCBI lineage: Eukaryota > Metazoa > Chordata > Aves > Passeriformes > Irenidae > Chloropsis > Chloropsis cyanopogon. The sequence goes on along the minus strand of WEZZ01012260.1, from coordinate 34,044 downwards.
CTGCTTTTTTGGAGCAGGAGCAGTTGGTCATCTTTGTCTGGAGATGACATTAGAGCTTGCTCGGTGTTAGAGTGCTACGTCAGGCTGCCGTTTCACCTCACATGTAATGTAACACAGTACACATTCTTTATAACGAGCACCGATTTTAGGATTCAGTAACAATCCTCTTGGCAACACATTTATTTCACACTGACATCACTAAAACCATGTGTTGACAGTTTGCTGTCTTAGGAACCTCTGACTCCCATGGCTGAGTGGAAGGCTTATTCACAATGAATTGAAGGCAAATAAATCTCAAGTTTTTACAGCTTTCTAAAATATCTGACTATATTGTAATATTTAGTGAAAAACAGTTAAAAATTAGCTAAATTCCTAGTCAGCAGTTTCTTTGAGGCTAGTATTATTATTTCTTAAATGGACAGTTATGCCTAGTTTGATTTGTGACAGAGCAATACTCTGCATATTTTTAGCAGATTTGATACTATGAAATAGACTTGCTATTTCAGTATACTTAATATCTTCTAATATATTATTTAAAATTAAGTCCTTTGAACTCAAATGTCTTTATTAGACTCAGTATTGAAACAAATTGTATGCAAATATTTTGCAGCATGAATATTGACTATTATTATACTGGTAACTTCAGTAGGTTTGAAATTACATACCAAGAATATGTCAGACAAGATGTGTTCAATTAACTGGATTTTTAGTCAAAGTAGATTTGATATCCTGTAGGGATCCTTTTACTCTCAGCAAGGTATTATCATAAATAGAATTTTAGAAAGTATATGAGGTGTGCAAGAATATTGTTGGTTTTATATTGCTGTTGTGGTTCTTCATGCAGCTTTTTTTCCTCTCTATTCCTTATGGAGCATTAAGTATGATGGAGTTTGTCTCTAACATTCAAAAAAAAAAAGTGCAGTTTGTGTATATTTTGACTTTCTCCACCCTTATGCTTATTCTTCCATATTCAACGCGTGCAGCTTGAGTGCCAGCATGATGTTCTGTGTTTTTGGATTTCCTTGTGTCTTGGCTTGTCACAGATAGAAACTGCAGGATAGCCTTCCACTTGGCTGGCACAAAGCTACTTAGAGAGAATTTGAGGAATTGGGCTGTGTTTCTTTGGGAAGCAGAAGGAATTTACAGGTCATCTGTAAATTACATTTTTGTTGTGGGCTTGTCACTTAAAATGTTGTTGTGGAATGCTGAAACATGTTGATCAGAGAGTTTGTGAGACCTCCAATCTTAGAGATGCTGAAAATGGGCCTAGACAAGCTGGTTCAAGGGAACTTGAGCAGGACCAGAGAGAATCATAGAATTGTTTAGGTTGAAAAAAGCCTTTAAGGTCATAGAGTCCATTCAGTAACCCAGCACTGCCAAGTCCACCAGTGAACCACGTCCCCAAGTGCCACATCAACACATCTTACAAATACCTCCAGGGATGGTGGCACAAACACTTCCCACGGTAGCCTGTGTTCAAGTGCTTTTCAATCCTTTCCAGGAAGAAACTTTTCCTAATATCCAATCTAATCCTCCCCTGATGCAATTTGAGGCCA